>CM035231.1:43836572-44280911 GCA_020226215.1 Sindora glabra | reverse complement strand
AAGTAAGAAATATCACTGGTAATATATAATATAAAGATTAGTCATTAATTGAAGAGGAAATCCCCTTTTCCATCCCAATAATTTCTTTTTATTTTCATCCTTATAAAATGTTTTGTATTAACTTTGTTCTTGTGAAATATTAATTTGTCTAATTCTATCTTTAGAAAAATGAAATTCAGCAAATTAGTTTTTTGTATAAATATTAGCAATAGGGCAAAATCAGACAAATTAATTTTTAAAAATAAAATTGGTACAAAATATTTTACAAAAATAAATGTCAATAAAATAAATATCAAATAGATTACAAAAAAAGAAGATTTACTCTTAATTAAAATTGAATGAAATGCACGTTCTATATTTCTATTTGGTTTGAAAAAAAAATTGAGATTTACAGCAATGCTCTCAGATGCAAGTTGTCTCATAACATTTATGCAAAGAAGCTTGTGTAACATTATTCTATTCTTTATATGCAACTTGGTTCAATGAAATTGTAACTTCTTATTATTTATTAAAATTTAAATTTAATTTATTATTAATATAAATAAATTTTATATTATTATTATTTATATATTATTATATTAATAAAAATTATTAAAATTTTTTACTAGTGTTAAGAATTCATAATTACTCTCATTTTTTTAATGATATCTTTTTCTCATTATAATATAAAATATTTATATCAATAATAAATAAAATTTTAACTCCATTTATTAAATGCAAAATTCATATACACTCATAATTTTTTTCTGAAAATATGTAAAGTTTTATATAAGAAGTCTTATCTTGACATTATTTTAACACTAAACTTCTACAAAAGCTCAAAATTTTGAGTTAAATCAAACAGTGCACCTGGTGGTTGGTTCATCTTTATCGCAGTTTTAATGGGATTGGGATAAACATGGAGAATCTGATAAACTAATTATATGGTCAGATATTCAAAGAGTGCCTATGAAAATCTGAAAAATATAGTGATGGCTTCACAAGCATTAAAACGCTTTTGGAGATACGATCCATGTTAAGAAGAAATTCTACTCCTAAATGTTCTAATTATGTTGTTAAGAAATTTTAAATATTAAATATTTTAATTATATTGCTCACCAAAGAAACAATTATCAATCATCTCAAAAATAGGAAAAAAATAATTTATCCATATAATTATAAGATATTGAATTGAAAATTTTTAACTTGATCTAATATGACTATGCCTTCCCTTACTACTAAGGTTTGATCTTAATTCTTATAATAATTTAACTATTTTTATTATTATAAAAAATATAAGATATTAATAAATTAATCCATAAATTATATAAAAATATAATTTTATATCTAAATAATAATTTATATATATATAATTTTATCTTTTAATCTCATTATGTAAGAATAAAATTACTTGTAAAAAAATATCTATTGTTCATAAAAATTATTATTTAAAAATAAAATTATAAATCTGTATAATTTAAAAATTATTTTATTAATATTTTGTAATTTTTAAGATGAGATTATTAATTTTATTAAAAAATAATAAAAGAGGATGCTGTCGTGGCATCAAGGCGGGCAATCATATTGATAGTGCATTCCATTAATCTTGATCCGCCACTTGAAGAGAACCACATAAACAGCACCAGAAGCAAGCTCAGTCAGAGAGTGCTGAAGAAGAAAAACAGAAAAATAACCTCGCTCATTCTTCCCCAATCCCAATATTACAACCGTCGGAGCTCCTCTTTCACCGCCATGTCATCCCAAACAGACGGCGACCGCCGCCACCCCCAAACCGACACCTCTTCCCGGGATACCCTGACAACAGTACTTGCAAGAGAGAACGATTTATACCACCTTCTTCATCGATTCAACAAGAAAATCAGAATCATAACAAAAATCGTTCTGGGTCCGATACAGCACCGCGTAAGAACAACGCTGGTTCAATTCCATTACCGCGTCTCCCCGACGAACTCATCGTAGAAATTCTGTCGAGGCTTCCCGTCAAGTCTCTGCTAAAATTCAGGTGCGTTTGTAAGTCATGGAAGTTCTTAATTTCTGATCCTTACTTTATAAAAAAGCATCTTCTTTTATCAACCCAGAACGCCAACTTCACCCCTCATAGGATCATATTGAGCTCCACAACGGCTGAGTTCAATCTCAAGTCCTGCTCTCTGAGCTCTCTGTTCAAAAACCCATCAACCATTTGCGACGACCTTAACTACCCTGTGAAGAACAGGTTCCGCCATGACGGTATCATAGGCTCTTGTAATGGTTTGCTCTGTTTCGCCATTAAAGGAGACCGTGTGCTTCTGTGGAACCCATCAATTAGGGTTTACAAAAAGTCGCCACCTTTGGGGAATGATTGGAGACCCGGATGCTATACTGCGTTTGGGCTTGGTTTTGATCATGCCACTGATGATTACAAGGTGGTGGGTGTTTTTTGTGACCCCAATTTACATTACTTCACAAAAGTTAAGGTTTTTAGTGTGGCAACAAATTCCTGGAGAAAAATTCAGGATTTCCCTTATGGGATCACGCCATATCATGATTTTGGGAAATTTGTGAGGGGTTCTCTAAATTGGGCAGCAAATTGCTTTTCTGAATCTAATTCAAACCCTTTCTGGGTTATTGTTTCATTGGATTTAAGGAAAGAAACATACAAAGAAGTTCTGCCACCTGATTATGAAAAAGAAGAATGTTCTACTCCTACTTTGGGTGTCTTAAAGGAATGTCTCTGTATGAGTTATGATTGCAGAAAAACCCATTCGGTTCTGTGGCTAATGAAAGAGTATGGAGTTAGAGAATCATGGGTGAAATTGGTAAGCATTCCATATTTGCCTAATCCTGAGGATTTTAAATATTCAATGCCGTATTGCATTTCAGAGAATGGTGAAGTGCTGATAATGTTTGAGTTTGACTTGGTTCTGTATAATCCGAGAGATGGGTCATTCAGGTTTCCAAGGATCGAGAGTGGAAAGGGTTGGTTTGATGCAGAGGTCTATGTTGAGACTTTGGTTTCACCAATTAAGGATTGAGAGTAAAGAATGTGAAATGTTCTTTAAATTATTGCTAATTCCGGTGACGTTGGCCTTTGTTTTTGTATGGGTTACGTCTGTCTCTGTGTTTTCATGTATTCTGGTATTAGATGAGATTGGGAGTGTAAAATATGCAGAGCAGGGATGATGGGGGTGTACATGGTGTTAATATTGCTATGTATCATTGTTGGGTTATATGTTTGTCTATGTATGTTTTCTTCATATTTGGTTCTTCGTATGCTTTCTTGCATTGTGGCAAGAGGCATATGCTTTTAGTGACTCAGTTGATTCTGCGCTTATTGACTTAAAGTTGGTTCCTTTACAATTCTTAAAGGTAGAATTAGGAGGACTTTTCTGCTGTTATCTAAGTTCGAAGGAATTCTACATTTCAATTGGTAGAAAAAAATACTGAGTGATATTGGAGTCACTTTTCAAGAATATTTCTTTTCGCATAGGTGAGTTCTAACGAAATGTTGAATTCGTTTCATACAAAGTAAAAAAGAAAGTATTCTTAGGGGTGTGAAATAATGTCATTTTACCCAAAAAAAATAAAAAAAAATTATTTCAATTCTTTCAAATTCATAGCAGTGTTTGCGAATGGCGGCTGTTTTACAGGAGAAATTCTGGAATGTAATACATTAATTTCTTTAAAATAATTTTTAACCACAAAATTATCTATAAAATTTGATTCAGTATAATAATTATAATTGTATTTATTATATTTGGTCATTCAAATAAATGGATTTTTATTTATTTATTTTTTAGTTCCGTACTAAGTTCGATCTGTCAATTTTTTTTAAAACTTTTTGGTAGTATAGAATTTATGGAAATATAAGGATTTATTCATTTGAATGGTTAGACTTATAATTACAATTATTATATTGAATCAAAAGTTAAAAATAATTTATTTAAAAAATATTTTAAATAACTTCTTGCAATATATTTTATTTGCCTAAGAATATCTCGTTTTGGAGCGTGCATAGCCATATACACGCGGCAAAACTTGTGTGCAAGAGTACTTATTCTGGATAATCATGCCATAGGAGCATCAAAGTAGTGTTATGTAACACCATTTTTGTTTTAAATAATGTTTAGGAGGGGAGGATTGAATATTTTATTGTTAGATTATTTTTTTAATTTTAAAATAAATAAGTTAAAATTTAAAATATAAATCATAATATATTAAATATAATTTAATAGTAAAAATATTAAACATTTTTTAAGAGATGGAATTCTTTGTAATATTAGCCTTTTGTGTAATTTAGGGTTATCACTTAATTTGTTCAGCAGCAAAATTTTAAAATTTCATTATTATTTTTTTAATAAAAGCCTTGGGAAGATGAACAAATATAGTTAAATTTATCAGCTTTAACACTGATAGTAAGTGGGTATAATTATTTGAATATTCAATAAACAATTTTTTGGGGTTGTAACAGTCCTGGATCATCCAGTTTCCAATGTAATCAAATGTTTTTATTTCAAGAAAAATTATTGATACGTTTTCCTACCCCACGAGATACCGTTATTTAAAAATAAATAAATAATAAAAATAAAGCTACATATATGATAAGTGATAACATCAAAGTCAGACAGGGCCACACGGCAAGTCATGAGTTCTATTTCATGGCCCTCTCTCTCTTACTTCATTTCCTTCGCTCTGGAAGGTTTTTCAAATTTCAATTATTTTTCTTTCATTTCAAGCAAAGCATTGGATGAATCCATCTATATGCGTTCTTTTTAATTACTGAAATAATTTATATGAGTTGATACTGCCATTGAAATAATGTTTAATCTATTATCATTCTATGCAAAGTATATAAGTTAATAATAAAATACTTTTATCGGTGAAAAATTACATTTGTTCATATTTAAATTTTTTTTTCAATAGTCCTAGAATTAATCTACCATATTTTATACGTAGTAAGTAGTTTTTTCCCTTCTTTTGTCATATATAACAAAAATTAAAGTTGATAATTTCATATGATCGTGTATGGCAGTAATTCCGTTTAGAGTGTTAAAGTTAGTTTATTTTGCGATATATTTTTTATTTAAGTAGTATCTAATTTGTTTAAGAGCTTTTATCCTTTGTTATATATTTTAAAAATAATTATGCGGATAATAATTTAATGTCAAAAGTTTGAGTTCATGCCGTAAAGAAAATAAAATTTTTAAGATAATATTAAATATTATTATATCATTGAAAATGTATATTATTATTTTTTGAATTTAATTTTAGATATATGTGCATCTAATAAATTGATCACTATTATTATTAAAAATAGTAATTTATTTATTTTATTTAACGAGTAAAATTTTCTGGATTGGACACTATGAGATCAGAGATTTCATAGCTCCTGAATTACGTAATACTAACGGTCTATTTATTTTTATTTTTAAAAATAGAAGAATTTATTTGCCAATATATTTCATAATCTATTTTTAAAAATTATTTTTTAAATATGTAATTTAAAAACAAAAATATAGAAATAACTTTTAGTTATTTTCTAAACTTAATTTTTTATTTTGAATATCAATTTTTTAATTAAATAATTTTTTCTGCAATATCAATTATTTTTAATCTTAATTTTATTTAATTTAAAATTAATTTTTAATAAAAAATAATTTTTAAAAATATTTTTAAAAACATAAAAATAAATTCATACATACCCTAAATTATTTTTGATGAGTTTCACAGTTTCAATCCCATACGCTGTTGCCTGTTGGTTTTGTTTTGTCATTACTTATGAGACAATGACATTTTTCATTCTGAAAAAAAAGAATATACTACATGCATTATTGTGGATAAGTCAATTAGTTGTATAAGTCTAATGATCAATTATTTGTATGTATATTCAATATTTTAAATTGAATATACATAAAAATAAAGTGGCGTATAGATCAATTATTATACTAAGTGTTCAAATCTGCATAAGTCAATTAGTTGTATAAATCTAATGATCACTAAATCATTAGGGTGAGATGGAATAATTATGGATCAATATAACTAATTTGAGCTAGTCAGATATTCAGAAGATGAAATAAATTAGTTTGAACAAACAGAATTTGAATGGATAAAAAATCTAAAGTATTATCAATGATTCAAATTGATTTAAATTTATTATATTAACATAATAAGTTTGTATTTATGAGATTCGTAATCAATTTTAAAATTTCAAACATCTAGCTGGAACACAATTGTTACATCTAGGCTTTTTTGACTTTTTAATTGAGTTTCAACTCAAAATTTTGTGTTTATGTTGGGTAAGTTGCCCCTCCTATTATAAAAAATACTAACAGCTAAAGCACATATTTTAGAATTGTTTGATTTCTTTTACAATTTTTTAACTTCATTGATTAAAAACAAGATTATATAGAGTTTGGTTTCCTAGAAAAATACCATCGAAACGGAAAGATGAGGGTTCCATTCTCAACAATGTCTTCATGAGAAGAAAATGTGAAAGTGCTGCAGTAGGAATCGATCCATTTTCATTGAAGATTGCGAGCACGAAATAATAAACTTACTGAAATGGTTAACTTCGTGCTTTCCCTAAAACCAGGTTATTCGTTTTTTCATTTTTGTTAAAATATGGAACCTTGGTAACTACATAATAAATAATATCAAGCAATTTTTTTTAATAGTAAAAATGGGTAATTTACTAAACAGATGGGACTCTGCACAATGGAAGACAAAACATTCAAAAGACATCTTAAATAAAAGGATGTTGACGTTATTCTTCTACCGACAAACAATATTATTTTCAACATTACTTTGCTTCTTCTTAAATTTTTACTCAATTTGTAATTAAATTCCTATAATTTATAACTCTCTAATTGAATTTTGTTACTAATTGATGCGTATAAGAATGAATAATCTTAATTGACATCTTAATTGATTTTTTATAACTTTTTTTTTACCTTCAAATGAATAATCTTTACTTTTTCATCATTAAATTTTGTTACTAATTGATGCGTATATAAATAATGATCTATTAATAATTTATGAAACATACAAGAAGAGAGTACTAAGCCATCATTTTCCTCTAAAAATAAAGTAATATTACAAAATTTTTAATTTTTCTAAGTTATTTGTATTTAAATATAAATAAAAATTATATGAAAGGTCTAGATCGATATTATATATAAAAATGTTATTCACATATGCCAATTGTCAACAAAATTTAACTATAAATTATATAATTTACTAAATAAAAATGAAGAATAAGTATAAAAATTTAATTCAAAATTTATAAATATAAATAAGTGAAATTCTACATAGAAACAAATTAATTTAACTTATTTTTAATTCTAATAGTTAATGGTTTTATCGAAATGTTGATGTTATATTTTATAAATATTTTTCTTCAACAAACTTTGATCCAAAAGCAATTTGATAGGTACGAGAGGACACAATTGTCGGCCTCCGAGACTGACTTCGAGTTCAATGGATATGGACATACATTCCGTAAAGTTGAATCCACTGAATTGACCCTCTCCTTTGACTCTTTTACTAGGAAAAAGACAAAACAATATGATTTAAGTGGTGCAGGAAAAATACTATTTCCACTCTCAAACCACTATTCTCCTCTCACCTTCTTTTTAATATCAGGAAAAATTGTTAGCTCCACTTTTTTATTTTTACAAATAATTTTTCCCTCTCTAGTTTTCCACCTAAAAACTCTATGATTAAAGGGTTTGCTTTCTCGTTGGTTGTAATCGAATACAAAATCGAGTATTAAATAACACTTTATGTATTAAAAGTTTATAATCATTTATATAATAAATTACGATTCTCAGGTAAGAGCTCGTAATCAACTACTTGAACCTGTTTCCAATCTCTAATCCCTTGTAATCAATTATACTTCTACCTTGGGGATGCATAATCACTACCCTTTTCAAATTTTATGACTTATGGTATAGAATTTTTTATTATAAAAACAACACTACTTACACTCTCACACTATTATTCTTGTTCTCTAACTTTCTTTTAAAGATCAGAAAAAATTTGTTGGCTCAATTTTTTTTAACAATTAAAAAAAAAAATCTTTCTCTAATTTAAAAAATTAAGTTAAAAGAATTGCAAATGGCATTCCAAAATCAGATTTTTTGCTGAGACTTTTGTTTGCTTTTATTTTCTTCGGTCATATGAGCAATTTTTTTTAAATTTTCTTCTGTCACATTTTTATCTCGCTACAGCTTTAGTTCAATTTGTTTGCCATTAACTAATAGCTGTCTTAGTTAACTAATTTGATTAATTAATAATTAATAATTAATTATATTAATTAATTATATTAACTATTCAAATAAAAATATTTAATAAAATTAATTATTTATAATTAATTATTTATATATAAAATAATAAATAAAGATATAAATATATTTTATAAATTATTTGAATATTTTTTTATTTTAATATTTTAGATTTTATATATTATTTTATAGGTTAATTTTTTTGTAAATAATATATTATTATAAATTATTATGAATTAAATATTTTTTAAAATTAAATTAATATAATTTTATAGTTATTAATTTTTAAAAAAATTAATAACTATAATTATTTAATTTTATGTAAAAATAGTATTATAATTTTTTATAATAAAGATAAAATTAAAAATATAAAAATTAATTAAGATAATATAATCATTTTATAAAATAACTAAAAGTAATATAATTATTTTATAAAACGTTTATTTCAAAATATTGCTCCCTTAGCCTTTTGATCATTACAATCAGTTAATTTAATTAATTAATTATTAAATACTAAAAAATAACTTATTAGAATAGACCAATCAACTAATTTAATCAATCAATCAAACAATTATCCCATCAGCTATTTTTCAAATACTCCTCTACCTCTATCCCTGTAAAATTTATTTTAGGTTCAATTTTACGAGAGAGATATTATGTTGTTAATCCTGTTTGTTGGCATTGATTGATTGATGTATCAACATTACTTTATTAAGTAAATTCCATGATAAACTGATGGTTATATTTTCATAATTTTTTAAAATAATATTAAATATTATTATATTATTATTAAAATATTAATTCAATAAAAATATATTAATTTAAAACGAATTTTATCTATTAATAAACAAAATTTCAAATCCTGAAACTATGTAAATAAGTTATTATGATGGGGATATTAATGATTATTCCGCTTAATCATCAATTTACTATTAAGTTAACACCATGACAGAGATATATATTAATGATTTAATAAGTGCTTGTGTACCCTTCACTGCTTATTTATGAACATGCAATGTCCCCCTTGCTGCATTATTCTCCGTTTGGGAGAACCACAACCAATCATCTTATTGCCAACCAAATCCATTGCAATGCTTATCTTTACAATTATTTGAGTCTCGTACTAATTTCAATCTGTCAATTTTTTTTAATTTTTTATTAGTATAGAATTTATGGAAATATAAGGATAATTTAAATGGTTAGAATTATAATTACAATTATTATACTGAATCAAAAGTTAAAGATAATTTAATATTTAAAAAATATTTTAAATAACTTCTTGCAATATATTTTATTTGCCTAAGAATATCTCGTTTTGGAGCATGCATAGGCATATACACACGGCAAAACTTGCGTGCAAGAGTACTTATTCTAGATAATCATGGCATAGGAGCACCAAAGTAGTGTCATGCAACACCATTTCTGTTTTGAATGATGTTTAGTATGGGAAGATTGAATATTTTATTGTTATATTTTTTTAATTTTAAAATAAATAAATCTTAATATGTTAAATTAATTTAATGATAAAAATATTAAACATTTTTAAGAGATGAAATTCTTTGTAATATTAGCCTTTTGTGTAATTTAGGGATATCACTTAATTTGTTTGGCAGAAAAATTTTAAATTCTATTATTTTTTTTTAATAAAAGCCTTAGGAAGATGAACAAATATAGTCAAATTTATCAGCTTTAACACTGATAGTAAATGGGTATAATTATTTGAATATTCAATAAACAAATTTTTTGGGGTTGTAACAGTCCTGGATCATCCAGTTCCAATGTAATCAAATGTTTTTATTTCAAGAAAAATTATTGATATGTTTCGTGCCCCCACGAGATACCGTTATTTAAAAAATAAATAAATAATAAAAATAAAGCTACATATATGATAATATCAAAGGGAGACAGGGCACACGGCAAGTCATGGGTTACATTTCATGTCCCTTTCTCTCTTTCTTCATTTCGTTTGCTCTGGAAGGTTTTTCAAATTTCAATTATTTTTCTTTCATTTCAAGCAATGCATTGGATGAATCCATCTATATGCGTTCTTTTTAATTACTGAAATAATTTATATGAATTGATACTGCCATTGAAATAATGTTTAATCTATTATCATTCTATGCAAAGTATATAAGTTAATAATAAATACTTTTATCGGTGAAAAATTACATTTGTTCATATTTAAATTTTTTTTTTCAATAGTCTAGAATTAATCTACCATATTTTATACGCAGTAAGTAGTTTTTCCCTTCTTTTGTCATATATAACAAAAATTAAAGTTGATAATTTCATATGATGGTGTATGGCAGTAATTCCGTTTAGAGTGTTAAAGTTAGTTTATTTTGCGATATATTTTTTATTTAAGTAGTATCTAATTTGTTTAAGAGCTTTTATCCTTTGTTATATATTTTAAAAATAATTATGCGGATAATAATTTATTGTCAAAAGTTTGAGTTCATGCCGTAAAGAAAATAAAAATTTTAAGATAATATTAAATATTATTATATCATTGAAAATGTATATTATTATTTTTTGAATTTAATTTTAGATATATGTGCATCTAATAAATTGATCGCTATTATTATTAAAAATAGTAATTTATTTATTTTATTTAACGAGTAAAATTTGTTGGCTTGGACACTATGAGATTAGGGATTTCATAGCTCTTGAATTACGTAATACTAAGGGTCAATTTATTTTTATTTTTAAAAATAGTTTTTATTTTTTATTTTTAAAAATAGAAGTATTTATTTGCTAACTTATTTCAGAATATATTTTTAAAAATTATTCTCTAAATATGTAACTTAAAAATAAAAAAAGAAATAACTTTTAATTATTTTTTAAATTTATTTTCTTAATTTGAATGTTCATTTTATAATTAAATGAAATATTTTTTTATTTACAAAATCAATCACTTTTTAATCTTAATTTTTTTTAATTTAAAAATAATTTTTAATAATAAAAAATAATTTTTAAAAATAATTTTTAAAAATATAAAAATAAAAATATATTCAAACATATCCTAAATTATTTTTCATAATGGATGAGTTTCACAGTTTCAATCCCATGCACTGTTGCCTGTTGGTTTTGTTTTGTCATTACTTATGAGATAATGGCATTTTTCATTCTGAAAAGGAAAAAAGAATATACTACTTGCATTATTGTGGTAAAAAAAATAATTTGATTGATGACTCATCTTTGATTTCTTAGAAATTTCCAAAAAAAAAAATACTTTATGAAGTTAGAAAAAAAATGCATGAACCAAGTTTGAAGGTATTGAAGGACAGCTGTTGCCTTGGCCCTAAATAATTAATAAATAAATCCATTTATAATCTATAATCTATAAATAAGCAAAAGACACTTTTCACATCTCTTATGTTTGTCTCGTGACTCTCGTCCCAAATATAATATCGGTGTATTTGTGAAATGACAAATATAATATTACAGTCGTCATCATTGCATTAATGACCACAAATATAATATCGGTATAATCAAGTGATCTGGATAGCCAATTTTAAAAAATAAATTTAATTTATAAAATTTTATTAAATATACATAAATTAGTTTAAATTTATGTGTGAAAAATAAGTAATAAATTAATTTTGAGCTGAAATTTCCATCTAAATACATGGGATTTCCTATATTTTTATAAAACTTACACTAATTAATAAATAATATTTAAAATTGATTTAAATTAATAATAAATAAATACTACCAGGCACTCATGTACGCTACAAGCAATTGGTAGCCAACAATGAAGCTATTATTCTACAAATGACAGGTTTTGTAACATAAAACGGATCCATTGTGAAACTACGAAGATCAGCTAATTTTGTATAGTTTTAAAATCTTAAATCGTTGAACATTTTACAACTTTAAAAACCAATTTTTATTTGATTTATCTTTAAATAAGGAATCATTTAATTTATATGAAAAGTAAGTTTTCATAAAAAGTTATAATTTTTAAAAAGAAACTTTTTATATAAATTTCTAGTGAAATGTATAAAGTTATTTAGTTAACACTAAGTAAAAAACACTTTTTAAAAAGTAATTTTTTATATTTTATTTAATTTAACTTTAAATTTTTTGAACAAATACTAATAAAGTGATTACTATATTTTTAATATTATTATAATGCATATTAAAAAATTTTAATTATTTTTAATTCCTTTTCTTTGAAATTATATATGTAATATCTTTTGCATTGTAATTTTTATTAACTAATAATTTTATTTTGTTTATCTTATAGAATTACATTACTTTCAATATATATATATTACTTATCTATCTAATTTTTTCATTCATTCACATACAATACTTTGCATGTTACATAATTTGATGTTAGTAATATTTTTATAAAAAAATTTATCAATCTTATTAAGGATGTTTGCTTTCTATTAAAATACTAGATATAAATTTAATCAAAAACACTTTTCACTGTCAAAAAATAATTTGATATAATTAAATAGTATACATACAGAACTATTAATTAAGCCCTTAAACAATAATAGAGGTTTTAGAAAGTCTTATTTCTCTTAATTTTTTTATATAATAACCAATCAAATAATTTACTTTTTTATCTATTTCTAAATTGGACTTCCCATACTATTATTATAAATCAAATAATTCCTAAAAATTAGTATAAAGAAAATACAATAGGAGTAACAATCTACTTAATGGACTTGGATTCAAATCCCAAACATAATAGTAAGTAAAGTGTTCAAAACAATATCGAATATTATTACACCACTAAAATACTAGCAAATTCCATTAGATTTTATTTGAATTATAGATTAAAAGTAGATTTGAATTGAAATTAAGATACATTAAATATAATTAATAACTTTTGATTTGTTTGAAGTGAGTCTTGTCTTTAAGAGGACTTGCAAGACATAAAAACTAAAAACATTGTCAAAGGATGGCGGATAGAAATTCAATATAAACCTTTTGATGGTTGTGACAATATTTTCGTAAAAGATAATCGTGTAAAAATGAGGGTGAAAATAAAATCCTCTTTATATAAGATATGCATTGGTATTTATAACTTTATATATAAAGGTGATATCTAGACTAAAGTGACACATAGTGATTCTATGATCAATTATTGTACTAAATGTTTAAATTTGCATAAGTCAATTAATTGTATAAGTCTAATGATCACTAAATCATTAAGGCAAGATGGGATAATTATGGATTGATATAACCAATTTGAGCTAGTCGAAAGAAGATGAGATGAACTAGGTTGAACAAATAGAATTTGAGTGGATAAAAAATCTAAAGTATTATCAATAATTCAAATTGATTTAAATTCATTATATTAACATAATAAGGCTGTATTTATGAGGTTGGTAATTAATTTTAAAATTTCAAACATTTAGCTGGAACTCGACGTTACTTCTAGGCTTTTTTAATTTTTTTATTTTGAGTTTCAACTCAAAATTTTGTGTTTATATCGCCTCTCCTATTATAAAAAATACTAACACCTAAAGCACATATTTTAGAATTGTTTGATTTCATTTACAATTTTTTTACTTCATAGAAAGTTTCCCTTTTGATTAAAAACAAGATTATATAGACTTTGGTTTCCTAGAAAAATACCATCGAAACAGAAAGATGAGGGTTCTATTTTCGACAATGTCTTCATGAGAAGAAAATATGAAAGTGCTGCAGCAGGAATCGATCCATTTTCATTGAAGATTGTAAGCACGAAATAATAAACTTATTGGAATGGTTAACTCCGTGCTTTCCCTAAAACAAAACTACATAATAAATAATATCAAGCAATATTTTTTTTAATAGTAGAAATGGGTAATTTACAAAACATATACATAAAAGATGGAATCAGCGCATAATGGAAGACAAAACATTCAAAAGACATCTTAAATAAAAGGCGTTATTCTTCTACCGTCAAACAATATTATTTTCAACATTACTTTGCTTCTTCCTAAATTTTTACTCAATTTGTAATTAAATTCCTATAATTTATAAGTCTTTAATTGACTTTTTATACCTTTTCTTACCTTTAAATGAATAATCTTTGTTTTTTTAATCATTAAATTTTGTTAATAATTGATGCGTATAAATAATGATCTATTAATAATTTATGAAATATACAACAAGAGAGTAAGGCATCATTTTCCTCTAAAAATAAAATAATTTTATAAAATTTTTAATTTTTCTAAGTTATTTGTATTTAAATATAAATATAAATTATATGAAAGTTCTAGATCAATATTATATATAAAAATCTTATTCACATATGCCAATTGTCAACAAAATTTAACTATAAATTATATAAAGTACTAAATAAAAATGAAGAATAAGTGTAAAAATTTAATTAAAAATTTATAAATATAAAATAAGTGAAATTCTACATAGAAACAAATTAATTTAACTTATTTTTAATTCTAATAGTTAATGGTTTATGGAAATGTTGATGTTATATTTTATAAATATTTTTCTTCAACCAACTTTGATCCAAAAGCAATTTGATAGGTACGAGAGGACACAATTGTCAGCCTCCGAGACTTCGAGTTCAATGGATGTGAACATACATTCCGTAAAGTTGAATCCATTGAATTGATCCTCTCCTTTGTCACTTTTGCGAGGAAAAAGACAAACAATATGATTGAAGAGTTTGTTGCAGATGGCCAAAAATTAAAAAAAAAAGGAGTTTATTGTAGGAATAATACTATTTCCACTCTCAAACCATTATTCTCCTCTTACCTTCTTTTTAATATCAGAAAAATTTGTTAGCTCCACTTTTATTTTACAAATAAAAAATTTTCCTTCTCTAATTTTCTGCCTAAAAACTCTACGAGTAAAGGGTTTGCTTTCTCGATTGTTATAATCGAATACAAAATCGAGTATCAAATAACACTTTATATATTAAAAGTTTATAATCATTTATATAATAAATTACGATTCTCAAGTTAAGAGCTCGTAATCAACTACTTGAACCTGTTTTCCAATCTCTAATCCCTTGTAATCAATTATACTTCTACCTCGGGGATGCATAATCACTACCCTTTCTAAATTTTATGACTTATGGTATATAATTTTTTATTATAAAAATAACACTACTTACACTCTCACACTATTATTCTTGTTCTCTAACTTTCTTTTTAAGATCAGAAAAAATTTGTTGGCTCAATTTTTTTAACAAATAAAAAAAAATTCTTTCTCTAATTTAAAAAATTAAGTTAAAAGAATTGCAAATAGCATTCCTAAATCAGAGTTTTTGCTGAGACTTATGTTTGCTTTTATTTTCTTCGGTCATATGAGTTTTTTTTTTTTTTTAATTTTCCTCTGTCACATTTTTTACTCTCGCAATAACTTTAGTTCAATTTGTTTGCAATTAGTTGAGAGATACAGCAGTTAATCAATTTAATTAATTATTATTAATAATTAATTATTAGTTAATAATTAATTATATTAATTAATTTAAATAATTAATTATATTAATTAATTTAAATAAATAATTATATTAATTATTTAAATAAAAATATTAAACAAAATTAATTATTTATAATTAATTATTTATATATAAAATGATAAATAAAAATATAAATATATTTTATGAATTATTTGAATTTTTTTATTTTAATATTTTAGATTTTATATATTATTTCATAAATTAATTTTTTTAAATAATATATTATCATAAATTATTATATATTAAAATATTTTTTTAAAATTACATTAATATAATTTTATAGTTGTTAATTTTTAAAAAATTAATAACTATAATTATTTAATTTTTATATAAAAATAATATTATAATTTTTTATAAAAAGAATAAAATTGAAAATATAAAAATTAATTATGATAATATAATTATTTTAAGAAATAAGTAAGGGTAATATAGTTATTTTATAAAACAATTATTTCAAAATGTTATTCTCCTAACATTTTGAAATTAATTTATTTTAAAATAATCAATTAATCCAATTAATTAATTTTCAAATACTAAAAATAATTTATTAAAATAAATCAATTAATAATTTGATTAAATCAATAAAAAATCATCCCATCAGCTATTGTTCAAACACTCCTGTACCTCTACCCCTGAAAAATTTATTTTAGGTTCAATCTTACAAGAGAGTATTATGCTATTAATTCTGTTTGTTGACATTGATTGATTGATGTATGAACATACTTTATTAAGTTTGTTAAGTAAATTCCTTGATAAACTGATGGTTATATTTTTATAATTTTTTAAAATAATATTAAATATTATTATATTATTATTAATAAAATATTAATTCAATAAAAAATATATTAACTTAAAACAAATTTTATCTATTAATAAACAAGATTTCAAATCCTGTAAATATGTAAATAAGTTAACATGCTGGGGATATTAACGATTATTCTGCTTAATCATCAATTTACTATTAAGTTAACACCATGACAGAGATATATATTAATGATTTGATAAGTGCTTGTGTACCCCTCACTGCTCATTTATGGACATGCAATGTCCCCCTCGCTGCATTATTCTACATTTGGGAGCCAACCAAATTCATTGCAATGCTTATCTTTACAATAATGACGAGAACAGCCTAGATCCCATCATATGTGATCCATCATCCATATGTGATATGCCCAATTGGCCATTATCTTTAAATAAATAAAGAAGCATGTCCTTTTCTCGGAGGCCTATATATAATTAAATTAATGAGTAATCCTATTATTCAATGTGTATTTTTGCATCTAATTGTTAATAATTGAGGTAGTTTTAATCGACATCTTCGGTTGGGCAGTCGGCAGCGAAGCCATGTTAATAATTGAGGTAGTTTTAATCACCGAAAAATTTGCAATTTTTTTTACGCTTTTATTATTTTTTTTATAAGAATTCAGTTTAACTCCTTTAAAAATTAAAAAATTTTCATACAAAATTTTGATAAGTTTTATTTCATCTCTTGTTATTTTTGTCCTAACTTGCTTCTGGGTAGGGGTGGGAATTTTGGAATAATTTGCTCAAAATCGATCGAGCTAACTGAAGAAATGGTAGATACGGTCGGTTAAAGTTGCTTTGTCGGATGAAGGCAGATGAAACGAGGAGAAGATAATATGCTTTCGGTCGTAATTGGTTTGCAATGTCTCTGATCGAAGAAGTCCAGAACCAACTGATTGGAATAAAAAAACAACGTCATTTTAAACTAACCTTTTAGTTTCATTTGTAGACTTGCCCTATCTCCTTCATTCACACAATCCCACAAGAACTAGGACACTTGCAAGGAAAAGAGGTTGCGAATTAGAAACAGAAGATTGTGGCAAAGAAAGAAATCAAGTTTCGGTGGGTGAGGGCAATATTGAAGGTTTGAATTTTTTAAACAGAGGATAGGAGTTGCAGAATTGTTTCTAGCTTTCTACATAATGAGAGAACAATGACGCACATCAAAATTTCTCCTTCTCTATAACTTTGTTTTGTTATAATATGATGATTTTTTTAGTTTTAAATTTCAATCTCTTTCTTCTGTCCTTAAAACAATCCTTCGTTGTTGTTTGATTTGCTGAGTTTCATTGCCGATTTGATCTTGTTTTGCTTAGGAAGAGTTAGATGGCAAGATGAGATCAATCTGCACCGCCTATGAACCAAGGTAACTTAATTGAAATGGTTGGTATCCCACTTTTATTTTTTTCTATTTGATTCTTTCATTTGCTTTCATTAAATTTGTTGGATTTGGGGGTTTTTGTAATTGTTCTCCGTTGATTTTTAAAACCGATCGAAATCAAATGTACCCACTCATATATGAAGTTATCAATTTATTTCGATTTAATTGATACATTCGATTGGAATTGGATGAATTTTTTAGATTCTGGTTAGCCATGATCGGTTGGATTTAGGCTTATTAACCAACACTACTCAACCGATTCCCACCTCTACTTCTGAGTATAGCAACATTCATTGCCTCCCGTTGTCTTAAAAATTTTTCATCGATCATCCTATAAGTTTAAACTAGTACTATTAGAAATCTTAATATTTTAGAGAAATTTGACCTATTAGAATAAATAAAAAATTTGGTTAGAAATTCATCAAAAAAATGTACAATCAAGTCAAAAGTTTCATTATTTCAAACAAATTTATTTCCATAAAAAATATAGCAAATTTTTATATTCAAAATCTCATTATTTTCTATGAATTTTCTATCAAAAGGTTCAAATGTTATAAGATAGCATGCAAAACCTATTTTCCCTTTTTTTTTTTTAAATTCTGTAAGCACATATTGGAGTTCTTGAAATTGGTTGAGTTTCATTTATATAGCTTAGAAGTAAATTTGTAAATTTTAAATCAATTAAATTATTTCTAATACTTTATTTGCTAATTGTACCAATTTATTTTAACATTTTTTAGGTATTTTAGGTAATTTTGGTTCACAGTCTTCCAAGAGCCTTTTTCTTTCCATTTTCTTTGTACTTGGATAAGGTTAGTAATTTGTTTCTTTTATTTTCTTACAAATGTTTAATTTATTCAATTAGTTTTAAATCTTATAAGTTTAATTTACACATTAAGTAAAGAAATACGTTCAGTTCATTTAATTTAGTTAATTGGTTAGTTAATACTTAGTTAAGGAGGCTTATATAGTTGAATTCTTTAGTAATTTTATTTAGTAAATTGCATTCTTTGTTATAAAAGCTTATTAGTTTCAATAATTTTAAATGTTTAGCTAATTTTGTTTATTTATTTAAAAAATCTTAATTAATTAGAATAATTTGTCGGCAATTAATTTAGTTACTTAGTTAGAACAATAAAAGATTTTTTTTCTTTCTTTTGTATACCTATAAGATAAAAAGAAGGGAGTAGAGTAAGGCACTCAAAAGATATTTCAACACTTAAGTCAATAATATGTAGTAAATAGAAAATAATTTGAGTAGTAAAGTGTAATGTATACTTTACAGAGGACTTCTCATGTAAATAGATTGGTTAAAAGTAGCTATGTAGCAGTTACTGTTATGACCTCCTAAACTATTAGTATTTATCATTAGTTCTCCTTAAAGTGGATGAATAAGGCTTGAATGAGTGTTTCTAATACTCTTATCTAATAAATTTGAAAGAACCATTGCCTACATTTGATGATTCTAACCTAAATTTGATAATCTTAGACAATTGATATTTTGTCCCAATAATCTAAATAACTAGTACTTAATCCTGGTAATTTAAAACCTATATAATCTACTTTTATAAATAATTAGTGTCCCAAATTTGATTATTCGAGTAACTAATATTTAATTATGATAATATGATTGATAACATTGATTACATCCATATTAGCTTACAATCTAATTAATATCTATAATCATATAGGTTGATAATCTGATTGGTCTCCCTAACTTTATAAATTAAAAATCTAATCAATCTCCCTAATCATACTATTTGATTATTTTTCTTAATTGTCGATTTGTGTTAACTTATCATTTAATGAGAAGCTTATCAAATAGTGATGATTAAGCGATTGGTGATTATTGATCCATATTACTTGTTGAAATATAAGGGAACCTATTAAATAGTGATGCTCAAGTGACTAGTGATTACTGTATAATCCATCGAGTGATAATGAGCTTGCTAGATAGCAATGGCCAAATTTTAATAACTACCAATTTGATTTGTTGAATTACAGGGAGCCAATTGTATAGCAATGCTTGAGTAACTAATGATTCTCAATCTGTATGAATGTGCACCAATGAAGTATAATGAGTTATATATTTTGTTTCTAAAAATTTAGGGGTACTATACTCCCTCTTTCAAAATTAATGGCTATTCAGCTCATGTATTATCTTTCTTGTAGGATATGTTTTTAAATGAATGATATTCTTTGTAAATTTTATTTCCCATTACATTATTTATGATTTTAGTGATTTTTTGAGATATTGAATAATTTATCCATATTATAAGTTATGAGTTAGAGGAAGGGTAACCTTTTAAAAAAATTTATCCTTTGGTATGCACATTGTACTTTGCCTTAACGAAGAACCTATATCAGTGATATTTCTTATCAATTTTCCACAGAGTCAAACTTGACCATTCTTTTATGTTCTGTACTAGATGGTTTGTTGTTTGATTTGAAATTAACTCTACAAAAATTGATGCATTACAAATTCCCTTATTTTTATATTTATACAAAAACATTTTAAAATTTGTAGAGGGATGTAATATATCCTTAACAATATCTAATAAAAAAAGATAATGACCAACTTTATTATTCATTCATTACTTTTGTGTTATAATTGGGTCATACAAAAATTTTTCTTTCCACTATTAGAGACTTTATATTAGTTATTAATTAAAGAGTAAATCTTCTTTTACGTCACAGAATTTTTTTTCTACTTTCATTCTTGTGAAATATTTTGTATTAAATATTAATTTATCCAATTCTATTCCTAAAGAAATGAAATTAAGTAAATTAATTTTTATATAAACAGTAGCAATAGGGCAAAATCAAATAAATTAATTTTTAAGAATAAAATTGATAGAAAATATTTTACAAAAGATAAATATGAATAAAATAAATATCACAGAGATAAAACAAAAGGAAGATTAACTCTTAAATAAATTTGAAGGAAGGTATTTCTATTTGTTTAAAAAACAAAATTACAGCAATGCTCTCAGATGCAGGTTGTCTCGTAGAATATATACAAAGAAGCTTGTGTAACATTTTTCTATTTTTTATATGTAACTTGGATTGATGAAATTGTAACTTCTTATTATTTATTAAAATTAAATTTTAATTTATTATTAATATAAATAAATTTCATATTATCATTTATTTATGTATTATTACATTAATAAAAATTATTAAATTTTTACTAGTGTTAAGAATTCAAAATTACTATTATTTTTAATGACATTTTCTTCTCATTTATTAATAATATAAAATATTTTATATTGATAATAAATTAAATTTTAACTCTTTATTAAATGCAAAATTCATATACACTCATATTTTTTTCTGAAAAAAAGTAACGTTTTATATAAAAGGTTTTAACTTTACATGATTTTAGCACTAAACTTTTAAAAGCTCAAAAATTTGAGTAAAGTCAAATAGGGCAGCTGGAGGTTGGTTCTTCTTTATCGTAGTCCTAGTGGGTTGGGGATAAACATGGCCCGGGGAATGCGATAAACGAATTATACGGTGAGATGTTCAAACAGTGCCTACGAAAGTCTAAAATATAGTGACGGTTTCACAAGCATTAAAACGCTTTAGGAGAAACATTCCATGTTAAGAAGAAATTCTTAAATTCCTAAATGTTCTAATTATATTGTTAAAAAATTTTAAATATTAAATATTTTAATTATATTGCTCACCAAATAAACAATTATCAATCATCTAAAAAATAAGAAAAAAATTAAAAATTCTGTTCTTAAAATTATAGGATGTTGAATAGAAAATCTTTAACTTAAATGGAATTTAATATTCCTAAAAGCCGTGTCTTCCATTACTACTAAAATTTAATTTTATTTCTTATGTACATGTGTATATTAATTTAATTATTTTTATTATATTATATAAAATTATCTCTTATTTTTATCGACAATTGTAGGATGCATTAAGCCTTCATGGTAGTTAGAAACTAGGAATGGCAAACAGGTTCGGACCGTCGGGCCTAGTAGGCCCAATCCAGCAGGTATTGAATCCGCAAATCTTGTCTAAATTGGATTCATGTTTTGTTGGTTCGGGTTCATACCTGAACCCGTAAACCCAACTTAATACCGGGTCAAAAGAAACCCGAAAGGTTTTTTCCACTCTCCCCTGTTCGACCAGTCGACTTTGGCTTTCCTGTTTGGGGATTTCATTCCCGAATCGACCAACTTTCACTCCACATTAGCATTTCGTACTTCTGTCCATCACTTCAAGTCAAGCTCAGGCTGCTAGAAGTAGTCATTGTTCATCATCGGTAGCTAAGAGCTAAAGCTACGTCTCCAATCCAGGTAAACTCCTTTTAGTTTCTCTTTTATCTTCCTAGTTCATAGTACGGAAGTATCAATATCATTGTTATGATTGTCTATTAATTTTTTGTATGCCTCTAAAATTGCTAATTTTGCTTTTCAGTATGATTTTGCTCCAAACTAAGGTCCTGGGACAATCTAATAGCAAAAAGAATTAACTGGCTATTGGTTTCAGGTACATGGTGGCTGCGAATCAAACTCTTCAGGTTTGACTCTTTAGTTTTCTGCTTAATTTCTTTATAAGAGTAGGTGGATTGTACTGTTGATGAAATTTAATTACTTGGAGTCATTTTATTATGAGACTTGAGATTTAAATTGAATTTGTATTGTGTGTGGATATTTTGATTGTAACTGAGTTGGGGAACACTGGAAAGTCATTTTAATGGGTTTTCGATATTTCTAAAGAGAGCTTTGAAAGTTGCGTCTGCTTCAGAGTTCATCATAACATACCGTTTTGTTCATCTGAACTATTTCAACAAGGTGAGTCAGATCTTAAACTGTGTTGAGAATATAAAACTACTGGGGCAGCTGGATTTACATGTCAAGCTCATTAAATTTGTATTTTATTTAGAAAGTTCATCTGTGCGACAAAATTGAGACCTCATTTTACATTAATCTTGGAATCACATGGGGTTGATTGGAATCTGATCGGTTATGATAAGATATACAAATACACAAGGCATAGCAATGGGCAGGAAGTGCTTAGCTCACCATTTATAATAATGGTATGCCATGGCTACTTCATTTATATTTGAGAAGGAAAAAGGAAAAAGGAAAATTTATTTTTTGCACAAAGAGCTACTTTCTGTGATCCTTTTTATCTATACTTGGAGGAGTCGAGAAGTTAATTTACACTTCTCAGTTGGAGCAAGAAGCAGCCAGAATTTGAGGCATTCATGACCTTTTTCCTTTTTTTAAAGTTTTTTCTGGTTTCCCTTTTTCTAGTTATGCTTTTCCCTTCTGTTTCTTCCTTCTCTTTATTGTTAGTTAGAGTTGTGAGTACCATTCTCTTCTCCTTGCATGCATAGTGCTTTGGAAGGGCCTGAGATCTTGTTGCTGATCTAGTGATAGTAGAAATAAGTGACCAGCTCAGCTCCCAAGATACAGTTTTTGTTTTCTTCTTCTTCTTTTTAATTTTTATTTTTATAACTCAACATAATTTTAACACTAGCATAGACAAGATGGTTGACTGAATTGAGTCCCCAAATTGACAAGCATGTATGGTTCTATAATCTGCGTAGTTTGGTAATTTAAACCCCCATTTGAGATGGTTGTCTTTACAAATGTTCTAGTTTTCTTCTACACCATACAAAATTATTGTACAACTTTCTATGCCTGATTCAGTGCCACTTTTTTTTTTTTTTTTTTTTAATTTGAAGAATTTTTGAGCCATAACATATGGCCAATTTATTTAAGATATCTGAATTATTGCAAAGTGTTATGTACCAAGCTAAAGGTTATCTATTTGGATATATACTTTGACTTATATTACAAAGTTTACCGGTTGTAATTTTTGGTACAACTGCATTTGAATGTCAACCTCAGAGACCCTTTACTTTGTGGATCATAATTATTATCACCATTTTAGGATGAGACACTAAGTTTCATGGTTGAAACATATAGAATATTCATAAGTTTGGCAGATTCGCAGAACTTGATAATTATAATTAATTTGGATTACAATTTTGATTCTTGTTCTAAGACTTTTGTCATATGTTCACACTTGACATTGCGGCCTACCACTGCAACTTGTGAAAGATATTACCACTCCTGTTTCATTTCTTTTCCATTTTTAATTGTGAATACATGTAATATTGCCAGATTAGTCACCTTTGTACTAAGGACCAACATCTAGTTGACAATTTTTCCTTGACCTCCATTGGGAGTAGTATTTCTGTTATTGTAACTGGAATGTTAAGGGTTTGTAATCTGGTCCTAGAGCTTTGAGTTTCAATTTGCATTGCAGATTTCTATTAAAAAGAAAATTGCATTATCTGATGTTTCCTTTTCTTTCTTTTCTTTCATTTTCTGCTGCTGTACAATTATGAGAATTTTATTGGAGTGGCAACCTGATATGGAGGCTTTTCTTGATTAGTTTTATTCATGACTGGTCCATGCTTTGTCAAGATTCATGTATTATATAAACAGTTACAACAGAGCTTGTGTTTCTGTATTTCTGCTGTGCAGTATTTTTGGAGTTCATGATGAGGCTAAGGATGAAGACTTTGAACTAGAAATGACCTGGGTCTTTGTTGAATCAAACCGCCAACATCAGAAGGTACTGCCCAACTTTTATATGCTATATTTTGGCTGGGGGAAAAATGGCTGAATGCTTTGATTTGTTAACAATTCTTGATTAATTGCAGTGACTATCTAGCCAATTTTTATGTTGTTGTTATTATTATTATTATTATTATTTGGAATTTGTAATCTACACGTCCCTGTAATTTATGTCATAATTATCCCTATTTTTATGTAATACTATATAGGTGGTCATTTTATCTTCATTAACTTTTAAGAATGATGATTCATCCAATACAAGTACTGCCTATTTGGTGTGAAGTGGTTTATATGGTTTACTGCCCATTTGGTATAATGTTGACTTATGTGAAATTCTTGTCAGTGGCCTTTTTTCAGTGCATTGGTTTCTGTTCTAGCTGTTTGATATAACCTCGAGTAATGCCTCTGTTCTAACCTGAGTTTGCGATATGCCTATTGATATGTAAAAGATTGCTTTATGATTTAGAGGGCCAAAAAAGGGAAAGGGAAAAAGTGGGGGGAAGAGAGAGAGAGAGAGAGAGAGAGAGAGGAAAAAGGGCGTCTGATCAGGGTGGGTTGGGTCTTGCAATGTCCTCTAGCAGGTCGGGAACAGCTAGTATTTCATCATTGTTGACGTGGTTAGTACTTAGTAGGGATGAACAACGCTCTATTTATGAGGAATTAATGGGTGTTTAGTTTCTAGTACGGATGAACAACACTCATTTATGTTGTTTAACCATGGTTGATTTAGGACTTAAATAGCATTTCTGTTTGTAATTAAATGACAAACAACCTAGAAAAAATTAAGATATATTAGAGGGAAAATGATAGGTCATTTGTCTTTTACTCCATAAATTATTAATAGATCTTTGTTTATGTCAGTCATTTGCTATAAAATGTTAGGAAGTATTCAATTAAAATGAAAAAATTTGTATAAAGATTCAATTCAAAACTTTTAAATTACAAAGATCTAATTAAAAATTGAGTAAGATTATAGGGAGTAACAGAGTAATTTAACCATTTTAAAATTAACTGATCAAAGAAAACTGTGACATAAATTAATTGCCATCTGATTAATCATTTTTTTTTTTTTGGTTTAACTGTTTCTTTATTCAATCGTTTGGGTTTTTGCTACTCAGTGTCAGGCATCTGATTCTCCCCATCTCGACTTAAAGCTCCCAAGCTTTTTCTATCTGTGTGGCTGTGTTACTTTCCAGAAAATGTTTACAAGAGCTTAAAACCTACCGTAGCAGTCATCCTTTTTTTGCTACACTGCAAAAATGACACCAAGCTATTAAGTTTTTTGAACCAGATTTTGATTTCCATGTATATTTGTTTGCGCTTCAAATCTGCATAACTATGTAAGTTTCATTTGTTCCCTTGCTTCCAGTGCATTTCCTTTGTGTTCAGTGGTCATTTTAGCTTACAATACAAAACATGTCTCTTCTCAGAGATGATAATGGCAAGAGGTCCTTCATCTTCAATGACCATCCCCCGCCAAATCTTTGCCTGTGGCCAGCAGAACCCAAAAGGACAAGTTCAGAGTCTCATCGGAGAGACCAAAGGAGGAGACGTTGGAAGCAAAGATTCTGAAATAAATGCAGTGAATGACCAATTTCCCAATAAAGACCAGACTTTTACTGAAATTGCCAGAGAGATTTGTAAGATTACTCGAACGAAGACTGGTTGGGAGCAGACCCTCCTCTCCGACTACCCTTCTTTCAATCTCTTAGATCCTTGTTTTTCCAAGTTTTTGTGAAGCAACAAAACAATGCTCTTCTTTCTTTTCGTTTCTTTAACTGGCTGTGCTCTCATTGTGGTTTTACACCTGATCAGCCCTCTTGCAATGTACTTTTTGATGCCCTTGTGGATGCTAAGGCTTGCAATGCAGCGAAATCATTACTTGATTGCACTGGTTTCACTCCCGAGCCTGCTTCCTTGGAGTGTTATATTCGATGTCTTAGTAATGATGGAATGGCTGAGGAGACGCTTGGTGTGTTTGCTAAGTTGAAAAATATTGGATTTTGTCCATCCATAGAAACTTGGAATGCATCTCTGCTTGGCTGTCTAAAGATTGGCAGGACTGATCTTCTGTGGACATTATATGAACAGATGATGGAATCTGGTGCCACAGCAAACATTGATGTCAAAACTGTCCAGCATCTTATACAAGCCTTTTGCAATGATAACAAAGTTTGGGAAGCATACAGACTTCTTCGGCAAGTTATGGAAGATGGATTTTGCCCTGATAGTGCAGCTGTCAATTTGCTGATATCTGGTTTCTTTAGGGAGAAGAAGTATTTTAGGGTATCTGAACTTCTTCATATGATGATTTCAAAAAGATATACACTTAATATTTATACATATCAGGAAATCATAAATGGACTCGTGAAGAATAAAAAGCATGTTGAGAGTCTTCGAATTTTTAATGAATTGAAGTACAGAGGGTATTTCCCAGATAGGGTCATGTATACAACAATGATCAAAGGTCTTTCTGACATGGGATGGCATGGAGAGGCCAGGAAGCTATGGTTTGAGATGATTCAAAAAGGTTTTCTTCCAAATGAATATACCTATAATGCAAGGATATATGGGTATTGTAAGGTGGGTAATTTCAGCGAGGCTTGGAAGCTCTATGAGGAGATGTGCAATAGAGGCTATGGAGAAACCACAGTTAGCTACAACACAATGATTTCAGGTTTGTGTTTGCACGGAAGGACAGATGAAGCTCAGAGATTGTTTGAAGAAATGTCTCAGAAAGGTGTAGTCCGTGATTTGATCACATACAACTCGCTAATTCAAGGCCTTTGCAAGAAAGGAAAGCTAGTAGAGGCTACTGAATTATTTAATGGACTTCTGGCACAGGGTTTGGAGCCATCAGTTTCCTCTTTTACTCACCTTATAAAGAAAGTCTGTGAAGATGGAGATTTGCAGGCAGCAATAAGGTTGTGGAAAGATATGCATGATTGGCATTTGGAACCTACAGTGAGTACGCGTAATCATATTATAACTGCATTATGTGAACAAGGATATTTTGCAGAAGGTTTGGAATGGTTGATGGAGATGCTGAGCATGAAGCTGAAACCCTGGATGAAGACTTTTGAGAGCCTGATTCAGTGTCTCTCACAAAAGGATAGGTTAGATGATATTTTACTTGTTTTAGATTTAATGTCTAGAATAGGATATAAACTTAAAAAGAGAATTATTTGTTCTTTGGAGTGTAAATTTGGCAAGGAGAATTTCCATTTTGCCAAAACATACTTGGACAAAAGCCCGGAAAGAAATTGATGGGATCGACCTTTTTGTGTGTTTCTATCTTCTTCCACATAAATTTAAACCAATAAAATGCGGAGGAATTTTTTTGAGGCTTCATCTGAAATTGTGAAACTACTATTATTTTCAAGCCTCCAATTGTGCATTATTTTGTTGTGTCATGTGGAAGAGATAATTGTTTAGAATTATTTTGTTAGTTCTCATGGAGAAACTATCTGTGTGTGATATGAATTACTATTTTATCTATTTATATTGATACCAGTTGTTTAATTTCCTAGTTTTTGGTGAATATACTGAATAGAAATGGAAATTATACTAATTATTCTCAAAGATATAGCGTGATCAAATTTTTGTTTTAACTCAATTTTTACGAATATCTGCATTTACTTTGCCTTATATTTGGGTGGTTACTGCCATGATAATTTATACAGAGTGATCTTGAATCTGTGAACTTTTGAAATTTCATGAATTTTGGTTTATCTTTCTTTTCACCGTCTCTCTCTCTTTTTCTCTTTTTTTTTTCTTTGGTGTTGAGTCTCTGTGCTTGGAAAGTTCTATGGGACTCCAAAAGTAACTTACTGGGGGTTTTTACTCTATAATTGATTTGCACGCTGCACAGAACAAAAGCATCTAGGCAGCCGTGTTGAAGCCTACTTCTCTATAGGAACTCTTATTGGTCTAAGGGATAATCTCATTAGTGAGGTAGCTTTATTGTTCATAATCAACTTCTGTTTGTGTATCTTAGCTTACTTATTCCACTTCATTATATTAAAAAGAACGCTAAAATCGATGCTTGTTAAAGGCAGCCGGAAGAAAAGAGTTTGCAAATTATGGGTATATTTATTTTCTGTTTTTAAAAATAGTTTTTTTTTAAACAAAAGAATTTATTTATTAATCTGTTTTTAGAATCTGTTTTTAAAAATTATTTTTTAAATATGTAACTTAAAAAGATAAAAGTAAAATAATTTTTAATTATTTTTGAATTTATTTTTTTGTTGTTCCGAATATTAATTTTATAATTAAATAAAATATTTCTGTTATTTACTATATCAATCATCTTCTAATTTTTAATTTTTATTTTAATTTAAAAATAATTTTTAAAAAATATAAAAATAAAAACATATTCAAACACATTTTATAATTTTTTTTCCTTTATATTTTGCGACAGTAACAAATGAAGAACTTTCTATCACCCATGTGTTAACTAATGGTGATAGAAAGTTCTTCATTTGTTACTGTCGCAAATATAAAGGAAAAAAAATTATAAAATGTGTTTGAATATGTTTTTTATTTTTATATTTTTAAAAATTATTTTTAAATTAAAATAAAAATTAAAATTAGAAGATGATTGATATAGTAAATAAAGAAATATTTTATTTAATTATAAAATTAATATTCGGAACAACAAAAAATAAATTCAAAAAATAATTAAAAATTATTTTTACTTTTATCTTTTTAAGTTACATATTTAAAAATAATTTTTAAAAACAGATTCTAAAAACAGATTAATAAATAAATTCTTTTGTTTAAAAAAAAACTATTTTTAAAAACAGAAAATAAATATACCCATAATTTGCAAACTCTTTTCTTCCGGCTGCCTTTAACAAGCATCGATTTTAGCGTTCTTTTTAATATAATGAAGTGGAATAAGTAAGCTAAGATACACAAACAGAAGTTGATTATGAACAATAAAGCTACCTCACTAATGAGATTATCCCTTAGACCAATAAGAGTTCCTATAGAGAAGTAGGCTTCAACACGGCTGCCTAGATGCTTTTGTTCTGTGCAGCGTGCAAATCAATTATAGAGTAAAAACCCCCAGTAAGTTACTTTTGGAGTCCCATAGAACTTTCCAAGCACAGAGACTCAACACCAAAGAAAAAAAAAAGAGAAAAAGAGAGAGAGACGGTGAAAAGAAAGATAAACCAAAATTCATGAAATTTCAAAAGTTCACAGATTCAAGATCACTCTGTATAAATTATCATGGCAGTAACCCACCCAAATATAAGGCAAAGTAAATGCAGATATTCGTAAAAATTGAGTTAAAACAAAAATTTGATCACGCTATATCTTTGAGAATAATTAGTATAATTTCCATTTCTATTCAGTATATTCACCAAAAACTAGGAAATTAAACAACTGGTATCAATATAAATAGATAAAATAGTAATTCATATCACACACAGATAGTTTCTCCATGAGAACTAACAAAATAATTCTAAACAATTATCTCTTCCACATGACACAACAAAATAATGCACAATTGGAGGCTTGAAAATAATAGTAGTTTCACAATTTCAGATGAAGCCTCAAAAAAATTCCTCCGCATTTTATTGGTTTAAATTTATGTGGAAGAAGATAGAAACAACACAAAAAGGTCGATCCCATCAATTTCTTTCCGGGCTTTTGTCCAAGTATGTTTTGGCAAAATGGAAATTCTCCTTGCCAAATTTACACTCCAAAGAACAAATAATTCTCTTTTTAAGTTTATATCCTATTCTAGACATTAAATCTAAAACAAGTAAAATATCATCTAACCTATCCTTTTGTGAGAGACACTGAATCAGGCTCTCAAAAGTCTTCATCCAGGGTTTCAGCTTCATGCTCAGCATCTCCATCAACCATTCCAAACCTTCTGCAAAATATCCTTGTTCACATAATGCAGTTATAATATGATTACGCGTACTCACTGTAGGTTCCAAATGCCAATCATGCATATCTTTCCACAACCTTATTGCTGCCTGCAAATCTCCATCTTCACAGACTTTCTTTATAAGGTGAGTAAAAGAGGAAACTGATGGCTCCAAACCCTGTGCCAGAAGTCCATTAAATAATTCAGTAGCCTCTACTAGCTTTCCTTTCTTGCAAAGGCCTTGAATTAGCGAGTTGTATGTGATCAAATCACGGACTACACCTTTCTGAGACATTTCTTCAAACAATCTCTGAGCTTCATCTGTCCTTCCGTGCAAACACAAACCTGAAATCATTGTGTTGTAGCTAACTGTGGTTTCTCCATAGCCTCTATTGCACATCTCCTCATAGAGCTTCCAAGCCTCGCTGAAATTACCCACCTTACAATACCCATATATCCTTGCATTATAGGTATATTCATTTGGAAGAAAACCTTTTTGAATCATCTCAAACCATAGCTTCCTGGCCTCTCCATGCCATCCCATGTCAGAAAGACCTTTGATCATTGTTGTATACATGACCCTATCTGGGAAATACCCTCTGTACTTCAATTCATTAAAAATTCGAAGACTCTCAACATGCTTTTTATTCTTCACGAGTCCATTTATGATTTCCTGATATGTATAAATATTAAGTGTATATCTTTTTGAAATCATCATATGAAGAAGTTCAGATACCCTAAAATACTTCTTCTCCCTAAAGAAACCAGATATCAGCAAATTGACAGCTGCACTATCAGGGCAAAATCCATCTTCCATAACTTGCCGAAGAAGTCTGTATGCTTCCCAAACTTTGTTATCATTGCAAAAGGCTTGTATAAGATGCTGGACAGTTTTGACATCAATGTTTGCTGTGGCACCAGATTCCATCATCTGTTCATATAATGTCCACAGAAGATCAGTCCTGCCAATCTTTAGACAGCCAAGCAGAGATGCATTCCAAGTTTCTATGGATGGACAAAATCCAATATTTTTCAACTTAGCAAACACACCAAGCGTCTCCTCAGCCATTCCATCATTACTAAGACATCGAATATAACACTCCAAGGAAGCAGGCTCGGGAGTGAAACCAGTGCAATCAAGTAATGATTTCGCTGCATTGCAAGCCTTAGCATCCACAAGGGCATCAAAAAGTACATTGCAAGAGGGCTGATCAGGTGTAAAACCACAATGAGAGCACAGCCAGTTAAAGAAACGAAAAGAAAGAAGAGCATTGTTTTGTTGCTTCACAAAAACTTGGAAAAAACAAGGATCTAAGAGATTGAAAGAAGGGTAGTCGGAGAGGAGGGTCTGCTCCCAACCAGTCTTCGTTCGAGTAATCTTACAAATCTCTCTGGCAATTTCAGTAAAAGTCTGGTCTTTATTGGGAAATTGGTCATTCACTGCATTTATTTCAGAATCTTTGCTTCCAACGTCTCCTCCTTTGGTCTCTCCGATGAGACTCTGAACTTGTCCTTTTGGGTTCTGCTGGCCACAGGCAAAGATTTGGCGGGGGATGGTCATTGAAGATGAAGGACCTCTTGCCATTATCATCTCTGAGAAGAGACATGTTTTGTATTGTAAGCTAAAATGACCACTGAACACAAAGGAAATGCACTGGAAGCAAGGGAACAAATGAAACTTACATAGTTATGCAGATTTGAAGCGCAAACAAATATACATGGAAATCAAAATCTGGTTCAAAAAACTTAATAGCTTGGTGTCATTTTTGCAGTGTAGCAAAAAAAGGATGACTGCTACGGTAGGTTTTAAGCTCTTGTAAACATTTTCTGGAAAGTAACACAGCCACACAGATAGAAAAAGCTTGGGAGCTTTAAGTCGAGATGGGGAGAATCAGATGCCTGACACTGAGTAGCAAAAACCCAAACGATTGAATAAAGAAACAGTTAAACCAAAAAAAAAAAATGATTAATCAGATGGCAATTAATTTATGTCACAGTTTTCTTTGATCAGTTAATTTTAAAATGGTTAAATTACTCTGTTACTCCCTATAATCTTACTCAATTTTTAATTAGATCTTTGTAATTTAAAAGTTTTGAATTGAATCTTTATACAAATTTTTTCATTTTTAATTGAATACTTCCTAACATTTTATAGCAAATGACTGACATAAACAAAGATCTATTAATAATTTATGGAGTAAAAGACAAATGACCTATCATTTTCCCTCTAATATATCTTAATTTTTTCTAGGTTGTTTGTCATTTAATTACAAACAGAAATGCTATTTAAGTCCTAAATCAACCATGGTTAAACAACATAAATGAGTGTTGTTCATCCGTACTAGAAACTAAACACCCATTTAATTCCTCATAAATAGAGCGTTGTTCATCCCTACTAAGTACTAACCACGTCAACAATGATGAAATACTAGCTGTTCCCGACCTGCTAGAGGACATTGCAAGACCCAACCCACCCTGATCAGACGCCCTTTTTCCTCTCTCTCTCTCTCTCTCTCTCTCTCTTCCCCCCACTTTTTCCCTTTCCCTTTTTTGGCCCTCTAAATCATAAAGCAATCTTTTACATATCAATAGGCATATCGCAAACTCAGGTTAGAACAGAGGCATTACTCGAGGTTATATCAAACAGCTAGAACAGAAACCAATGCACTGAAAAAAGGCCACTGACAAGAATTTCACATAAGTCAACATTATACCAAATGGGCAGTAAACCATATAAACCACTTCACACCAAATAGGCAGTACTTGTATTGGATGAATCATCATTCTTAAAAGTTAATGAAGATAAAATGACCACCTATATAGTATTACATAAAAATAGGGATAATTATGACATAAATTACAGGGACGTGTAGATTACAAATTCCAAATAATAATAATAATAATAATAACAACAACATAAAAATTGGCTAGATAGTCACTGCAATTAATCAAGAATTGTTAACAAATCAAAGCATTCAGCCATTTTTCCCCCAGCCAAAATATAGCATATAAAAGTTGGGCAGTACCTTCTGATGTTGGCGGTTTGATTCAACAAAGACCCAGGTCATTTCTAGTTCAAAGTCTTCATCCTTAGCCTCATCATGAACTCCAAAAATACTGCACAGCAGAAATACAGAAACACAAGCTCTGTTGTAACTGTTTATATAATACATGAATCTTGACAAAGCATGGACCAGTCATGAATAAAACTAATCAAGAAAAGCCTCCATATCAGGTTGCCACTCCAATAAAATTCTCATAATTGTACAGCAGCAGAAAATGAAAGAAAAGAAAGAAAAGGAAACATCAGATAATGCAATTTTCTTTTTAATAGAAATCTGCAATGCAAATTGAAACTCAAAGCTCTAGGACCAGATTACAAACCCTTAACATTCCAGTTACAATAACAGAAATACTACTCCCAATGGAGGTCAAGGAAAAATTGTCAACTAGATGTTGGTCCTTAGTACAAAGGTGACTAATCTGGCAATATTACATGTATTCACAATTAAAAATGGAAAAGAAATGAAACAGGAGTGGTAATATCTTTCACAAGTTGCAGTGGTAGGCCGCAATGTCAAGTGTGAACATATGACAAAAGTCTTAGAACAAGAATCAAAATTGTAATCCAAATTAATTATAATTATCAAGTTCTGCGAATCTGCCAAACTTATGAATATTCTATATGTTTCAACCATGAAACTTAGTGTCTCATCCTAAAATGGTGATAATAATTATGATCCACAAAAGTAAAGGGTCTCTGAGGTTGACATTCAAATGCAGTTGTACCAAAAATTACAACCGGTAAACTTTGTAATATAAGTCAAAGTATATATCCAAATAGATAACCTTTAGCTTGGTACATAACACTTTGCAATAATTCAGATATCTTAAATAAATTGGCCATATGTTATGGCTCAAAAATTCTTCAAATTAAAAAAAAAAAAAAAAAAAAGTGGCACTGAATCAGGCATAGAAAGTTGTACAATAATTTTGTATGGTGTAGAAGAAAACTAGAACATTTGTAAAGACAACCATCTCAAATGGGGGTTTAAATTACCAAACTACGCAGATTATAGAACCATACATGCTTGTCAATTTGGGGACTCAATTCAGTCAACCATCTTGTCTATGCTAGTGTTAAAATTATGTTGAGTTATAAAAAATAAAAATTAAAAAGAAGAAGAAGAAAACAAAAACTGTATCTTGGGAGCTGAGCTGGTCACTTATTTCTACTATCACTAGATCAGCAACAAGATCTCAGGCCCTTCCAAAGCACTATGCATGCAAGGAGAAGAGAATGGTACTCACAACTCTAACTAACAATAAAGAGAAGGAAGAAACAGAAGGGAAAAGCATAACTAGAAAAAGGGAAACCAGAAAAAACTTTAAAAAAAGGAAAAAGGTCATGAATGCCTCAAATTCTGGCTGCTTCTTGCTCCAACTGAGAAGTGTAAATTAACTTCTCGACTCCTCCAAGTATAGATAAAAAGGATCACAGAAAGTAGCTCTTTGTGCAAAAAATAAATTTTCCTTTTTCCTTTTTCCTTCTCAAATATAAATGAAGTAGCCATGGCATACCATTATTATAAATGGTGAGCTAAGCACTTCCTGCCCATTGCTATGCCTTGTGTATTTGTATATCTTATCATAACCGATCAGATTCCAATCAACCCCATGTGATTCCAAGATTAATGTAAAATGAGGTCTCAATTTTGTCGCACAGATGAACTTTCTAAATAAAATACAAATTTAATGAGCTTGACATGTAAATCCAGCTGCCCCAGTAGTTTTATATTCTCAACACAGTTTAAGATCTGACTCACCTTGTTGAAATAGTTCAGATGAACAAAACGGTATGTTATGATGAACTCTGAAGCAGACGCAACTTTCAAAGCTCTCTTTTAGAAATATCGAAAACCCATTAAAATGACTTTCCAGTGTTCCCCAACTCAGTTACAATCAAAATATCCACACACAATACAAATTCAATTTAAATCTCAAGTCTCATAATAAAATGACTCCAAGTAATTAAATTTCATCAACAGTACAATCCACCTACTCTTATAAAGAAATTAAGCAGAAAACTAAAGAGTCAAACCTGAAGAGTTTGATTCGCAGCCACCATGTACCTGAAACCAATAGCCAGTTAATTCTTTTTGCTATTAGATTGTCCCAGGACCTTAGTTTGGAGCAAAATCATACTGAAAAGCAAAATTAGCAATTTTAGAGGCATACAAAAAATTAATAGACAATCATAACAATGATATTGATACTTCCGTACTATGAACTAGGAAGATAAAAGAGAAACTAAAAGGAGTTTACCTGGATTGGAGACGTAGCTTTAGCTCTTAGCTACCGATGATGAACAATGACTACTTCTAGCAGCCTGAGCTTGACTTGAAGTGATGGACAGAAGTACGAAATGCTAATGTGGAGTGAAAGTTGGTCGATTCGGGAATGAAATCCCCAAACAGGAAAGCCAAAGTCGACTGGTCGAACAGGGGAGAGTGGAAAAAACCTTTCGGGTTTCTTTTGACCCGGTATTAAGTTGGGTTTACGGGTTCAGGTATGAACCCGAACCAACAAAACATGAATCCAATTTAGACAAGATTTGCGGATTCAATACCTGCTGGATTGGGCCTACTAGGCCCGACGGTCCGAACCTGTTTGCCATTCCTAGTTTCTAACTACCATGAAGGCTTAATGCATCCTACAATTGTCGATAAAAATAAGAGATAATTTTATATAATATAATAAAAATAATTAAATTAATATACACATGTACATAAGAAATAAAAATTAAATTTTAGTAGTAATGGAAGACACGGCTTTTAGGAATATTAAATTCCATTTAAGTTAAAGATTTTCTATTCAACATCCTATAATTTTAAGAACAGAATTTTTAATTTTTTTCTTATTTTTTAGATGATTGATAATTGTTTATTTGGTGAGCAATATAATTAAAATATTTAATATTTAAAATTTTTTAACAATATAATTAGAACATTTAGGAATTTAAGAATTTCTTCTTAACATGGAATGTTTCTCCTAAAGCGTTTTAATGCTTGTGAAACCGTCACTATATTTTAGACTTTCGTAGGCACTGTTTGAACATCTCACCGTATAATTCGTTTATCGCATTCCCCGGGCCATGTTTATCCCCAACCCACTAGGACTACGATAAAGAAGAACCAACCTCCAGCTGCCCTATTTGACTTTACTCAAATTTTTGAGCTTTTAAAAGTTTAGTGCTAAAATCATGTAAAGTTAAAACCTTTTATATAAAACGTTACTTTTTTTCAGAAAAAAATATGAGTGTATATGAATTTTGCATTTAATAAAGAGTTAAAATTTAATTTATTATCAATATAAAATATTTTATATTATTAATAAATGAGAAGAAAATGTCATTAAAAATAATAGTAATTTTGAATTCTTAACACTAGTAAAAAATTTAATAATTTTTATTAATGTAATAATACATAAATAAATGATAATATGAAATTTATTTATATTAATAATAAATTAAAATTTAATTTTAATAAATAATAAGAAGTTACAATTTCATCAATCCAAGTTACATATAAAAAATAGAAAAATGTTACACAAGCTTCTTTGTATATATTCTACGAGACAACCTGCATCTGAGAGCATTGCTGTAATTTTGTTTTTTAAACAAATAGAAATACCTTCCTTCAAATTTATTTAAGAGTTAATCTTCCTTTTGTTTTATCTCTGTGATATTTATTTTATTCATATTTATCTTTGTAAAATATTTTCTATCAATTTTATTCTTAAAAATTAATTTATTTGATTTTGCCCTATTGCTACTGTTTATATAAAAATTAATTTACTTAATTTCATTTCTTTAGGAATAGAATTGGATAAATTAATATTTAATACAAAATATTTCACAAGAATGAAAGTAGAAAAAAAAATTCTGTGACGTAAAAGAAGATTTACTCTTTAATTAATAACTAATATAAAGTCTCTAATAGTGGAAAGAAAAATTTTTGTATGACCCAATTATAACACAAAAGTAATGAATGAATAATAAAGTTGGTCATTATCTTTTTTTATTAGATATTGTTAAGGATATATTACATCCCTCTACAAATTTTAAAATGTTTTTGTATAAATATAAAAATAAGGGAATTTGTAATGCATCAATTTTTGTAGAGTTAATTTCAAATCAAACAACAAACCATCTAGTACAGAACATAAAAGAATGGTCAAGTTTGACTCTGTGGAAAATTGATAAGAAATATCACTGATATAGGTTCTTCGTTAAGGCAAAGTACAATGTGCATACCAAAGGATAAATTTTTTTAAAAGGTTACCCTTCCTCTAACTCATAACTTATAATATGGATAAATTATTCAATATCTCAAAAAATCACTAAAATCATAAATAATGTAATGGGAAATAAAATTTACAAAGAATATCATTCATTTAAAAACATATCCTACAAGAAAGATAATACATGAGCTGAATAGCCATTAATTTTGAAAGAGGGAGTATAGTACCCCTAAATTTTTTAGAAACAAAATATATAACTCATTATACTTCATTGGTGCACATTCATACAGATTGAGAATCATTAGTTACTCAAGCATTGCTATACAATTGGCTCCCTGTAATTCAACAAATCAAATTGGTAGTTATTAAAATTTGGCCATTGCTATCTAGCAAGCTCATTATCACTCGATGGATTATACCAGTAATCACTAGTCACTTGAGCATCACTATTTAATAGGTTCCTTATATTTCAACAAGTAATATGGATCAATAATCACCAATCGCTTAATCATCACTATTTGATAAGCTTCTCATTAAATGATAAGTTAACACAAATCGACAATTAAGAAAAATAATCAAATAGTATGATTAGGGAGATTGATTAGATTTTTAATTTATAAAGTTAGGGAGACCAATCAGATTATCAACCTATATGATTATAGATATTAATTAGATTGTAAGCTAATATGGATGTAATCAATGTTATCAATCATATTATCATAATTAAATATTAGTTACTCGAATAATCAAATTTGGGACACTAATTATTTATAAAAGTAGATTATATAGGTTTTAAATTACCAGGATTAAGTACTAGTTATTTAGATTATTGGGACAAAATATCAATTGTCTAAGATTATCAAATTTAGGTTAGAATCATCAAATGTAGGCAATGGTTCTTTCAAATTTATTAGATAAGAGTATTAGAAACACTCATTCAAGCCTTATTCATCCACTTTAAGGAGAACTAATGATAAATACTAATAGTTTAGGAGGTCATAACAGTAACTGCTACATAGCTACTTTTAACCAATCTATTTACATGAGAAGTCCTCTGTAAAGTATACATTACACTTTACTACTCAAATTATTTTCTATTTACTACATATTATTGACTTAAGTGTTGAAATATCTTTTGAGTGCCTTACTCTACTCCCTTCTTTTTATCTTATAGGTATACAAAAGAAAGAAAAAAAATCTTTTATTGTTCTAACTAAGTAACTAAATTAATTGCCGACAAATTATTCTAATTAATTAAGATTTTTTAAATAAATAAACAAAATTAGCTAAACATTTAAAATTATTGAAACTAATAAGCTTTTATAACAAAGAATGCAATTTACTAAATAAAATTACTAAAGAATTCAACTATATAAGCCTCCTTAACTAAGTATTAACTAACCAATTAACTAAATTAAATGAACTGAACGTATTTCTTTACTTAATGTGTAAATTAAACTTATAAGATTTAAAACTAATTGAATAAATTAAACATTTGTAAGAAAATAAAAGAAACAAATTACTAACCTTATCCAAGTACAAAGAAAATGGAAAGAAAAAGGCTCTTGGAAGACTGTGAACCAAAATTACCTAAAATACCTAAAAAAATGTTAAAATAAATTGGTACAATTAGCAAATAAAGTATTAGAAATAATTTAATTGATTTAAAATTTACAAATTTACTTCTAAGCTATATAAATGAAACTCAACCAATTTCAAGAACTCCAATATGTGCTTACAGAATTTAAAAAAAAAAAAGGGAAAATAGGTTTTGCATGCTATCTTATAACATTTGAACCTTTTGATAGAAAATTCATAGAAAATAATGAGATTTTGAATATAAAAATTTGCTATATTTTTTATGGAAATAAATTTGTTTGAAATAATGAAACTTTTGACTTGATTGTACATTTTTTTGATGAATTTCTAACCAAATTTTTTATTTATTCTAATAGGTCAAATTTCTCTAAAATATTAAGATTTCTAATAGTACTAGTTTAAACTTATAGGATGATCGATGAAAAATTTTTAAGACAACGGGAGGCAATGAATGTTGCTATACTCAGAAGTAGAGGTGGGAATCGGTTGAGTAGTGTTGGTTAATAAGCCTAAATCCAACCGATCATGGCTAACCAGAATCTAAAAAAATTCATCCAATTCCAATCGAATGTATCAATTAAATCGAAATAAATTGATAACTTCATATATGAGTGGGTACATTTGATTTCGATCGGTTTTAAAAATCAACGGAGAACAATTACAAAAACCCCCAAATCCAACAAATTTAATGAAAGCAAATGAAAGAATCAAATAGAAAAAAATAAAAGTGGGATACCAACCATTTCAATTAAAGTTACCTTGGTTCATAGGCGGTGCAGATTGATCTCATCTTGCCATCTAACTCTTCCTAAGCAAAACAAGATCAAATCGGCAATGAAACTCAGCAAATCAAACAACAACGAAGGATTGTTTTAAGGACAGAAGAAAGAGATTGAAATTTAAAACTAAAAAAATCATCATATTATAACAAAACAAAGTTATAGAGAAGGAGAAATTTTGATGTGCGTCATTGTTCTCTCATTATGTAGAAAGCTAGAAACAATTCTGCAACTCCTATCCTCTGTTTAAAAATTCAAACCTTCAATATTGCCCTCACCCACCGAAACTTGATTTCTTTCTTTGCCACAATCTTCTGTTTCTAATTCGCAACCTCTTTTCCTTGCAAGTGTCCTAGTTCTTGTGGGATTGTGTGAATGAAGGAGATAGGGCAAGTCTACAAATGAAACTAAAAGGTTAGTTTAAAATGACGTTGTTTTTTTATTCCCAATCAGTTGGTTCTGGACTTCTTCGATCAGAGACATAGCAAACCAATTACGACCGAAAGCATATTATCTTCTCCTCGTTTCATCTGCCTTCATCCGACAAAGCAACTTTAACCGACCGTATCTACTATTTCTTCAGTTAGCTCGATTGATTTTGAGCAAATTATTCCAAAATTCCCACCCCTACCCAGAAGCAAGTTAGGACAAAAATAACAAGAGATGAAATAAAACTTATCAAAATTTTGTATCAAAATTTTTTAATTTTTAAAGGAGTTAAACTGAATTCTTATAAAAAAAAATAATAACAAAAGCGTAAAAAAAATTGCAAATTTTTCGGTGATTAAAACTACCTCAATTATTAACATGGCTTCGCTGCCGACTGCCCAACCGAAGATGTCGATTAAAACTACCTCAATTATTAACAATTAGATGCAAAAATACACATTGAATAATAGGATTACTCATTAATTTAATTATATATAGGCCTCCGGCGAAAAAGGACATGCTTCTTTATTTATTTAAAGATAATGGCCAATTGGGCATATCACATATGGATGATGGATCTAGGCTGTTCTCGTCATTATTGTAAAGATAAGCATTGCAATGAATTTGGTTGGCTCCCAAATGTAGAATAATGCAGCAAGGGGGACATTGCATGTCCATAAATGAGCAGTGAGGGGTACACAAGCACTTATTAAATCATTAATATATATCTCTGTCATGGTGTTAACTTAATAGTAAATTGATGATTAAGCAGAATAATCGTTAATATCCCCAGCATGTTAACTTATTTACATATTTACAGGATTTGAAATCTTGTTTATTAATAGATAAAATTTGTTTTAAGTTAATATATATTTTTATTGAATTAATATTTTATTAATAATAATATAATAATATTTAATATTATTTTAAAAAATTATAAAAATATAACCATCAGTTTATCAAGGAATTTACTTAACAAACTTAATAAAGTATGTTCATACATCAATCAATCAATGTCAACAAACAGAATTAATAGCATAATACTCTCTTGTAAGATTGAACCTAAAATAAATTTTTCAGGGGTAGAGGTACAGGAGTGTTTGAACAATAGCTGATGGGATGATTTTTTATTGATTTAATCAAATTATTAATTGATTTATTTTAATAAATTATTTTTAGTATTTGAAAATTAATTAATTGGATTAATTGATTATTTTAAAATAAATTAATTTCAAAATGTTAGGAGAATAACATTTTGAAATAATTGTTTTATAAAATAACTATATTACCCTTACTTATTTCTTAAAATAATTATATTATCATAATTAATTTTTATATTTTCAATTTTATTCTTTTTATAAAAAATTATAATATTATTTTTATATAAAAATTAAATAATTATAGTTATTAATTTTTTAAAAAATTAACAACTATAAAATTATATTAATGTAATTTTAAAAAAATATTTTAATATATAATAATTTATGATAATATATTATTTAAAAAAATTAATTTATGAAATAATATATAAAATCTAAAATATTAAAATAAAAAAATTCAAATAATTCATAAAATATATTTATATTTTTATTTATCATTTTATATATAAATAATTAATTATAAATAATTAATTTTGTTTAATATTTTTATTTAAATAATTAATATAATTATTTATTTAAATTAATTAATATAATTAATTATTTAAATTAATTAATATAATTAATTATTAACTAATAATTAATTATTAATAAATAATTAATTAAATTGATTAACTGCTGTATCTCTCAACTAATTGCAAACAAATTGAACTAAAGTTATTGCGAGAGTAAAAAATGTGACAGAGGAAAATTAAAAAAAAAAAAAAAGCTCATATGACCGAAGAAAATAAAAGCAAACATAAGTCTCAGCAAAAACTCTGATTTAGGAATGCTATTTGCAATTCTTTTAACTTAATTTTTTAAATTAGAGAAAGAATTTTTTTTTATTTGTTAAAAAAATTGAGCCAACAAATTTTTTCTGATCTTAAAAAGAAAGTTAGAGAACAAGAATAATAGTGTGAGAGTGTAAGTAGTGTTATTTTTATAATAAAAAATTATATACCATAAGTCATAAAATTTAGAAAGGGTAGTGATTATGCATCCCCGAGGTAGAAGTATAATTGATTACAAGGGATTAGAGATTGGAAAACAGGTTCAAGTAGTTGATTACGAGCTCTTAACTTGAGAATCGTAATTTATTATATAAATGATTATAAACTTTTAATATATAAAGTGTTATTTGATACTCGATTTTGTATTCGATTATAACAATCGAGAAAGCAAACCCTTTACTCGTAGAGTTTTTAGGCAGAAAATTAGAGAAGGAAAATTTTTTATTTGTAAAATAAAAGTGGAGCTAACAAATTTTTCTGATATTAAAAAGAAGGTAAGAGGAGAATAATGGTTTGAGAGTGGAAATAGTATTATTCCTACAATAAACTCCTTTTTTTTTTAATTTTTGGCCATCTGCAACAAACTCTTCAATCATATTGTTTGTCTTTTTCCTCGCAAAAGTGACAAAGGAGAGGATCAATTCAATGGATTCAACTTTACGGAATGTATGTTCACATCCATTGAACTCGAAGTCTCGGAGGCTGACAATTGTGTCCTCTCGTACCTATCAAATTGCTTTTGGATCAAAGTTGGTTGAAGAAAAATATTTATAAAATATAACATCAACATTTCCATAAACCATTAACTATTAGAATTAAAAATAAGTTAAATTAATTTGTTTCTATGTAGAATTTCACTTATTTTATATTTATAAATTTTTAATTAAATTTTTACACTTATTCTTCATTTTTATTTAGTACTTTATATAATTTATAGTTAAATTTTGTTGACAATTGGCATATGTGAATAAGATTTTTATATATAATATTGATCTAGAACTTTCATATAATTTATATTTATATTTAAATACAAATAACTTAGAAAAATTAAAAATTTTATAAAATTATTTTATTTTTAGAGGAAAATGATGCCTTACTCTCTTGTTGTATATTTCATAAATTATTAATAGATCATTATTTATACGCATCAATTATTAACAAAATTTAATGATTAAAAAAACAAAGATTATTCATTTAAAGGTAAGAAAAGGTATAAAAAGTCAATTAAAGACTTATAAATTATAGGAATTTAATTACAAATTGAGTAAAAATTTAGGAAGAAGCAAAGTAATGTTGAAAATAATATTGTTTGACGGTAGAAGAATAACGCCTTTTATTTAAGATGTCTTTTGAATGTTTTGTCTTCCATTATGCGCTGATTCCATCTTTTATGTATATGTTTTGTAAATTACCCATTTCTACTATTAAAAAAAATATTGCTTGATATTATTTATTATGTAGTTTTGTTTTAGGGAAAGCACGGAGTTAACCATTCCAATAAGTTTATTATTTCGTGCTTACAATCTTCAATGAAAATGGATCGATTCCTGCTGCAGCACTTTCATATTTTCTTCTCATGAAGACATTGTCGAAAATAGAACCCTCATCTTTCTGTTTCGATGGTATTTTTCTAGGAAACCAAAGTCTATATAATCTTGTTTTTAATCAAAAGGGAAACTTTCTATGAAGTAAAAAAATTGTAAATGAAATCAAACAATTCTAAAATATGTGCTTTAGGTGTTAGTATTTTTTATAATAGGAGAGGCGATATAAACACAAAATTTTGAGTTGAAACTCAAAATAAAAAAATTAAAAAAGCCTAGAAGTAACGTCGAGTTCCAGCTAAATGTTTGAAATTTTAAAATTAATTACCAACCTCATAAATACAGCCTTATTATGTTAATATAATGAATTTAAATCAATTTGAATTATTGATAATACTTTAGATTTTTTATCCACTCAAATTCTATTTGTTCAACCTAGTTCATCTCATCTTCTTTCGACTAGCTCAAATTGGTTATATCAATCCATAATTATCCCATCTTGCCTTAATGATTTAGTGATCATTAGACTTATACAATTAATTGACTTATACAACTTTAAACATTTAGTACAATAATTGATCATAGAATCACTATGTGTCACTTTAGTCTAGATATCACCTTTATATATAAAGTTATAAATACCAATGCATATCTTATATAAAGAGGATTTTATTTTCAGCCTCATTTTTACACGATTATCTTTTACGAAAATATTGTCACAACCATCAAAAGGTTTATATTGAATTTCTATCCGCCATCCTTTGACAATGTTTTTAGTTTTTATGTCTTGCAAGTCCTAAGACAAGACTCACTTCAAACAAGTCAAAAGTTATTAATTATATTTAATGTATCTTAATTTCAATTCAAATTTACTTTTAATCTATAATTCAAATAAAATCTAATGGAATTTGCTAGTATTTTAGTGGTGTAATAATATCCGATATTGTCTTGAACACTTTACTTACTATTATGTTTGGGATTTTAATCCAAGTCCATTAAGTAAATTGTTACTCCTACTGTATTTTCCTTATACTAATTTTTAGGAATAATTTGATTTATAATAATAGTATGGGAAGTCCAATTTAGAAATAGAAAAAAAAAGTAAATTATTTGATTGGTTATTATATAAAAAAATTAAGAGAAATAAGACCTTCTAAAATCTTTATTATTGTTTAAGAGCTTAATTAATAGTTTTGTATGTATACTATTTAATTATATCAAATTATTTTTTGGTAGTAAAATGTGTTTTTGATTAAATTTATATCTAGTATTTTAATAGAAAGCAAACATCTTTAATAAGATTGATAAATTTTTTTATAAAAATATGACTAACATCAAATTATGTAACATGCAAAGTATTGTATGTGAATGAATGAAAAAATTAGATAGATAAGTAATATATATATTTTGAAAGTAATGTAATTCTATAAGATAAACAAAATAAAATTATTAGTTAATAAAAATTACAATGCAAAAGATATTACATATATAATTTCAAAGAAAAGGAATTAAAAATAATTAAATTTTTTTAATATGCACTAATAATATTGAAAATATAGTAATCACTTTATTAGTATTTATTCAAAAAATTTAAAGTTAAATTAAATAAAATATAAAAATTTACTTTTTAAAAAGTATTTTTTACTTAGTGTTAACTAAATAACTTTATACATTTCACTAAAAATTTATATAAAAAGTTTCTTTTTGAAAATTATAACTTTTTATGAAAACTTACTTTTCATATAAATTAAATGATTCCTTATTTAAAGATAAATCAAATAAAAATTGGTTTTTAAAGTTGTAAAATGTTCAACGATTTAAGATTTTAAAACTATACATAATTAGCTGATTTTTATAGTTTCACAATGGATCCGTTTTATGTTACAAAACCTGTCATTTGTAGAATAATAGCTTCATTGTTGGCTACCAATTGCTTGTAGCGTAAATGATTGGCTGGTAGTATTTATTTATTATTATTTTAAATCAAATTTAAATATTATTTATTAATTAATATAAGTTTTATAAAAATATAGGAAATCCCATGTATTTAGATGGAAATTTCAGCTCAAAATTAATTTATTACTTATTTTTCACAGATAAATTTAAACTAATTTATGTATATTTAATAAAATTTTATGAATTAAATTTATTTTTTAAAATTGGCTATCCAGATCACTTGATTATACCGATATTATATTTGTGGTCATTAATGCAATGATGACGACTGTAATATTATATTTGTCATTTCACAAATATACCGATATTATATTTGGGACGAGAGTCACGAGACAAACATAATAGATGTGAAAAGTGTCTTTTGCTTATTTATAGATTATAGATTATAAATGGATTTATTTATTAATTATTTAGGGCCAAGGCAACAGCTGTCTTCAATACCTTCAAACTTGGTTCATGCATTTTTTTTCTAACTTCATAAAGTATTTTTTTTTTTTGGAAATTTCTAAGAAATCAAAGATGAGTCATCAATCAAATTATTTTTTTTACCACAATAATGCAAGTAGTATATTCTTTTTTCCTTTTCAGAATGAAAAATGCCATTATCTCATAAGTAATGACAAAACAAAACCAACAGGCAACAGTGCATGGGATTGAAACTGTGAAACTCATCCATTATGAAAAATAATTTAGGATATATTTGAATATATTTTTATTTTTATATTTTTAAAAATTATTTTTAAAATTTATTGCTTATTATTAAAAATTATTTTTAAATTAAAAAAATTAAGATTAAAAAGTGATTGATTTTGTAAATAAAAAAATATTTTATTTAATTACAAAACTAACATTTAAAATAAAAAAAATAAATTTAAAAAATAATTACAAGTTATTTCTTTTTTTATTTTTAAGTTATACATTTAGAGAATAATTTTTAAAAATAGATTCTGAAATAAGTTAGCAAATAAATACTTCTATTTTTAAAAATAAAAAATAAAAATAAATGGACCCTTAGTATTACGTAATTCAAGAGCTATGAAATCCCTAATCTCATAGTGTCCAAGCCAAAAAATTTTATTCCTTAAATAAGATAAATAAATTATCATTTTTTTAATAATAAGAGTGGTCAATTTATTAGATGCACACATATCTAAAATTAAATTCAAAAAATAATAATATGCATTTTGAATGATAAAATAATATTTAATATTATCTTAAAAATTTTATTTTCTTTACGGCGTGAACTCAAACTTTTGACAATAAATTATTATCCGTATAATCATTTTTAAAATATATAACAAAGGATAAAAGCTTTTAAACAAATTAGATACTACTTAAATAAAAAATATATCGCAAAATAAACTAACTTTAACACTCTAAACGGAATTACTGCCTTACATGGTCATATGAAATTATCAACTTTAATTTTTGTTATATATGACAAAAGAAGGGAAAAACTACTTACTACGTATAAAATATGGTAGATTAATTCTAGACTATTGAAAAAAAAATTAATATGAACAAATGTAATTTTTCACCCCTAAAAGTATTTTATTATTAACTTATATACTTTGCATAGAATGATAATATATTAAACATTATTTCAATGGCAACGTCAACTCGTATAAATTATTTCAGTAATTTAAAAGAACACATATAGATGGATTCGTCCAATGCATTGCTTGAAATGAAAGAAAAATAATTGAAATTTGAAAAACCTTCCAGAGCAAACGAAATGAAGAAAGAGAGAAAGGGACATGAAATGTAACCCATGACTTGCCGTGTGGCCCTGTCTCCCTTTGATATTATCGTATATGTAGCTTTATTTTTATTATTTATTTATTTTTAAAATAACGGTATCTCGTGGGGGCACGAAACATATCAATAATTTTTCTTGAAATGAAAACATTTGATTACATTGGAACTGGATGATCCAGGACTGTTACAACCCCAAAAAATTTGTTTATTGAATATTCAAATAATTATACCCATTTACTATCAGTGTTAAAGCTGATAAATTTGACTATATTTGTTCATCTTCCTAAGGCTTTTATTAAAAAAAAATAATAGAATTTAAAATTTTTCTGCCAAACAAATTAAGTGATATCCCTAAATTACACAAAAGACTAATATTACAAAGAATTTCATCTCTTAAAAATGTTTAATATTTTTATCATTAAATTAATTTAATATATTAAGATTTATTTATTTTAAAATTAAAAAAATCTAACAATAAAATATTCAATCTTCCCATACTAAACATCATTCAAAACAGAAATGATGTTGCGTGGCACTACTTTGATGCTCCTATGCCAGGGTTATCTAGAATAAGTACTCTTGCACGCAAGTTTTGCCGTGTGTATATGCCTATGCATGCTCCAAAACGAGATATTCTTAGGCAAATAAAATATATTGCAAGAAGTTATTTAAAATATTTTTTAAATATTAAATTATCTTTAACTTTTGATTCAGTATAATAATTGTAATTATAATTTTAACCATTTAAATTATGCTTATATTTCCATAAATTCTATACTAATAAAAAATTAAAAAAAATTGACAGATTGAAATTAGTATGAGACTCAAATATATATATATATATATATATATATATATATATATATATATATATATATATATATATATATAAGTTTATTTATTTGAATGATCAAATATAATAAATATAATAATAATTATTACACTGAATCAAATTTTATAGATAATTTTATGGATCTAGGCTGTTCTCGTCATTATTGTAAAGATAAGCATTGCAATGGATTTGATTGGCAATAAGATGATTGGTTGTGGTTCTCCCAAATGTAGAATAATGCAGCAAGGGGGACATTGCATGTTCATAAATAAGCAGTGAAGGGTACACAAGCACTTATTAAATCATTAATATATATCTCTGTCATGGTGTTAACTTAATAGTAAATTGATGATTAAGCGGAATAATCATTAATATCCCAATCATGATAACTTATTTACATAGTTTCAGGATTTGAAATTTTGTTTATTAATAGATAAAATTCATTTTAAATTAATATATTTTTTATTGAATTAATATTTTAATAATAATATAATAATATTTAATATTATTTTAAAAAATTATGAAAATATAACCATCAGTTTATCATGGAATTTACTTAATAAAGTAATGTTCATACATCAATCAATCAATGCCAACAAACAGGATTAACAACATAATATCTCTCTCGTAAAATTGAACCTAAAATAAATTTTACAGGGATAGAGGTAGAGGAGTATTTGAAAAATAGCTGATGGGATAATTTTTTGATTGATTTAATCAAATTACTTGATTGGTCTATTCTAATAAGTTATTTTTTAATATTTGATAATTAATTAATTAAATTAATTGATTGTCATGATCAAAATGCTAAGGGAGCAATATTTTGAAATAACTGTTTTATAAAATAATTATATTACTTTAATTATTTTATAAAATGACTATATTACCTTAATTAACTTTTATATTTTTAATTTTATTCTTATTATAAAAAATTATAATACTATTTTTACATAAAATTAAATAATTATAGTTATTAATTTTTTTAAAAATTAATAACTATAAAATTATATTAATTTAATTTTAAAAAATATTTAATGTATAATAATTTATAATAATATATTATTTACAAAAAAATTAACCTATAAAATAATATATAAAATCTAAAATATTAAAATAAAAAATATTCAAATAATTTATAAAATATATTTATATCTTTATTTATTATTTTATATATAAATAATTAATTTTATTAAATATTTTTATTTGAATAGTTAATATACTAATTAATATAATTAATTATTAATTATTAATTAATTAAATTAGTTAACTAAGACAGCTATTAGTTAATGGCAAACAAATTGAACTAAAGCTGTAGCGAGACAAAAATGTGACAGAAGAAAATTTAAAAAAAATTGCTCATATGACCGAAGAAAATAAAAGCAAACAAAAGTCTCAGCAAAAACTCTGATTTTGGAATGCTATTTGCAATTCTTTTAACTTAATTTTTTAAATTAGAGAAAGATTTTTTTTTAATTGTTAAAAAAAATTGAGCCAACAAATTTTTTCTGATCTTTAAAAGAAAGTTAGAGAACAAGAATAATAGTGTGAGAGTGTAAGTTGTGTTGTTTTTATAATAAAAAATTCTACACCATAAGTTATAAAATTTGAAAAGGGTAGTGATTATGCATCCCCAAGGTAGAAGTATAATTGATTACAAGGGATTAGAGATTGGAAACAGGTTCAAGTAGTTGATTACGAGCTCTTAACATGAGAATCTTAATTTATTATATAAATGATTATAAACTTTTAATATATAAAGTGTTATTTGATACTCGATTTTGTATTCGATTACAACCAACGAGAAAGCAAACCCTTTAATCATAGAGTTTTTAGGTGGAAAACTAGAGAGGGAAAAATTATTTGTAAAAATAAAAAAGTGGAGCTAACAATTTTTCCTGATATTAAAAAGAAGGTGAGAGGAGAATAGTGGTTTGAGAGTGGAAATAGTATTTTTCCTGCACCACTTAAATCATATTGTTTTGTCTTTTTCCTAGTAAAAGAGTCAAAGGAGAGGGTCAATTCAGTGGATTCAACTTTACGGAATGTATGTCCATATCCATTGAACTCGAAGTCAGTCTCGGAGGCCGACAATTGTGTCCTCTCGTACCTATCAAATTGCTTTTGGATCAAAGTTTGTTGAAGAAAAATATTTATAAAATATAACATCAACATTTCGATAAACCATTAACTATTAGAATTAAAAATAAGTTAAATTAATTTGTTTCTATGTAGAATTTCAGTTATTTATATTTATAAATTTTGAATTAAATTTTTATACTTATTCTTCATTTTTATTTAGTAAATTATATAATTTATAGTTAAATTTTTGTTGACAATTGGCATATGTGAATAACATTTTTATATATAATATCGATCTAGACCTTTCATATAATTTTTATTTATATTTAAATACAAATAACTTAGAAAAATTAAAAATTTTGTAATATTACTTTATTTTTAGAGGAAAATGATGGCTTAGTACTCTCTTCTTGTATAAAATTTTGGATAACTTCCAGTAAGTTTATTATTAAGTGCTCGCAATCTTCAATGAAAATGGATCGATTCCTACTGCAGCACTTTCACATTTTCTTCTCATGAAGACATTGTTGAGAATGGAACCCTCATCTTTCCGTTTCGATGGTATTTTTCTAGGAAACCAAACTCTATATAATCTTGTTTTTAATCAAAAGGGAAAATTTTCTATGAAGTTAAAAAATTGTAAAAGAAATCAAACAATTCTAAAATATGTGCTTTAGCTGTTAGTATTTTTTATAATAGGAGGGGCAACTTACCCAACATAAACACAAAATTTTGAGTTGAAACTCAATTAAAAAGTCAAAAAAGCCTAGATGTAACAATTGTGTTCCAGCTAGATGTTTGAAATTTTAAAATTGATTACGAATCTCATAAATACAAACTTATTATGTTAATATAATAAATTTAAATCAATTTGAATCATTGATAATACTTTAGATTTTTTATCCATCCAAATTCTGTTTGTTCAAATTAATTTATTTCATCTTCTGAATATCTGACTAGCTCAAATTAGTTATATTGATCCATAATTATTCCATCTCACCCTAATGATTTAGTGATCATTAGACTTATACAACTAATTGACTTATACAGATTTGAACGCTTAGTATAATAATTGATCTATATGCCACTTTATTTTTATGTATATTCAATTTAAAAAATTGAATATACATACTGATCATTAGACTTATACAACTAATTGACTTATCCACAATAATGCATGTAGTATATTCTTTTTTTTTTTTCAGAATGAAAAATGTGATTGTCTCATAAGTAATGACAAAACAAAACCAACAGGCAATAGCGTATGGGATTGAAACTGTGAAACTCATCAAAAATAATTTAGGGTATGTGTGAATTTATTTTTATGTTTTTAAAAATATTTTTAAAAAATATTTTTTATTAAAAATTATTTTTAAATTAAATAAAATTAAGATTAAAAATAATTGATATTGAAAAAAAATTATTTAATTACAAAATTGATATTCAAAATAAAAAATAAGTTTAGAAAATAACTAAAAGTTATTTCTATATTTTTGTTTTTAAATTACATATTTAAAAAATAATTTTTAAAAATAGATTATGAAATATATTGGCAAATAAATTCTTCTATTTTTAAAAATAAAAAATAAATAGACCGTTAGTATTACGTAATTCAGGAGCTATGAAATCTCTGATCTCATAGTGTCCAATCCAGAAAATTTTACTCGTTAAATAAAATAAATAAATTACTATTTTTAATAATAATAGTGATCAATTTATTAGATGCACATATATCTAAAATTAAATTCAAAAAATAATAATATACATTTTCAATGATATAATAATATTTAATATTATCTTAAAAATTTTATTTTCTTTACGGCATGAACTCAAACTTTTGACAATAAATTATTATCCGCATAATTATTTTTAAAATATATAACAAAGGATAAAAGCTCTTAAACAAATTAGATACTACTTAAATAAAAAATATATCGCAAAATAAACTAACTTTAACACTCTAAACGGAATTACTGCCATACACGATCATATGAAATTATCAACTTTAATTTTTGTTATATATGACAAAAGAAGGGAAAAACTACTTACTACGTATAAAATATGGTAGATTAATTCTAGACTATTGAAAAAAAAAATTAAATATGAACAAATGTAATTTTTCACCGGTAAAAGTATTTTATTATTAACTTATATACTTTGCATAGAATGATAATAGATTAAACATTATTTCAATGGCAGTATCAACTCATATAAATTATTTCAGTAATTAAAAAGAACGCATATAGATGGATTCATCCAATGCATTGCTTGAAATGAAAGAAAAATAATTGAAATTTGAAAAACCTTCCAGATCGAAGGAAATGAAGTAAGAGAGAGAGGGCCATGAAATAGAACTCATGACTTGCCGTGTGGCCCTGTCTCACTTTGATGTTATCACTTATCATATATGTAGCTTTATTTTTATTATTTATTTATTTTTAAATAACGGTATCTCGTGGGGTAGGAAACGTATCAATAATTTTTCTTGAAATAAAAACATTTGATTACATTGGAACTGGATGATCCAGGACTGTTACAACCCCAAAAAATTGTTTATTGAATATTCAAATAATTATACCCACTTACTATCAGTGTTAAAGCTGATAAATTTAACTATATTTGTTCATCTTCCTAAGGCTTTTATTAAAAAAAATAATAATGAAATTTTAAATTTTGCTGCTGAACAAATTAAGTGATAACCCTAAATTACACAAAAGGCTAATATTACAAAGAATTCCATCTGTTAAAAAATGTTTAATATTTTTACTATTAAATTATATTTAATATATTATGATTTATATTTTAAATTTTAACTTATTTATTTTAAAATCAAAAAAATAATCTAACAATAAAATATTCAATCCTCCCGTCCTAAACATTATTTAAAACAAAAATGGTGTTACATGACACTACTTTGATGCTCCTATGGCATGATTATCTAGATTAAGTACTCTTGCACACAAGTTTTGCCGCGTGTATATGCCTATGCATGCTCCAAAACGAGATATTCTAAGGCAAATAAAATATATTGCAAGAAGTTATTTAAAATATTTTTAACTTTTGATTCAATATAATAATTGTAATTATAATTCTAACCATTCAAATGAATAAATCCTTATATTTCCATAAATTCTATACTACCAAAAAATTTAAAAAAAATTGACAGATCGAACTTAGTACGGAACTAAAAAATAAATAAATAAAAATCCATTTATTTGAATGACCAAATATAATAAATACAATTATAATTATTATACTGAATCAAATTTTATAGATAATTTTGTGGTTAAAAATTATTTTAAAGAAATTAATGTATTACATTCCAGAATTTCTCCTGTAAAACAGCCGCCATTCGCAAACACTGCTATGCATTTGAAAGAATTGAAATAATTTTTTTTTAATTTTTTTTGGGTAAAATGACATTATTTCACACCCCTAAGAATACTTTCTTTTTTACTTTGTATGAAACGAATTCAACATTTCGTTAGAACTCACCTATGCGAAAAGAAATATTCTTGAAAATGTACTTGAAAAGTGACTCCAATATCACTCAGTATTTTTTTCTACCAATTGAAATGTAGAATTCCTTCGAACTTAGATAACAGCAGAAAAGTCCTCCTAATTCTACCTTTAAGAATTGTAAAGGAACCAACTTTAAGTCAATAAGCGCAGAATCAACTGAGTCACTAAGCATATGCCTCTTGCTACAATGCAAGAAAGCATACGAAGAACCAAATATGAAGAACACATGCATAGACAAACATATAACCCAACAATGATACATAGCAATATTAACACCATGTACACCCCCATCATCCCTGCTCTGCATATTTTACACTCCCAATCTCATCTAATACCAGAATACATGAAAACACAGAGACAGACGTAACCCATACAAAAACAAAGGCCAACGTCACCGGAATTAGCAATAATTTAAAGAACATTTCACATTCTTTACTCTCAATCCTTAATTGGTGAAACCAAAGTCTCAACATAGACCTCTGCATCAAACCAACCCTTTCCACTCTCGATCCTTGGAAACCTGAATGACCCATCTCTCGGATTATACAGAACCAAGTCAAACTCAAACATTATCAGCACTTCACCATTCTCTGAAATGCAATACGGCATTGAATATTTAAAATCCTCAGGATTAGGCAAATATGGAATGCTTACCAATTTCACCCATGATTCTCTAACTCCATACTCTTTCATTAGCCACAGAACCGAATGGGTTTTTCTGCAATCATAACTCATACAGAGACATTCCTTTAAGACACCCAAAGTAGGAGTAGAACATTCTTCTTTTTCATAATCAGGTGGCAGAACTTCTTTGTATGTTTCTTTCCTTAAATCCAATGAAACAATAACCCAGAAAGGGTTTGAATTAGATTCAGAAAAGCAATTTGCTGCCCAATTTAGAGAACCCCTCACAAATTTCCCAAAATCATGATATGGCGTGATCCCATAAGGGAAATCCTGAATTTTTCTCCAGGAATTTGTTGCCACACTAAAAACCTTAACTTTTGTGAAGTAATGTAAATTGGGGTCACAAAAAACACCCACCACCTTGTAATCATCAGTGGCATGATCAAAACCAAGCCCAAACGCAGTATAGCATCCGGGTCTCCAATCATTCCCCAAAGGTGGCGACTTTTTGTAAACCCTAATTGATGGGTTCCACAGAAGCACACGGTCTCCTTTAATGGCGAAACAGAGCAAACCATTACAAGAGCCTATGATACCGTCATGGCGGAACCTGTTCTTCACAGGGTAGTTAAGGTCGTCGCAAATGGTTGATGGGTTTTTGAACAGAGAGCTCAGAGAGCAGGACTTGAGATTGAACTCAGCCGTTGTGGAGCTCAATATGATCCTATGAGGGGTGAAGTTGGCGTTCTGGGTTGATAAAAGAAGATGCTTTTTTATAAAGTAAGGATCAGAAATTAAGAACTTCCATGACTTACAAACGCACCTGAATTTTAGCAGAGACTTGACGGGAAGCCTCGACAGAATTTCTACGATGAGTTCGTCGGGGAGACGCGGTAATGGAATTGAACCAGCGTTGTTCTTACGCGGTGCTGTATCGGACCCAGAACGATTTTTGTTATGATTCTGATTTTCTTGTTGAATCGATGAAGAAGGTGGTATAAATCGTTCTCTCTTGCAAGTACTGTTGTCAGGGTATCCCCGGGAAGAGGTGTCGGTTTGGGGGTGGCGGCGGTCGCCGTCTGTTTGGGATGACATGGCGGTGAAAGAGGAGCTCCGACGGTTGTAATATTGGGATTGGGGAAGAATGAGCGAGGTTATTTTTCTGTTTTTCTTCTTCAGCACTCTCTGACTGAGCTTGCTTCTGGTGCTGTTTATGTGGTTCTCTTCAAGTGGCAGATCAAGATTAATGGAATGCACTATCAATATGATTGCCCGCCTTGATGCCACGACAGCATCCTCTTTTATTATTTTTTAATAAAATTAATAATCTCATCTTAAAAATTACAAAATATTAATAAAATAATTTTTAAATTATACAGAATTATAATTTTATTTTTAAATAATAATTTTAATGAACAGTAGATATTTTTTTACAAGTAATTTTATTCTTACATAATGAGATTAAAAGATAAAATTATATATATATATATAAATTATTATTTAGATATAAAATTATAGTTTTATATAATTTATGGATTAATTTATTAATATCTTATATTTTTTATAATAATAAAAATAGTTAAATTATTATAAGAATTAAGATCAAACCTTAGTAGTAAGGGAAGGCATAGTCTTATTAGATCAAGTTAAAAATTTTCAATTCAATATCTTATAATTATATGGATAAATTATTTTTTTCCTATTTTTGAGATGATTGATAATTGTTTCTTTGGTGAGCAATATAATTAAAATATTTAATATTTAAAATTTCTTAACAACATAATTAGAACATTTAGGAGTAGAATTTCTTCTTAACATGGATCGTATCTCCAAAAGCGTTTTAATGCTTGTGAAGCCATCACTATATTTTTCAGATTTTCATAGGCACTCTTTGAATATCTCACCATATAATTAGTTTATCAGATTCTCCATGTTTATCCCAATCCCATTAAAACTGCGATAAAGATGAACCAACCACCAGGTGCACTGTTTGATTTAACTCAAAATTTTGAGCTTTTGTAGAAGTTTAGTGTTAAAATAATGTCAAGATAAGACTTCTTATATAAAACTTTACATATTTTCAGAAAAAAATTATGAGTGTATATGAATTTTGCATTTAATAAATGGAGTTAAAATTTTATTTATTATTGATATAAAATATTTTATATTATAATGAGAAAAAGATATCATTAAAAAAATGAGAGTAATTATGAATTCTTAACACTAGTAAAAATTTTTTAATAATTTTTATTAATATAATAATATATAAATAATAATAATATAAAATTTATTTATATTAATAATAAATTAAATTTAAATTTTAATAAATAATAAGAAGTTACAATTTCATTGAACCAAGTTGCATATAAAGAATAGAATAATGTTACACAAGCTTCTTTGCATAAATGTTATGAGACAACTTGCATCTGAGAGCATTGCTGTAAATCTCAATTTTTTTTTCAAACCAAATAGAAATAATAGAACGTGCATTTCATTCAATTTTAATTAAGAGTAAATCTTCTTTTTTTGTAATCTCTTTGATATTTATTTTATTGACATTTATTTTTGTAAAATATTTTGTACCAATTTTATTTTTAAAAATTAATTTATCTGATTTTGCCCTATTGCTAATATTTATACAAAAAACTAATTTGCTGAATTTTATTTTTCTAAAGATAGAATTAGACAAATTAATATTTCACAAGAACAAAGTTAATACAAAACATTTTATAAGGATGAAAATAAAAAGAAATTATTGGGATGGAAAAGGGGATTTCCTCTTCAATTAATGACTAATCTTTATATTATATATTACCAGTGATATTTTTTACTTACTATTATCACAAGTATTATTTTCATAATTCACCAAATGACAATTTATCACTTTTTTTAATGTAAAGTCAATTTATCATTTTTTTCTCTACTTGTAAGATAAATTATGAAATAAGAAAAATATTTTTCTTATATTTATTAGTCATTATTCACCAAGAATAAATAATAAATATGAAGCCATTAATTACTTATTTCATTCATCCTTCTAATATTAAATCAATTTAAATAAAAATTTAAATTTGAATCTCTATCCATCACAATAATTCACAATTACTTATTTATTTCATTTTCATAAAATTTTTCTTAGATTATATTTATATTTTGCTTATTTTCTCTCTCCACCTTCAATCATTTCAAAGTCATCATTTTATTTGAGACTGTAATTTTCATCTTCATCTTCATCTTTAATATCCATAAGTTCATAACTACCTAATTATTTCGTTCTCATAAAAAATATTTTATTCTTATAAAAAGCTTCACAAATTATATTTAAGTTTTGTTTCTTTTCTTTATCTACCTTCGGTCACTTCAAAATTATGGTCTTCTTTAAAATGAGAATTTTCATCTTTATCTTCAATATTTGTAAGTATTTTCTCTTACTGCTTTTAACTTTTTGTAGTTACTTGATCCAAAGTTCCAATCATATAATTTTTTTTCTATGATTTTTTTTCTTTCTTTTTTTTATACTATTATTATTTCAATTTGATTATCTTTTTTAGTTATGAATGCTTTATTTTATTGAATTTTTAATTTTTAGAAAAAGAAATTGTAACTTAATCGATTCTCATTAATTTAATAAATTTTCAATGTATAAAGCTACAAAAGTATATATTTTTATATAGTTTATTTTATTAGATAATTTTTTTTACTATTTTGTACTACTTAATAGAAAAAACATAATTTTGAAAGAAATTATAGAAGAAAGAGAACTGTCATGTAAATATATAAACTATCAGTTATGAAACTTATAAAATTTTAATTAATAATTTATATGAATAATTTATTTATTATTACTTTAGATTTATATAAAAATATTTAGATTAATAAATGTAACATTTTCTATTTTGAAATTTGAAAATTATTTTATCTTTATCTTCATTTAATTTTATTTAAAAATTTTTTATTTTTTATCTTTATTTAATTTGATTAGAAATTTTTTTATCCTTATCTTCATCTTATTTTACATCTAATTTAAAATTTACAAACTTTTATTTATAATAAGCTTTCTCTTCATTTTCATTTGATAAAATCATCCTTTACTTTCATAAATGAATGAACAATCCTACTTACATCCATTAGATAAAGTTTGAATTTGGTATTGAGTGACATTTGTTGCTAAATATCTCAATAGTTCATCTTCATTTAGTAGATTCTCACTATAATAATTATAAATTTATTTTTTCATTTCACAATCTAATTAAATATTTCTTTTTTTATTATGTTCCTAAATAATTATATTGTTTTCTCTCACATTTTTTTCTTTGTATAATTAACATATTTCTCTTAAACTTTCACTAAAGAGAACATTAATTCTTCTTCTAAAGATTTGTTACTCACTGTACATTGATTATTTATTTATTATTTTATATTTATGATTATATACTAAAAAAATTTATTATAATACAATTTTTAAAAAATACTAAATATGAGTTTGCCACAGGTGTTTGCTAACCAAAAGTTATTTTTTATCTTCTATGTGAATTAAAAAATAAAAAAATATATGATATCAAAACATTGAATTTTAGTCAATATTTATGTCGTAATTTGTCAATTTTAATGAGTTTTATATAATATAAAATTATTAATTTTAAAAATTTATTTTATATTGTAATATGGCAAATTAAAAAATATTATCATTACAAAAAATATATTTTTTATCATAAATTATATTATTAAATATTAATATTAATAATAATAATTATCTTGAAAAATGGTATCTAATTAATGCAATGTTTGAATTTGAAATTAATATTTTTGATAAAATAAATTTAAAATCAATTATCCACTTGAATATTGAGCAAAATAAGTGGACAGATGACTTTTTTCCTCCCTTAAAATTTTTCAAATTTTATTTTATTAGATACTTTCTTTTTCAAATGTCTTAGAGAAATAATTTTTTTAGAGTTGTTAGCTATATATTAATTATTTTAATCTTTTAGAACTCACATTTAGAAAACCTCATAAAGTTAATGTTTCTAAATTTATTTTTCTACCATATTGGAGTATATCAAAATATTATTAATAAATACTATCATAAAGTGGTCCAAGAACAACTTAAACACTCAACTTATTAAGTCTATAAAGGCATTAGTAAGGTTAAAGGACATTATTGACAACTCATAATGGTCATAGCAAATCCAAAAGGCCATTTTAGAAAAATTAGAATAAAAGGGGAAAAAACTAATAGTTTTAAATAATTAAATTAGGTGGAAAGCTTTATTTTAAGCAAATGTGACATAGGTTATTTTTCCCTACTTTCTTATGGTTATTCTTTATTATATTCAATTTTTGAGAAATTGAAAGAAGTCATTCAATTTGTCATTTGTTAGTTTTTCAAATAAGATGACTGATGCCAAATTTAGTCACCATTCTAACATGTAAATGGATAAAGTTTTTAATATGATTCTATCATAGTCAAATGAAAAAATAATCAAATATAGCAAACTTGAGATAAAATTGGTTTTCCTTTAAAGTTTGTAGCATTATTCAAAATCGCTAAGCATGTTCTTTTACTATTTTAGAGTACACTAAGATTCATTAAACAAAACTATCATGAAGTGGTCCAAGAATAGCTTAAACATTTGGTTCATTACGTCCATGAGTGCTTGTAGGGTGTTAGTAAGGCTAAAAGATATCATTAAGAACTTGTAATGGCCATAACAGGTCTAAAATGCTATCTGAGGAAAGTTAGAACAAGAGGAAAAAAACTAATAGCTTTAAACAATTAAAGAAGATGGAAAGCTTTATCTTAAGTAAATATGACATAGGTTATCTTTCCCTACTTTCTTATGGTTATTCTTTATTATATTCAATTTTTAAGAAATTGAAAGAACTCATTCAATTTATCTTTTATCAAATTTTCAAATAAGATAACTAATGGCAAGTTTAGTCACCATTCTATCATGTAAAGGGATAAAGTTTTTCATATGATTCTATCATAGTCAAATGAAAAAATAATTAAATATAGCAAACTTCAAATAAAGCCAATGTTCCTTAAGAGTTTGCAACACTATTCATAACTACCAAGCATGTTCTTCTACCATCTTGGAGTACACTAAGATATCATTGATGAATACTATCACAAAATGGTTCATGAATAACTTAATCACTTAGTTCATTAAGTTCATAAGCACTTCTAGGGCGTTAGTAAGGTTAAATGACATTATTAAGAACTTGTAATGGCCATAACAAGCCCAAAAAGCTATCTTAAAAAAGTAAGAATAAGGGGGAAGAAAACTAATAGATTTAAATAATCAAATAAGATGGAAAGCTTTATTTTAAGCAAATGTGACATAGGTTATTTTTCCTTACTTTCTCATGGTTATTCTTCATGGTATTCAATTTTCGAGAAATTGAAAAGAGTTATTCAATTTATCATTTATCAATTTTTCAAATAAGATTACTAATGCTAGGTTTAGTTACCATTCTTACATGCAAATGGATAAGGATTTTAATATGATTCTATCATAGTCAAATAAAAAAATAATTAAATATAGAAAAATATAACAATAGAATAATTTTTCTACTTAATAAATGGAATCATATAAATTTGTTTTCATAATAACATTACTTCCACCTATTGATCTTATCTTTATATAAAATGATTAAACAAAAGTAATCTTATATGAAATGGATAAATGGAAGATTAGATGAATAGCAAGGTATCACTTCACAAAGGTGAACAATTAGGCAACATCGTAAATGAATAAAAGTAAAGATAGGAAGCAGATATAAATGACGTATAATCCTTTATAAGGCAATAAATTAATTGAAAGTACTGCAATAAAAAAATGGTAAATATTTTATGTATTATTGTTGTTGCTTGTCTTCTCTTCCTTCTTTTTCAATGTAACGAAGGAGTGCAGACAAACATTTTGTATAAATTGCAACTTTGCAGTCATATTTATCGAATGTATGTGTGATACTTTAGAAACTACCCTCAATACTCACATTTCATTAACTTATCATCATCATAAATTCTAACAATTTCACCTCTTTTGTTGAAATATTTTATGAATAAAAAAATATTTTACAGAAGTGTCAACAATGAACACTATAACGAGCTTTAACAAGGAGTTACTTTTTAGAGACAAAATATCAATATGGACTCCATAATCATCTACAATTTCATCATAAAAGGCAATAAATAACAAGTAATCATCATTTGAAGAATCATATTTGAAACAATGTTTGAATGGATGCCTAAACAATATTGGATAATATGGCAGTTTTTTATAATAATTAATTTTTATATTATAAAGAAGATATTGTATTATAATACTATAAATTAAAAAAGATATTGTAGTAAAATATCTTACTAATTTATTTAAAAAAATATATCTTAATATTTTAATATAAATTTAAATATCTTAAAATTATATATTTTGAATAAAGTATTATATCACAATATTCTTATATATGTGATGGTATTAATTTTCATCTATAAAAAGTACAATCAAGTCTAGCTACGTGTATTAATCTTATTTAAAAATTAAATTTAAAAATAAATTTAACTTACTAATTAGTTTTTAAAAGAACCTAATGAAATTAATCTTAAATATTGATGTTAATTAGAGATATTTTCTAATATTGGAGCTATACATAATTATTGTAATGAGCATATATTTTAAAATGAAGTAAAGAGATTTGATATAAAAAATGGATATGTGATTTCTGTTGAAAAACTATATTGTAATATATTTAATCATCATTTAACAGATAAATTTTTAATTAATCAACATAAAAAATAGATTTTTTTTTACTATTTTGAATTTTTTATTTTATTGTAATATCAATTTTAAAAAAAATAAGTTTTATTTAATGTATGTTAATGTTAAAATATTTGATTAACTATATTTAATTTTTTGAATTTCACTTTTAGGAAATATAATATTAAAAATGAATATTTATATTATAAAATATAAAAATTTAAAAATTTAAAAAAGAAAATAAAAATGTAGTTTAAAATTTCTAACAATATAAATTTGTTTTGAAATGATGACAACAAATTTAATATAATATAATAATTAAAAAATAATATTAACAAAAATATTAGAATATGAAATAATAATGTGATAAATAAATAAATGAATGATATAAGAATGGTAATTTAGACCCAATCCATAAGCCTAAATCAGGATTGACTGATGGATTAAATTCAAGAATTAGATAGCTTAAATGAATATAGATTCGATGAGACTTGTTGTATTAGATGGGTTTTAGTTCAGATACACAATTTTTTTTTTGAAACAACAAAACTAGAGAAATAGACAGAAGCATCAAGGAAACAAACTAAATAGGGATAGCCTCCAAGTTATAAGCCAAGAGTAGCCTTAAGGGGGGATTATCAACCTAATCCAAAGGACATTTTTCCTTTAAAAAATTATTAGATACCCAATCGGTAGCCTTGTTAATACTCCTTTGAGTGAATATAAAAGAGATAAATTTTCCTTTTAGGGAGAGATTAAATCCTAACTTGATAAGGCCAGATTGAAGCGTACCTGATAAATCTTTGGTAATGGCTACCATGGTAGATTTTCGTGAATCTAGATGGCAAGCTACATCCATATTAATATTTAAGCATCTTACTAGCAGGGGAGACCAGAGCTAGGGGAAAGATTGATCAGGATGAGGACTTAGTAGAATATGGTAGTTATAGGTTTCCCATTTTGTATAAGCAACCTAAGAATTCATTGAAATGAATCTAGTATTAATCTCTTTTTTCTAAAAAAATGAACTCATTATGAGCCTTCCATATAAACTAAGTTGTATAAGCCATTAGGGAACTAAGTTCCAATTTATCTAAATAATCTTTAGAATAATTATTTAAAATGAGATTTAACTAGTCTCCAAATGAGAGATTAACTTGGTTTAGTCTTAAACATTAAAGAAGACTAAATCAGATCCTTGTTGTCCAAGTATATCCAAGTAAGAGGTGGTTAACATCTTTTATTTCTTAAGAACAGATAGAACACATATGGGAAAAGGTGCTAACCTTTGTATGAATGTTGGCAAATGTTGGTAATGTATTAGAAAGAACTTTCTATATAAAGTGCCTTACTTTTGGAGGAACTTTTAGCTTCCAAATTAAAAGCCAAAGTAAAGAAAGAAATTGATGTAAGCCGGTAAAAGTAGCTCCTGAAGTAGATGATAAGTTATTCAATAGCATATAATAACTGAATTTTACTATATAAGCTTCGTAGGAGTTTCCATACCACATTAAACAAATCTTATTGGTTAATCTTGGGGATATACACTTTTAGTGTAGCTTGCTTATCTAAATGAAAGATCTATTGTTCAATAAGAGCTAGATTCTAATGTTTCTAAATAGAATTTATTAGTTCTAAAACTAAATTGATTGAATTATCAAATGAAGGAGAAAGAGTTAAAAGTGAAAAACCATGTAAATTAGGGATCCATTTCTGTTGCTAGATTTTAACAGTATTGCTATTACCAATTTACTAAAAAGACCTTTATTTGATAACATTCACCCTTTCCAATAAACTTAACTAACCCCAAGATGGTTTACTTTTTTTTCCTACATTGAAAATAGTAGTATTAGGAAAATATTGTGATTTGAGAATTTTTACTCGTAAAGTATCTGGATTATGAATTATCCTCTAACATGTTTTGTAAGAAGAACTTGGTTAAAGATTTCCAAATTTTTTAAACCAAGGCTACTATTTTTTTTTACTTCTAATCACAGTACTCCAGGATCTCTAATGGATTTTGCATTCTTAATCATTATGGCCTTACCAAAATCTAGATATTTGGGCTTCAATTTGATTATACAAAGATTTAGGGAATTTGAAATGAGACATTGGATAGGTAAGGATAGCAAAAGCAATGGATTTGATTAGCATCTCCTTTCTTGCTTAAGAAAGCAGTTTCTATTTACATTCCTAGAGCTTCAATACAACTCTATCTTTAATAAAGGCCATGGCTTGTTATTTTGATCTCCCTAAAACCAAAGGAATTCCAAGTAGTTCCCCAGGTTTTGAACTATCTAAACATTGAGAATGGAAGATGTTCTAGCAATAGATTAAGAGTCAGAATTAGCACTTAAATACATTGAGGATTTTCCAAAGTTAATTCTTTGTCCAAATTTTGTATTGTACATATCAAGAATTCTAATCACTTATGAAATTGATTAAAAGGATGCCTATAAAAAAAATAAAGAATCATTAGCAAACAAAATGTGTGAGATAGACGGGCAAGACCTTGCTATCCAAATACCCCTAAGAGTACCTTCCATTTCTAATTTCTGGAAGAGTTTAGAAAGCACTTCTGTGACTAGAATAAAAAGATAGGGTGACATTGGATCCTTTTGGCAAAAGCTTCTAGAAGGATAAAATAAAGCTCTTGACTCATCTCCTAGAACGATATTATACTTAACTTTTTGACATATTCCATGATTCTACGAACCCATTCAGAACTGAACCTTAATTTTTATAAGATACGCTCTAAAAAATTCCATTCTATATGGTCATAGGCTTTATTCATGTCCCTTTTTATCACCATATCCACCCTTTTACCATGCTTTTTATGCTTAAGAAAGTGAAAGTATTCATGAGCAATTAACAGATTATCTTGAATTTACCTTCTAAGGATAAAACCCCTTAGAATGGAGAAATACAAAAAGGAACAATCTCTTTCATTCTATTGGCTATGATCTTGGTGATAACTTTAAAGCAGAAATTGCACACACTAATTAATTTGAAGTGACTAAACTCTTCTAGGATTTCAATCTCTAGGATGAGAACTAGATTAGTATTGTTGAAAGAAAGGTGGAGAATTCCATGGCTAAAGAAGTCTTGAACTGCTGTATAGACTGAAGCTTCTACTATGTCCCAACATTTTTAGTAGAAAATTCCTAAAAAATTATTTGGCCTTGGCATTTTGAGTTCTCTTAAGCTAAAAACTGCCCTTTTAATCTCATCTGTAGACACTAGAGCCATGAGGCGAAGGTTAATATTAGGAGAAATGACTACATTGAGTATATCCAAAATGTCTTCATTCCAAGCTAGGTCTTCTGACTTAAAATGCTTTTGGAAAGACTTTACTATATGCTTTGAAATGGAATTGTCATCAATTAACTAAGAACTATCCTTAGCCTTTAATCTTAGGATTTTGTTCCATTAGCACCCCTGAATAATAGTGCCATAAAAAAAATTTATATTTTGATCTCCTTCTCACATCTATTTAATTCTTGATCATTAAAGCCAATACATTTCCTCCTAAAGCCACAATTTGTTTAACTGGGAGACAAGAGAATGTTTTATTAAGATAATATCAAAAAATTGAGGTAAACTATTTAGCTTTTGCAGTTTACATAGGATAAAGTTAGCCTCTTTACTTAAATTAGAAAATAAGCCCTTACTCCATCAAATTAGAGACTTTTTACATGATTTCAAATTCTTAGGGAGAAATTTATGAGAAGAGGAAATAAAATCATCCCAACATTGTTAGATAACTTAAGAGCAAGAATCCTTAGTAGTCTATTTCAGCTCAATCCTAAAAGGTCTAAAACACCTTTTTTCATTATGTTCTAAAGTCAGAAAAAATAGGAGCATGGTCTGAGCCAACCTGAGGAAGGATAAAAACTTGGCAATTTGTAAAGAGAAATTATCATTCTAAATTACACAAAGCTTTATTTAGCTTCCACCTACCATTTGCATTTCTGGTTCTATTATTACTCCAAGTAAAGAATTCTCCTTTTACTTCCAAATCAATCATGTGGTAACTGTTTAATAATTCTTGAAATTTTTTTATTTTGATGCTAAATTTTGGAGCTTCCTTATCTTTTCCTTATAGGTTACTATGTCATTGAAGTCCCCTAACCATACCCAAGAGCACCTATAAAGACTACATTGAGTTTTTAGGAAATCTCATAAACCTTGTTTTACATTAAAATTTAAAGGTTCCCAAGGTAATTCTAAAAGAAGGCCTCTATTAAGGAATACAAATCTTCGTATCTAGATAGTGGTGACTTGAAGAGGATATAAAGAGACTAACCTAGCTTGTCTACTAAAAAGCAAGGCCTTCGCTTTTCCCAATAGATCAATATAAAAGAAATTCGTGAAATTTAAAGTTCTCCTCAACTTCTCTAACTTACTCGATTCTTGCTTGGTTTCCACTAGAAAAATCACCATGGGTTTGAATTTCTTAGTGAGCTTTTTAAAAGCTCTAACTGTCAAGGCAGAGCCTAAACCTTGATAGTTTCAAGCTATAAAACTCATTAGTCTTGTATGACTATTGTAGGCTAACTACCACTACCTTCTTTATGAGAGATAGGGAGAGATAAACTTTCTGCTGCCTCAATATGAACCTTATGAAGTATAAAAAGAGAATTAATAACTAGTCTCCTTCTGGACTTGGAGTGGAATCTCCTAATGGAAGTTTTGTTGCTATGAGAAAGAATTTGGTCTTTATTAGTAAAGTTCACTTTCCTTTTCTTAATTGATTAAGGAACGATGGAGCCTTCAGCTTTGCTTTTAATGTGTAATCGGGTGAAGGTATTAGTAATTTCATATTCCTTTCTAAGAGAGAAAGAGAGAGAGAGAAGTTAAAAGAGCTAGAAGTTTGATATTGGTGCTTTTAATAGTTTCCTCATTTGGTAGCTCAACAACATATAAAGTTAGTTGAGAAAGTTGAATTTGTTTTTTGCATTTAGTGATGAGAGATAGACTAAAAGAAATGTCCAACATTATACTTCTTGAATTAAACTTGATGTTGGGCTTGTAATAGTTTAAGGCTTTTATATTTAGGCTTTGTACACCAATAACAACCACTGGGTGTTTTAAATCAATGTGTTCCTTTTCAATGGCTAAGTATTCAATAGAAGCCGGCCCCAGGCTTGGATCCTTCTTATTTCCTACTAGAGGGAAAATGCCCATATTTATTAGATTGCTAGTTAAAAGTATGTTAGGCCTTAAGCATTTATAATTTTGTTTGGAAATTACTCTCTCACTCTCCTGCCTTATATTCTAGACCCTAACCAATTCTCTTAAGATGGAGAAAGTTTTGTCAAGATTGGCCTACCTTTTGTTATTTTGACCAATATCCTCCTTAACATAGGAGGAGTCTAAAAAAGTGCTCCGGCATTAGAAGGTACCAACCTCTTGTTAGTTGCTTTGTAAAATAATTTGCTCCCTATTACCTATACTTCTTTTATCCTTATCTAGCAAAATGTACTAAAAATGGTATGCTATAGAAAAGTGGGAAATTTGAGATGATCCTTGACTAGAAAGGAGGTTGTGCCACTAAGGTCATTAGTTCTTTCACGTGCTCCTAATTCACACACCACTGCTTCCTAACTAGACTCAATTGCAGAATGCATTTGAGGACTGACATAACTTTCCAAGGTGAGGCTTCTATGAGGGGCAGCTCTAAGTTGTTGAGAATATCTGAACTAATTAGGATCCAAAACAGACATGACTTTAACCTTCTTACAAAGCTTTTAATCATGGCCTATGATTTTGTAGTTGAAATAAAAATCCTATAGTTTTTCATATTTCAAGGATACCCATGACTACTGGTTATTCTCCTTGGCAATCCAAAATCCTATTGGAAGAGGTTTAGAGATATCCACCATAACTCAAATTCATAAATAACCCTAACTGCAACTATTATGAGTTAAGGGATCTTCCACCTCTAGGACTTTACCTATATGGGCTCCAATTAAGAGGGCATTCTTCTAGTTAATGAAATCTAAAGGAAGCTTATGGATTTGAATCTAGAAAGGGCTTTTAGAGAAGTCCAAGTCATAGACTGCCATTTAAGGTTATTGAGGTTAAATGCACAGTAATGCACCCATGACATGCCAAGGAGCATCTTGAAGGATATTTTTGGGTAATTACAAGTTAGGGAAGTTGAAATTATAGGTGTGAGTACCCAATTCATCAATTATCAGCCTTTTAGGATTTCCCTGACCTTTTTTTATCATATTCAAGGTTGTGAATCTATTGAAGTGTTTCATGATTAAAATCCTACCTACAAGGATTATTTTGAAGAAATGACATGTTTGTGGAGAGTCAATTGTAAAGGAAAGAACCTCATCATCAAAGGAAGGAGGATCCTTCTCATGGTGCTAAGGCATAGAAGGTGATGAAAGCATATTCTACCATTTGTGACTAAAATGCATATATAAGAAAAAGAAAACTAGGCTAGGGCTAGGAAATGAGGAGAACTCAAGGAAAAGAAAGGAAATGTAAATAAGGTTAAGAAATAGAAAATGGAATATAGGCAGAGAGGAAAAAACCTAACGCTAAGACAAGCTTAGGAATGACTCCTATAAGAAAGAGAGAGAAGCTCTCACAAGAAGGAGAAAGGACCTATGTTCAGATACACAATTCAATCTTCAAATCTTTCATTTTAACTTTTAAAATGTCATTTTCATCAAATCCTTACATTAAATCATAATCTTTGGTCACCAGATTCATATTTCCATTTTTTTTCCTTGGGTGAGATTGTGTTAAGGTGTTAGTTTTGCTTTTACGCATCTAGTATTGTAGACATTAAAGACGTGGATGAAGAAAGCATCAATATCAACAACAATGATGATGAGTCCTTGTAAAATCATAATCATAGTTCACCAAATTCTCATTCCTACCTTTTTTTCATATGCAAAACTACTTTACTAACATAAAATCGTGATTTTTTTTTTAAAATGGTGATTTGTATGGTATTTCCAACAATTTTTAAAGCATACAATACTAAAGGTCCATAATTAAATTGGAAAAATAAAACAATTTGAAAGATATATATTTTTTATATAGTTTGTAGCTATTAATTGTAATACTTAAATTAAAAAATTCATCCAAATCATTTCAATGTAAAAATAAATGTAAATTTTTGCTATAATGGAATGAAATGTATAAAGCTTCATTATTCAAAAACTAATTAATTGGGATGGTGTATTAATTAATTTGAAGTTATTAGTACAATCATATAAAATGGAGAATTTGATTTTTATATAAGAATGTCTTTTTTATTATTTATGTCCAAAGATTTGAATAATCATCTTACATTGAGAAAAATGTAAACTACTTCCTTCAATTTTGAAGTGATGGCACTTAACACCCATTACTTTTAATTTGTTGCAATCAACAACCAAAATTATGTATGAGTTGTAAATCATAACCATCATCCTCTTAACCATTAAAAATTTAATAGCCTAGCTAGATTCCTTTCTTTGCCCTTTGGTTCACACATCATTTAGAATATTATCCTTTTTTTTTATTTCTTCTTATCCTTTAAGTTGAAGAGTATTGAGAAATTATATATATAAATTGAAATGTACTCAAGTATTTTTTTAATGGTTCCATTGAAATTTTTTATGAATAATGATGACACATAGAAATAGAGGACTTGCGATCTATATTGAATAAATGAGCATTTTTTATTTTTCATGTTCTCAACTATCCTACAAAGCACACACAAATTAATCTTTGAACAACAATTCACCTTTTGATGATGAAAATGGAAAAGAAAGAAAGAGAAGAAAATGGAGACTCATGACAAAGCTTTGATAACTTGTGGCAATTTTCTCTATTTAGCTTTGTTTTCCTAGAAAGAGAGAATTTTGTGTTTGTTTCCATTTCATCCTATTTTTTGGGTTTTGAGTTCTGTTGTTCATTACTCTTTGGAAAGTGCAAATTTTAAGCTAAGAAGAAAGTTAAAAATGAGAGGGTTTTCTCCTTATTAATGATAGTTGGATTTATCTTTTCTATGGTTAACTAGTTCTATTATTTCTAGCTTTTTAAATTGTGTAAGATATTCAAAATTGAAAAATAAAAACAAATAAATACTTTATACATTTCAACATTCACCTCAAATTTACTCTTTTCATACTCATGACTAATATTAATATTAATTAACTATGTTAATAACTAATTTTTTAATAATTAATTGATTAAGAATGTGAATATAGATATAAGGATATGAAAGTTCACTTCACATTAAGATGAACAAAACAATTTTAATTGCCCAAATCATTTGCCCATAGACTAAGAGAAAGAAGAAGACATCAAATGAGTCCTCTGAGAGTAATCTATAAGAGAGAATTGCGGTTGATTTGGAGTGCTTAATTTCTGGGAAGAAGAGAAGATGAAGAAATAAAAGAAGGCAATTTTGTGCAGGGAATTGAGAAACACAACATGAAGCAATGGGAGGAAATAGGAATATGGTTGGACCATTAAATTTCTAATGGAAAAGTAGATCTTGGATGTAATTTACAACTTACATATAATTTTGATTATTAATTGCAAAAATTAAAAGTTATAAGTGTTGAATACAACTATTCCTAAATTAAAGGGATGATTTATATTTTTCTCTTATTTTAATGAATGATTTGATTTGATCTTTTACCATAATTTTTTTATTATTATCCCTCTCTCCAATTTCACAAGAAAACTCAAGTTTTTGACTTGGTTTTCTCCTTCTTAGGATTCCATTGTGAAAATAATATTTACAATTTAAAAGATTTAAAATATTAAATAAAAATAATTTTAAACTTTAATTAATATGCTATAAATTAAAAATACTCAAATGACACAAGTTATATATTTAAATTTAGGTTAAATAAGATTTTGACATATAACCAATAGCATTGTATGCTCCTAGGTCTTCAAGCACCATAAACTCTCACTTTTTTTATATGTTTTTGTTTGGTTTTTTTTTTTTTCAAATTTCCCCCTAAATTATCTTCATCCTATCTTATTTTAGATAAATATCAACTGTGTATTTAAAAAAATTGATCTGAGATAAGCCTTTCATTGTTAACAAATCTCAAGACATTTTCAATAAATTATTTACAATTTTTTATAGAAAAAGGAAAGTCGAGTCCACTTTTAAAACTAATGAATTTAAACCCTAAAATTACTTGATGGATTTAGATCCAATGGATCTAGGATTAGTGGGTTTTTTGTTGGGTAAATTCAAATTTGATAAATTGTCATCTTAAACATTAGGTTAATCCATATATTCAAAATTATAAATCATTTGAGATCTATTTAAAATTTTATATTAGATTATAAATAAGTAAATGAGCTAATAATAATTTATTCACTTTTAGCCAAATTTGTACCTATCTTAATCCATTGATTTGTTATCTCTAATTCCAATTATATCAAGTGTCTGTAATTGTACCCAATAAATGATGAAAATATAATAATTTTTTTCAAAATTTATTTTCTATTAAAAAGGTGCACTCTAGCAATCCTTTTTAATTTTAACTTTCTAAATTTTTAAATTTTTAATAAATAATTAAAATTTAATCATTTTTCAAAGTTTATTGTTTATAAAAAAAACCAACATGTCAATCTTTTAACTTTTTATCACTTAAAATTTTCAAAAGTTATTTTTCACAAACTATAATAAATTAAATATTTTCAAAATTTAACAATTATAAAAAAAAGCTAATGTGCCAATTTATTTTAAGTTTATCCTTTAAATTTTTAATTTTTCTAAATTTTTTAAAACTATGAAAAATATTTTATTTTTAAAAACTTATCGCTTTAAAAAAATCAACATACAATTTTTTTCTAACTTTATATTTTTAATTTTGGATAGTCTTTTCTTTTGATAAATTATAAGAAATCATTTTAAAAAAATTTTCATAAGATTTTTTTTTAAACTATTGTCTACCTAAAATTGAGTTTAAAATTTTCATTTTCATTTTCATTCTCCTTAAAAATAGATTTGTGCATTATTACTATTACGGTTCTCCATGAATTTTTCTATTCTCATCATCTCTGTCTCTCAAGCTTTCTTTCTTCCGTTACTCTCTTCTCTGCTAGAGCTTCTCTGCAATTGTAGAATGGATTGCTCAAGACCCTAAGTTTGTCTGATAGGTAGTTTTTTATCTCTATATTTGTCTCTTTCTTTTTTTGTTCATATTTTTATTCATAGAAATTCCTTTTTATTCCTCTACTTCCCAAAAAATGATCTCCTCTAGCATTGTGAAGCGATTATTTTTAGACCCTTTTAGTACATTTTTATGATTTTTTTATTGCAAAAGTGATAATTCATTATATATATATATATATATATATATATATATATATATATATATATATATATATATATATATATATATATATATATAAAAGATTAATGATTCAAATTAAGGGAGTTAACTCAATTTTTAAATTTTTTATTTTACAAATGGAAGTAGAAGTGGGTCTCATGGAGACAAGGCTATCTCCATTTTCACTTGGAATTAATGTGAGTTGAATAACACCACCTTTCACTCATTTTAATATGTGGGTCTTAAAATTTTCTTTTTCTATTTTCAATTTGTTTGCTTTGTGGAATATTATCAAGAAAAAAGAGGACTGAATTTTGCTTTGTAGAAGCTAACCAATGCTTTCAATATTATGTTTTTTTTATAACAGCAGGAATAGTTAAATTAGATAAAAAAATTATATTCTAAATCCATATTATATTTGATTATTTAGATCAATATATACAAGAAGTACAATTTTTCTAACATAAATTTTTTTATGTCCTTTAATCATTATTGTAGTCAATTTGCCATCACGGCAGCAAAAAGTACTCCTCCCATTCCTTATACAAATTGCCTGACGCTTTAAAAGAATAATTTCTCTAGTTGTTTTTATTTTTTTCACAGTTAATAGTTGTGTTGATTGGCTCAGAATGGGCCATCCAGATTTTATTTTATTTTCTTCCTTCTTTTGCATTACTAAATTGATTATTATTATATCTAATTTTCTCTTGGAAGGTAATAATTTTTTATTGTGTTATTTTTTTCAAGAATTAGGAAGTGGGGGTTCTATATTATTGTACGATAAAAAGGCTTGGAAATTAAAAATTAGATCTATCGGTTCAAAAGATTTTGAAGTAATCTACTAATACAAGCAATGAATCACTTGATGTCAGTGCTGATTACATTAATGATAGTTGCTCTTGCCTTCAACAGTTGGCCGAAATCACCTCAAAATGAAGTTAATGCTTATTACACACAATGTGAAAGATAATTGATTAGAGATTGGAGATGATGTTTAAAAATAAAATTACCGACACTATCAACGATGGTTTATGGGATAAAAATGGCAATTATGTGAAGGATGATATCAACCGTGTAAATAAGAGTGATATCGATATGTTTAAAATTTTTTTAGAGAAATTCTTTGCCATAGGATAGACTTGATTTACTTAGGAATGACGGTTTTTGAAATGACAAAATAATATAATATGAATGCAAAATTTTTATCAGAAGATCATGCTCAAGCTTGAGTTGTAAAGGGATTGAATTATTTAATACGAATAATAAATGAATTAGATTAGAGTTATAAATAAATAAACACACTAATTCATTTAAAAATTCATATTAAAATTTTAAAAATATTATTTGAAAATAATTTATAATTACAATATAAATAGTTATATATAATAAAAATATAAAATTCATGTTTTGATAAAATGGCAATAAAAATTTTAAAGAGTATTTTATCAATTATTGAAAAAAAATTTGTGAAAAAAATGAGTAATTAAATTTAATAAATATTTTTATAATATAAATTTTATTAATTAAAATTATTAAATAAATTAAATAGATCAATCCGTCTCAACACATTTAATAAATAAGTTAATTCAACATGATACCATTATTATTTGGATTGAATTTAGATCGAACATATTAAAATTATTATTAATTTTTGACACGATACAAATTTGATGTATTAACATAAATTGTCACCCCTCGATAAAACACATATGCATTTCATGCCTTTTTGGACAGGAGATTCGTTTGTTCCGACACTAGAGTTTTGATTATGATTCATAATTTCATACTAATGTTTTCCATTTAATAGATGAAAGGTAAATTTGTAAAAACATTAGCTCTATTTTGTTATAATGGAAAACATCTTTTGTGGAAATAATTGTTTATAGTTATGAAATAGTAAGAATACAAAAAAAAATTCTATATATTTAGTATTAAATGTAAAAAATATAACAAATCAGAGTGAGAGTAAATCATCATTCTTTTACCTTATGCTTTATTATCTAATATAAAATATGTTAAAAATAATTGGAACTATCAGTAAATAGATCCAATTATATTCTATAGCAAGCATATATGTAAAATAATATATTGATAATTAATTACGCACCTTAGGACAATCTAAAATCCATAGATGCTATACCTGATTATTGGAAAAGAGAAAAAAAAATGAAAGGAGATGTGAACTCCTCAATCCTAATTTGTGGTCAACAAAATTGTAACTTCAATAGAGTTGTCATTAGTACAAATTTTAGAATGAGAATAGAAACTTTTTTCTTGTAAAATCAAAATTAAGTTAACCTTCTCATCATCAATAACCCTAATAAATAATCATCAATAACCCAATAAATAAGGTTCACAGATTATAAACTCTATTAATAGCCTAGGTGTCTTAATAAAACCCCTATAACATAACTATTGTTATTGAGTTACTATAAGTTCTGCATTATTTTTGACACTTTTTTTGGGTAAATATTATTATTGACATTTTGGTAATTCAAGTATTATCTAAAATGAATGAAATATGCCTGCTTATAAAAAAAATTTTCAATGCTCTTCGACAACATAGTTCAAGTTTGATAGAAAATACAAAGACTATTGTGAATTAAAACACTAGGATACAATAATAAAGGAGAAATTACACAAAACCTCCTTGAAGTTTACACTAGTGTCAAATTTATTACATAAAATCTAAAGTCCTATAAATCACTCTCTTAAACTTTTAAAAAAAATGAAAATGTCTATTTTAATATGAGGTTAACGGCACACGCAACTAAAGCATGACTTATTTATCTTCATTGGACACCGCTTCAATTCAAATAGAATTTCCAATCTGCTCATTTTTTTGCAGCTTCAAAAAACTTTTCTTTTCACGATTGGTGGATGTGTATCATGCAATATAGCTACTATTGTGTGCTACCGTCATACAACTTCTACATCCTTGCTTTCTTTGAAGAATACATTGAACGATTCATCAATAGAGTATCTTGTAAAATAAACAATAGATTGAATCCAATTTATTTCCTTACAATCCTCGACCTTTAGATCTGGGCAACTAGTTTGCATCAAAGAGAGAAGAACGTTACATTTCACCAGATATCATTTGGTGAAAGAAATAGTTTTATTAACACTAGAAGAAGATGAAACCAAGAAGTAGTCTGCCATTTCAAGAAAAGATTAGTGGCATTTTGGTCCAAAGTCCTTGGAGTATGAAAAATCATCAATGTTAGAGAAACATGTACTAACGTAACTTTTCATATTGTAATAATTCTAAAACTTGAGCCTTCTCCTCCTCTAATGGCCTAGAAAAGATTATCTCCCATTGATGTTCTATTTAGTATATTTCCATTGAAATCAACAATTTGAGCATCAATCACATTATCCGCTGCCAAATTGAATTTTTAGAAGATAGTACCAAATCCTTCTCCGCTTAAGCATCCTCTAACTCAAACATTTGGACAGCTTACGACTGGGAAGCCATAGACATTTCTTTTCTCTGCAATTGCACAGTAAAGTTCTCTAATGGTAGCTATGGCTGCAACCCATACATTTTCATCTTTAATGTCAATGCTGCTGCAAATTTAGGGCCATGTTAACTTGAAAACCTTTTTCATATCATTTTAATTGTAAATATATTCTTTAGACATGATCATTTGGTTTAATTTTAAATGATTTACCAAGAAAAAACAAAAACCAGAAAAGGAAATAAGGACCTCTTCATTGACCATCTTATTAGAAGAGAAAATAGTGCAAATTTTGTGTTAAAATTAAGATGAGCTCCACAATGGATGCAAGACATGCTTGAATTCAAAAGGATTTAAATTAAGAGAAGGTCCTCATATGGATTAGGAAAACCAATTCAATACATATAATAATGTATTAATGGCAGTTTTATTTTTTGCTCCTAATAAGAGCCATATGAAACCAGACACCCATATATCAATTGGTTGAGCCAAAACACCAGTATAACCACATTTCCTATCCTCAATTTCATGCAGTTGCAACACAGAGCAAAAGTTGTATGACAGTAGCACACAGCAAAAGCTATATCACAGCACACACATCTATTAACAATACCACAAAAAAAAAAAAAACTTTTTTGAAGTGCAACGAAATGAAGAGAGAATCAATTCTATTTAAACCAGAGCAACGTCCAATGAAGATAAATAAGGCATGCCATATTTACGTCTGCCGTTAACCTCATATAACAACTATCGCTTTCATTTTTTTTCAAAGTATAGAGGGTGATTTATAGGATTTTGAATTTCATGTACTGAGTTTGACACTAGTGTAAACTTCAAGTAGGCAGTGTGTATTTTTTCCAATAATAAAATATCAAATTATGAGTATGGCATTACACAACCAACCGTTATAGAACGAGGTCACAAGCATTTAATAATGCATGGTATTATATTCGATTGGGATATAAATATCACAAATATTGAGTACCTAGCACTTTTTTTTTTTTAAACCCTCACAATGTGAAATGTAGAATAATAATTATGTTTCAATAAGAGCCCAGACATCAGCTTGAGATGCTCAACAGATATTCAATATTTGAGACCAATACCAAATGTCTCAATATACACATATGTACCATTGATTTCAGCAGCAGCAGTAATAATAATAACAATAATAATTAAGTTGCACAGTGCCGTTTGACTGCTCCACGTCTGAAGTTGAGGGCTTCCAATATCATAATTCCATGAGATGTACTTAGCTATCAATAGGGACAACAGACAAACATGTAACTTGTTAAAACTTGAGACTGGTTTCAGGTTGCAAGATTTAAAATACATGATGTCGTCGTATTTTAAGCCTTACCAACAAAGAAACTAAATTTTCAAACAACAATCACCCTTTGAGAGACTAAAGGGTTTACTTTTAGCATTGGAACTTTCACATAACACCTATTTGGACCCCTCCCCCCTAAAAAAAAGAAAAAAGAAAGAAAGAGGAGAAGCAATCTCTGAAAATTACCAGCGGATCCACAAAGTAGATGGCATTGAATAATGTTGAGGCTATCATGAAGCAGAAATTGAGTACAGGAGGCTTCACTTTGCACCTATTAAAACAGGAAGAGAATATAAGAGTTAGTTTCAATAATAAGATCTTTTGCATCTGTCCCCTAGCTTGTTGTTGGATTGGCACAGAATGCAAAAATTTCCTGATAATCAGTACATTCCACAATAAAAAGTGCTAGTAGGCAGCATTAATTTGCATTCGTATCATCAATGCTAAGTCTCCGAGTTCTTCAAAACATTTTAACCCAGGTATTCTCGTTCAAATAGTACTGACAGCTAACTTCCTCAGTTCCACAAAGCAAAAGGTTTATAATCAACTAACATGAACAGCCCAATAATAATAATAATAATAATAAATAACTAACAGCTTAAGTAATTAAAGAAAGTGGAAACTGAAAAGCTTTATTTTGAGCAAAAGTGACACTGGTTATGTTCCCCTGCTTTCTTATAGTTATTTATTCTTCATTATTTTTTATTTTGGGGAAATTGAAACAACTTGTTCAATTTGCTATTTATCAGTTTTGAAACTGATGCCAAATCTAGTCATAATTCTAACATGCATATTAATGAATTTTTTTTTTTATATGATTCTCTCAGTCAAATCAGAAAATAACAATTGACCATTGCAGAATAGGACAATAGAATTTTTTTTTTCTCAATTAAAATAATCATTCACATTTGCACAATCCTTTACACCCATTTATAAATTTTATCATCTTTATAAGAAATAAATGAATAGAAGTAATCTTATATGAAATGGATAAATGCAAGATATCAAATAGATGAACAGCAATGTATCACCCCACAAAGGTGATCAATCGGCAACAATGTAAATGAATGATATAAGCAAACAAGGAAAACAATTATAAGATGCCACACAATCCTTTATAATGCAATAAATCAATGAAAAGGTAACAAGATAAAAGACGTGACAAATATTTCATACCCTACTCCTCATTCTTGTTCATTACTGCTGCCTATGTTCTCCACCTCCTCCTTCTTCAATGTTACTAGGAAGTGAAAGCAGACACTCTATACATAGCTACAATATTGTATTCATCAATACCATATATGCGATGCTCTAGCAACTCTCCTTCATACTTGCGTTTCATTAATCCTTCGCCATTATAAATTCCAACAATTTGACCACCCTTGGTGAAGCATATCGGTGAAAAAAAGTCGATGGGAGCCTCCTCAACAGACACCAGAATGGACTTGGACCAAGATGATTTCACTCCATATTCTTTCATTATCCATATTTCAGTCCTAAACTCTCCCACATTGAGTATACTGAAGCATCCTCCAAGAATCCTGCAAGTGTGCACGTCCAAGTCCAAGTCCACCTCATAATCATCTGGCATAGGCAACTCCTTTACAATCTTTTGTATCAAATCAAATGCAAGGATAACCTCAGGGATAGCCTCATCAAGAAGATAAGCCAGCCAATGAATAGCCCCATTCAGAAATACCCCAGGGTTTTCATAACTCATATGACGGGTGTCGGGATGGGTTCCCTCAACTTTTCTCCACGAATTGTTTTTTAGGGACAAAAACTCAATGCGACTTTCAAAATTTTCATCATGAGAGGTAATAACTACCAAGTAGTCATCCTTTGAGGAATCATAACCAAAACCAAGTATAGATGTATCAAATTCAGGTGGAGTTGGATAATTCGGCAGTTTCTTGTACCAACTTGTTGATGGGTTCCATACAAATAGATTGTTGTTGTAATAATCCTCGAAGAGAACAAATCCTCGACAGGATCCCAAAATCAGAATATGATGCAAAGATGCTCTAATTGGAAAATTAAGCGTTGCTACAGCAGAATCGTCATGAAAAGATGCGTCGACATCTATTGATCGTGCTTGAGAAGCAGTTAAGTAGAGAAGTTTATCGGAAGCTAGTTCAAATTGTGATTTTGCAAACTGGGGATCCGAAATCAAAGAGAGCCAGGACTTACAAACAGACCTGAAGCGCAGCAATGATTTAACGGGAAGCCTTAACAGAATTTCTCGCACCACTTCATCAGGAAGATACTTCATTGTTTCTCCAATTTCTCGGAATTTCTTCATGAGAAACCCACAGTTTGTCAGGCTGTGACGATGGGATTAGGCCAAGACCCCCTTCAGCAAAATCTGCTGTGTCACTTCTAAAATTAATAAGGGTAGGCCTTTATTATTTTTTTCCCTAATCTAATTTTTTTTTTCACAGGGTTAGTTAGTTATAATATTGATCTTCTGAATTTACAAATTAATTGCATCTGATTCTCCTAAATATAATATTTTATTTTACTTCCTCTCATTTACAAATTGAAATAAATTATGCCATTTAAATTGATAATTTCTATTGAATTGGAGATGAAAAATACTAATTAACATAAGATAGATGGTTCGGCAGAATTATAAGTCGAAAAACCTTAAAAGAAAAAATTAGTGAAAGTCACTTTAATAGGTAATACAGATTATGTGACCCACACGCAACCTAAAAACATCGTTAATTTGATAATTAACATTACATGATCTACTAACTTCCTCCTCAGATGTAGTCAACATACATAATTTTATTGTATTTTTGTGTAACAATTATGACTTTTATTTTTTATTGGACAAAAGTCTTTAATGGACCAAAATCGAATATTAAATTTAAGAAAATCAAATGCAAAAAATTTGTTTATCAAGAAATCAACATTAAAATTAGGAAAATGATAAACGCCCCCATTTGTTATTTCAAAATAATCCCAGCAAAGCATTTAATGCCAATTTTGCTTGCTTTTTTTTTTTTCAATAATATTATCTTTCTTGCATGATTTTAAAGCACAAAGGACTATCAAATGGGTCATGATTCACGAATCAATCTGCGATTCATTTTTGTAGATATAAATTTTTAAAATTTGACTCGTTTTTAATGCAAGTAATATGAATCAAACCGTTATAAATCTGGCTTGCAATAGACTGGCTCGTATCCGCGAAGTTTGTAGGTTTTTAGTTAAAACCCGTGGACTGACCTGTACTTATTACGGGTTTTGATGGATTTGGACTTCTAAAATTGAACCTATTTTTTAATGTGGGTAATACGGACCGACCTATCATGGACTTGACTTGTCGCAAATCGACCTATATTCGCATAAACTGGCTCATTTGATAACCCTAGAAGCATTACAGGATGACTTGGTTTCTCTAGTGCATCCTTCCAAGATGTTTCAGTTCCCTTTCAGAATAATAGTTTTAGGCAATATAGGGTTTGTTTGTTTGTGTTTTCTGCTTTTTTGTTTTTAAAACAATTTTATAAAATAGGTTTCAAAAATAATTTTTTAAAAATAATGAGAAAAAGGTAAGTTATCCTGAAAATAATCTTCAATTGTAATAATGTCATTAATGAAGTGTATTTTGGAAGTAGAAAAACAAAAACAACTTAAAGTTATTCTTACTTTCTTATTTTTAAAACACATATTTTGGAAATAGTTTTAAAAATAAAAATAAAAATACTTAAACAAACAATTTCTTTTATTCTTTTATTTTTAAAAATTAAAAACTATTTTAAAAACAGTTTCCAAATAGACTTATAGCATCACTCTTAAAATTATAATTAATTTTAGGGAAAGTAAAAGTTTTAGTCCCTTTAATTTCACTAAATTTGTAATTTCAATCTTATAATTTTAATTTATGTAATTAAATCTAAATATTTTAAATAATTTGCAATTAATTGCTCCCATTTAACAAATGTTAAATCTTATCAATAAAATCCTATATGTTACTATTTTGTTTTTGTTTAGTCATCAAAATTCATCTATTCCCACTACAATCATCCCTATTAAAGTTAAAACACATTTAATTTCCTCTTGAAATCATGTAATTAAAATTAAATGAAATGTTTGAAAGTTGCATTGTGTGATGATAATTAAAATAAAATGGTTAGAAGCTAAAACTCTATAGATCAAACTCAATGATCTTGTAAAATGACATTTTACAAAAATTATGGAATCAATGAATTGAGTATAAATATGTTTTGATTTTAATCTAGATGATTTTGATGAGAATAAATGAATTTTGATAGCTAAATATTGATAAAATGTTAGCATATAAAATTTAATTAATACAAAGAATTTCATGTAAGACTCTATCGGTTAGAATTAATACCAATTTAAAAGTAGGGATTAATTACAAATTATTTAAAATTTTAAAACTTAATTATATAAATTAAAATTGTAAATATAAAATTACAAATTTTGTAAAACTATAAATACTAAATCATTTATTTTTACTTAACTTCATTTTAAATTGAGTAATATATACAACAAGAAGAATTGTCGACGTTGCAAAATTTATTGACAAGCTATTGACACCGTTAATGATGTAATGGCGTCTAATATTAGTTTAGGAGCTTTATTCTTCTCAAGTTGTGGGTTCAAATCCGTAACTTTACTTGTTTGATGATGTTAGGATTATTGACCAATTTCTTTTACTTCAAATATTGTATTATTTGTATTTATTAGTTTATTTTTTTAATTTTAGATAATATAATTAATTATTTGCTGATATGGGTAAAATTAATGAGGCTTCATAATATGATTGATCAACAATGTAACTATTTTATACACTAATTATGGATAGAATTTATTCTCATTTTGTATATCTTTATTAAAAAGGTGCACTGTGCCAATTCTTTTTAATTTTAACTTTCCAAATTTTTGAAATTTTTTAATAAAATATAAAAAGTTGATATTTTTCAAAGTTTATTGTTTGTAAAAAAAATCAACACGTCAATCTGTTAGCTTCAAGTCATTTAAAATTTTTAAAAGTTATTTTTGACAAATTATAATCAATTAAAAATTTTCAAAATTTAATAATTATACAAAAAAGCCAATGTGTCAATTTATTTTAACTTCATCCTTTAAATTTTTAATTTTTCTAAAGTTTTTAAAGCTGTGAAAAATTTTATTTTTAAAAACTTATTGTTTAAAAAAAAAATCAACATACATTTTTTCTAACTTTATATTTTTAATTTTGGATGGTCTTTTCTTTTGATAAATTATAAGAAATCATTATTAAAAAAAATTAATAAGATACTCTTTTTTTTAGAAACTGTTGTCTACACAAAATTGAGTTTGAATTCATTTTCATTCTGCTTATAAATAGGTTTGTTCATTATTACTATTACCCTTCTCCATGAATTTCTCTATTATCATCATCTCTCTGTCTCTCAAGCTTTCTTTCTTCCCTTACTCTCTTCTCTGCTAGAGCCTCTCTGCAATTGTAGAAAGGATTGCTCAAGACCCTAAGCTTGTCTTGCAGGTAATTTTTTTTATCTCTATATTAGTCTCTTTCTTTTTTATTAATATTTTTACTCATAGAAATCCCTTTTTATTCCTCTACTTCCCACAAAAAGATCTCCTCTAGCATTGTAAAGCGATTATTTTTTGACCCTTTAGCATATTTTTATAATTTTTTTTCCGTAAGAATGATAATTCATTTAATATATATATGTAAAAATAATAATTCATATTAACAGAGTTAGCTCAAATCTATGATTTTTTTTTTTTTTTTTATAGAAATGGAAGTAGAAGTGGGTCTCTTGGAGACAAGGCTATCTCCGTTTTCACTTGAAATTATTGTGAGTTGAATAACTACACCTTTCACTCATTTTAACATAAGGGTCTTAAAATCTTCTATTACTCTTTTCAATTTGTTTGCTTTGTGGAATATGATCAAGAAAAAAGAGGACTAAATTTTGCTTTGTGGAAACTAACCAATACTATCAATATTATGTTTTTTTTAAAACGGCAGGAATGATTAAATTAGATCAAAAATTAAATTTTAAATCCAGATTATATTTGGTTATTTAGATCAATATATAAAAGAAGAGCAACTTTTCCAACATCAATTTTTTATGTCCTTTAATCATTATTGTAGTCAATCAAATAATTGCAATCATGGCAGCAAAAACTACCCCTCCCGGTCCTCAAACAAATTGCTTGACGTTTTAAAAGAATAATTTCACTTTCTATAGACATTTCTAACTTAATTGTTTTTAATTTTTTTTCCCAGTTGACAATTGTGTTTATTAGCCCAAAATGGGCCATTCAGATTTGATTCCCCCCCCCCCCATCTTTTGCATTAATAAATTGATTATTTATTATATCTAATTTTCTCTAGCAAGATAATAATTTTTTAGTGTGTTATTTTTTCGAAGAATTAGGAAGTCGTGGTTTAATGTTATTGTACAATAAAAAGGCTTAGAAGTTAAAAATTAGGTCTATCCATTTATTTGAACAAGGAGATATTGAAGTAATTCACTAATAGAAGCAATGAATCACTTGATGTCATCTCCAAATTAATATCAAGTGCTGATTGCATTAATGAGATGCTTGTTAAGGTATTCCTAGGGGTTTGGTATCCGGGGTATTGTGACAAAATACAAATTACTGGATAAGATTATAAAAATTTTGATAATGACTTAGTAATCTTATTCAATGGCCTGTATTTTACCACACCACCCTGGATACCAAACCCCTAGAGGCATCTTAGAATTCACCCATTAATGATAGTTCCTCTTGCCTCCGGCCATTACTCAAAATCACCTCAAAATGAAGTTAGTGCTTAGTACACCCAATGTGAAAGATAATTGATTGGAAATTGGACATGATGTTAAAAATAAAATTACCCACACTATCAATGATGATTCATGGGATAAAAATGGCAATTATGTGAAGGATGATACCTACCATGTAAATAAGAGTGATATAAATTATATTTTTTTTTGAGAAACTCTTTATCATACGCATTTAGCATAACAAATTTTGATATAATATCTGACATGAATATAATATTTTTATAAAAGTTCAGGTTGAATTTATATGGGGTTGAATTCTAAATGAATTGAATCATTTAATATGAATAATAAATTAATCAAATTAGAGTTATAATAGAATTAACACGTTAACTCATTTAAAAGTTTATATTAAAATTTTAAAAATATTATTTAAAAATAATTAATAATTATATATAATAAAAATATAAAATTTATATTTTAATAAAATGGCAATAAAATTTTAAAAAGCATTTTATTAATCATTAAAAATATTTTTATGAAAAATAATAAGTAATTAAATTTAATAAATAATTTTATAATATAAATTTTATTAATTAAACTTATTAAACAGGTTAAATAAATTAACCTATTTTGACATATTTAATAAATAAATTGTTCGAACACAATGTGATTATTATTTAGGTTGGATTTGAATTGAATTCATTAGAATTATTACTAATCTTTAATATAATATAAATCCGACAAGTTAACATAAATTGTCACTCCTAAATGCAACGCATATGGATTTCATGCCTTTTAGGAAGGGAGATTCTTTTGTCCCCGTAGTAAAGTTTTGATTATGATTCATAATTTCATATTAATGTTTTCCATTTGATAGATGCAAGATTTTAAAGTGAAGGTAAACTTGTGAAAACATTGGCTCTATTTGTTATAATCGAAAATATTTTTTGTGAAAATAATCACATTTTTTTTGTTTATAATTATGAAATAGTAAGATAGCCAAAATTAAAAAAAAAGTTCTATATTTTTAATGTTAAATATAAAAAATATTACAGAGCATAGTAAGAATAAATCATCATTCTCTTGCTCATGCTCCATTATTATGTATAAAATTTGTTGAAAATAATTGAAACTATTAGATCTAATTATATGTAATTGATTCCACACCTTAGAAACGATCTGAAATTCATTGATGCCATACCTGACTTTTGGGAAAGAGAAGAAAGATGAAAGAAGATGTAAACTCCTTAGCCCTAATTTGTATCAACAAAATTGTAGCTTCAATAGGGTTGTCACGAGTACAAATTCCAGAATGAGAATAGAAACTTATTCTTGTGAAGTGAAAATTAGGTTAACCTTGATCACCCCATCATCAATAACCAGCCTAATAAATAATATCAATAACCCAATAAATAAGGTTCACAGATCATAAACTCCGTTAATAGCCTAGGTGTCTTGATAAAAGCCCCATAACATAACTATTGTAATTGGGTTACAACAAGCTCCGCATTATTTTTGACTTTTTTGGGGGGTAAATATTATTATTGACACTTTAGTAATTCAAGTATTATCTATAATGAATGAACTATGCTTGTTTATATATATATTTTTTCAATATTCTTCGACAACATAGTTCAAGTTTGATAGAAAATACAAACAATATTTTGATTTACAACACTAGGACACAACAATAAAATATCAAATTACAAGCATGGCGTTACACAACCAACAGTTATAGAATGAGGCCACAGGCATTTAATAATGTATAGTATTATATTTGATTGAGACATAAATATCACACATATTGAGTACGTACTACCTTTTTTTTTACCTCTTACAATGTCAAATGTGGGGATGGCAAAAATAGCCACACCCAATAGATCTTATCCAAATTAATGGATATTTGTTCAATAAATTTTATCCAAATTAAACTAATTATTTAATGGCTTGGATTTAAATTTATTTATTAAATATCTAATGGATCTTAAATCCCTTTTAAATATCCGCTAATATTAATTTGTATATTACTTAAGCCTATCTCTTATAAATATTTAATAGATCTTGAATCTCTTTTAAGTATTATATTAAACTTATTTGAATAACATATTTTATTATTAATTTATTATTATATAAATATTAATATTATCACATGTATAAAAATATTTTGATAGTTTATTTAAAATGAATAATATTAAAAATATTTAAATTTACATTACACTATAAAGATATTTTAAAATGGTATTATTTTATTTTATAATATTTTAAAATTAAATATTCAAACAATATTCACCCTTTGGGGACTAAAGGGTTTACTTTTAGCATTGGACCCCTATTTGGATCTATTTGGACCCCCCCCCAAAAAAAAAATAAAAAAAAGGTAGAAGCAATCTCTGAAATGTACCAACGGATCCACAAAGGAGATGGCATTGAATAATGTTGAGGCTATGGTGAAGCAGAAATTGAGTACGGGAAGCTTCACTTTGCACCTATTAAAAGAGGAAGAGCATATAAGAGTTAGTTTCAATAATAAGAACTTTTGCATCCGTCCCCTAGCTTCTTGTTGGATTGGCACAGAATGCAAAAAATTTCCTGATAATCAGTACAGTCCACAATCAAAAGTGCTAGTAAGCAGCATTAATTTGCTTTCGTACCATCGGTGCTAAGTCCCCAAGTTCTTCAAAACATTTTAACCTGGGTATTCTCGTTCAAACAGTGCTGAATTCTAAGATATCTTTAAAAATTTAATATTCGAGATAGTATAATAAAATATAATTTATTAAATAAAATTATTAAATTATTATCAAAATTTTTATAATATAACTTATATTGTGTTATACTATTTTGAGTACTAAATCTTTAAAAGTACCTTAACAATCATAGTATTGACAACTAGTTTCCTGGGTTCCACAAAGCAAAAAGTATATAATCAACTAACAGGAATAGCCAAAAAAAAATTAACTAACAGCTTAAGTAATTAATCAAGGTGGAAACTGAAACGCTTTATTTTGAGCAAAAGTAAGACAGGTTATCTTCCCTGCTTTCTTATGGTTATTTATTCTTCATTATTTTTTATTTTGGGGAAACTGAAACAACTTGTTCGATTTGCCATTTATCAGTTTCCTATCATCAATAGCCCAAAAATATGGCCCACAAAACATAAACTCCATTTATAGCTTGGGTATCCTGATAAATGCCCAATAACATAATTATTGTAATTGGGCTATAATAAGCTCTACATTATTTTTGATATTTTGATAATTCAAGTATTATTTAAAATTAATTGAACTATGCTAGTTTACAATTTTATTTCAATTTTCTTCAACTTAGATAACATAGTTCAGGTTTGATAGAAAATAAAAACAATATTTTGGGTTATAACACGTGGACACAATGATAAAATATCAAATTAGAAGCAAGACATCACACAACCAACGGTTATAAAATGAGGTCACAAGTACTTGGTAATGCATATAAAGATATAAATATCATACATATTGGGTTCCTACACTTTTTTTTTTTAGAAAAAAAAATAATTACAATGGGAGATGTAGAATACATATTAATAATCTTATTTCAATAAGAGTTCAGACATCTGCATGAGATGCGCAGCAGAGATTCAATAATCTCAACTTAACATTTGAGACTAATAAAAAATGTTTCAATTCATACGTATATATGTACCATAGATTTCAGCAGCGGCAACAACTACAATAATAATATTAATAACAACTAAAAATAGTAATAAGTAAAAATAATATTATAATATAATGAAATAGCAATAAGTATAAAATAGTTAAGTAATCCTAATAATTAAAATAACAAAAAATATGAATGACAAAAAATAATAAATAACAATAAGTAAAATAATACCTAATAATAATAAAAACAAAATCAAAATACTAACAACAACAAACAAACAATAACAACAATAATAATAGTTAATTCTTCTTCAAATACCAAATGTCAATAACAATAATAATAATGGTGATAGTAGTACTTAATTCTCTTTAGAATACCAAACGTAAAGTAAATGAATGGGCAAAACGTGATTCCCTTTTTTTTTTTTTTGGTTTGAATCATACAAAGTGAATAGTTATGAACAATTCTTTTTCTTTCCCTTTTTCCACGTTATGTTTGGATAGAATATTTGTAAATTTCAAGGAATTTAAAATGTAAGAATTTAAAATAAATTGATTTTAATTTCCTTCATTCAAAGAATAACTTGTTTGGATTGTGATGATGAATCTTTAAATTCTTTGTAATTTGCAAAACTTTTAAAAGAAAAACATTAAGAGATAAAAATATTATTTAATTTGTAATACTGATATCGTTTTCTAATCCAATAATATATTTCAATTAGATTTTTCATTATCATCAAAATTAAAGAGAAAAATCTCATTTTTCATCTTTGTAAAATTTACTTTTCTTATTTTTATCCTTGTGAAGTATTAATTTGTCCAATAATGTCCTTAGAGAGACAAAATTGAAAAAATTAATCTTCATATAAACATTAAAAAAATAATAAAGTAGAAAACTTAAGTGAAGTTTCCTGGATGTTTACTATGAAATTTTCAATCAAAATTTTACATGTACATTCAATTTCTAATGACTAATTAATGTACATTCAATTTCTAATGACTAATTAATGATTGTATTTATTTGATTGTAATTATTAATGGTGAGTTTGAAAAATAATATACAAGTAAAATTCTGATCGAAAACTTCATAATAAATACTTATGAAATTTTATTTAAATTTTCTTCAAAAATAAAATTGGACAATTTAATATTTCATAAAAATAAAATTGATATAAAATATTTTAATAAGGACAGAAATAAAAAAATGTGAATTTTATAAAAATAAGAAAGATGGTTTACTTTATAAAAAAAAAATAAATGTTACCAACTTATAAACGATTCAAAATATAATATTTAAAATTGTAGTAAAATTTTGAGTTTAATATTGGAATTAGATATTATGAATAGATGACAACAGTATTTGATAAATGATAATAACAGATATCGACAATTCCGATATTCCAATATCTACAAGGTTTCCTGTGCCTTCGCTAGGATTGGAACTTCAAATTCCAACTACGGGGGTTGGAGTTTCAAATTCCACATCTTGTGATACCAAAATGCACGATGAAAATACTCGGCAATTTTAAGATTCCGAAATTTACTATCCGAACAGGAGATTTAATTGCGCAGCAATTTAAATGAATTATATAATTACATTCCTTCTTTGATATAATCCATTCGAACACCGTTAATTTCTTTTGTTGATTCATTTTTCCTTCCCAATTTGAATCAAATGGTCCCTTAATTAAAATTCTAATAATTATATTTTTATTGTAAATATCTTAATTGTATTAATATAATTTAATTTTAAAATAGATATATATCAATTCACTTTATGTATTTATTTATATTAATATTTTATTTTTTATTTTTTAATTAATTTAACAATTAATTTTATTAAATACTTTTAATATAATTAGCAAAATTATTAACTCTCAAAAAGCAATTAATTTATCAATTATTAGTTAATTTATCAACTATTTGTACCAAATACAACTATAATATTCACAAAAAGAAGAAGTTATAATTAATTTCTTAAATTGTTAGAATTAGCCAACTTCAAATTAATCGTGCCATGCAAATAATGCATAAAGAAGAAATGTGAAGCTCCACAATTTTACAAATCTTTTTCAATCAATCCAATTTATAAGAAATATGGGCGATTAAGGTTTCGTTTTGCACAAGTAACTAATAAATTAATCAATAATTAATAAATTAGTTAGTAACTGATAAGTTAACTAATAACTAATAATTAATAATTAATAGTTGATATACTAGTTGATTGTTTAAAAAGTATTTTATAAAATTAGATATTAAACTAGTTAAAATTGAAAAAATGTAAAAAGGCATATTAATAGATATAAATATATAATTAAAATAATTTATATTTACTTAAAAATTAAATTATATTAACACAATTAAGAAGTTTAAAATAAAAAATAATAATTAATTAATTATATTTTATAAGCTTATATATTTATTTACATATTTTTAATTTTATTATTATTTATAATAAAATTATAATTACTTAAAATATAATTAATTATATTTTATGACATTATTTATTTATTTACTTGCATATTTTTATATATTTATAATTTAAAATTAAGATATAATCATGTTAAAATTAAATTAATTACATTTTATAAAAAAATATTTAAATTTATATTATAAAAAGTATGAATTATAAATTAACAAAATAATAAAGATAAATTTAAAAATAATTTGAAAAGATGGTAGCTTATAAATTATAAAATACTGTAAGTAAATTATTAAATTAAAATTTTTTTTAATAAGTTAATGCAAGACACACATTTAGAAATTAGATTATAACTTATTGATCAAATCAATAAATTAAAAAATTAACTTATGCGAAACGGAACTTCAATTTACGTAATGGGCGACTAGATTTGCCATTATGCTTTTAGTGTAGAAATTATTTTTGCAAGAAAATCCTTGTGTATTTTGCAAAAGAGCCGCATGTTGGAGACTTGGAGTTGCAATAAAGTGAACTTCTTTTGCTTGCTGAGAAACTATTTTGGAATATATAAACCTTATTCACAGGTGACGTTATAAAGTCTAAATTATTAACTGCTGAGCTAAAACTACTTTAATAAATTTGGAAATGAAAAATAAATCATATATAAATAAATCAATAACAAATTGAAAGAACAAATAATAACTTATATAGGTGGTGTTTAATTTGCAATTTTTTTTTAATATTTTCATAAATGTTTTAAGGGGATATAATAGTTCACATATTTAACGAATGTAGCATTCTCAATTCAAAAGTCAAATTTCAGCCATCTTGTTTATTTGCATATTATTGCACATAATTAATGACTTTTTAAGTATTAAGAATTTTTACATACTTTTTATTAAAGATATGATTCATAAACATTTATTATCAAAAAAATAGGTAAGTGTATTTCTGAAAAAACTTTATGATTCCTAAGAATATTGAATTGAAAAAAAATGAAAATATATCACATTAAAAGATCGGACAATATTCCAACAAATTTGATAAAATATAACATGGGAATGTCTACATTCTCAAGAATCACGTTTTCATTAATTTACACTTTGTCACCATAGTATTTAATAAAAATGCCATCCTTTCAAAGGTCTTCATCTCTTCAGTGGCCACCTCATTAAGTAACCTTGAACTTTCATTATTATTTGGACCCTCATTTTTCTATTTTTTTAGAAAAAATGAAAATTTAAAGAGTTAAATGACCTAAGATCAATGAGAAAGCAGGAAGAAGTGCCAATGCTAAATAGAAAATAAGCATATAACTAATTAACAAAATAAAATGTTTAAATATTAGAAAAGTGAGGACTCAGTCTAGGAATAAACTTGTGCTGGGAGCCTATTAAGATTGGTAATCTGAATCCACAAAAATTATTTCTTTTTTTAATTTTCTTTCACTCCTTCCACAATAGGCTTTGCCTTCCCCATTTTTTAAAAATGAATTTAAATTCTATTTGTTTCATCACAAAGTATTTCTTGTAAAATATAATTATAAAATATTAACATAAATAAAAAATATTTTACTTATTTAATATTAAATATAAAAAATTAAAAAAAACTTTTTTTGTTTTAAAAAAATTTACTTTACTTCATTTTTAAACTTATAAATATCTTTTTTTTAATCATCAATATAAATAACATATTATCTCTTCATTAATATATATATATATATATATATATATATATCACAATATTTTCCGACAAAACAACCAGAGCAAGTGAAAACTATAGATGAAACTTATCCAGCTATGTTTGTTGAAAGATACGTTAGCAACAGAATTGCAGCACTAACACTGCCCTCACAGTAATCCGAGGGATATAAAATCTAAACAAAAAGAAAGGGTACCATCTCTCTCTCACAAATGTGAGACCACCAAAATGGAACTACTACGAAGCTTATATATCCCCTCTTAACAATAATTAAGTTGCAAGGCAGAGCTTGAACGCTCGACGCCTCAAGTTGAGGACTTTAACGCAATAGAGTGTGGGCTTCCAATATCATAATTACGTGAGATGTATTTAGTTATCAATAGGGCCGACAGACAAACAAACATGTAACTTGCTAAAACTTGAAACAGATGGGCTTCTAATATCTTAATTCCATAAGATCATAAATAAGTTACATATGTTAAAGTACACGACGTCGTCTTGGCTTTTAAGCCTTTTCAACAAAGAAACTAAATATTCAAACAATCACCCTTAGAGAGACTAAAGGGTTTACTTTTAGCATTGGAACTTTCACTTAACACCTATTTGGAACCCAACCCCCTCCCTTCAAAAAAAAAAAGAGGAGAAGCGATCTCTGAAAATTACCAACGAACCCACAAAGGAGATGGCATTGAATAATGTTGAGGCTATCATGAAGCAGAAATTGAATACCGGAAACTTCAATCTGTACCTATTAAAAGAGGAAGAGAATAAAAGAATTAATTTCAATAATAAGATCTTTAGCATATGTCCCTTAGCTTGTTGTTGGATAGGCACAAAGAATGCAAAAAATTTCCTAATTATCAGTACATTCCATAATAAAATGTGCTAGTAAGCAGCATTAATTTGCATTCATACCATCAATGCCACTTCTCCAGATTCTTCAAAACATTTTAACCTCGGTATTCTCGTTCAAATAGTATTGACAGCTAACTTCCTCAGTTCCACAAAGCAAAAAATTTATAATCAACTAACAGGAATAGCAAAAAAAATTAACTAGCAGCTTAAGTTATTAAACAAGGTGGAAAGCATTATTTTGGGCAAAAGTGACACTGGTCATCTTCCCCTGCTTTCTTATGGTTAATTATTCATTATTTTCGATTTTGGGGAAATTGAAACAACTCAGTTCAATTTGCCATTTATCAGTTTCAAATAAGAAAACTGATGCCAAATTTAGTCATCATTCTAATATGCAAATTGATGAAGTTTTTGTACATGTTTCTATCATAGTCAAGTTAGAAAATAACAATTGACCACTGCAAAATAGGACAATAGAATATTTTTTTCCCTCAATAAAAAGAATAATTCAAATTTGTACAATCATTTACACTCATCAATTCATTATGAATAGAAGTAATCTTATATGAAGATATCCAATAGATGAACAACAATGTTTCTCCCACCAAGGTGATCAATTAGGCAACAATATAGATGAATAATATAAACAAACAAAGAAAACAATTATAAGAAGTCGCATAACCCTTTATAATGCAATAAATCAATGAAAAGGTGACGAGATAAAAGAAGTGGCAAATATTTCATACCCTACTCCTTCTCGTTCTTGTTCATTACTGTTATCTATCTTCTCCACCTCCTCCTTCTTTAATGTTACTAGGAAGTGAAAGAAAGCAGAGACTCTCTATACATAGCTGCATTGCATTCTCGAATACCATACATGCGATGCTCTAGCAACTTTCCATCATGTTTGCTTTTCATTAACCCTCCATCATTATAAATTCCAACAATTTCACCGCTTTTAGTGATGCATACTGGTGAAAAATACTTAATGGGGATCTCCTCCATAGAGACCATAATGGACTTTGACCAAGATGATTTCACTCCATATTCTTTCATTATCCATATTTCAGTCCTAAACTCTCCCACAATAAATATACTGAAGCATCCTCCAAGAACCTCGCAAGTGTACATTTCCAAGTCCACCCCATAATCATCAGGCAGAGGCAACTCCTTTACATTCTTTTGTATCAAATCAAATGCAACGATAACCCCACCTCCACTGCCAAAACGATAAGCCAGCCAATGAATAGCCCCATTCAGAAATACCCCACGGTAATGATAATCCATATGACTGGTATAGGGATGGGTTCCCTCAACATTTCTCCACGAATTGTTTTTCAGGGAAAAGAAGTCAATATGAGTTCCAAAGTTATCTGCACTTTCGTCATAAGAGGTAATAACTATCAAGTAATCCTCCTTTGAAGAATCATATCCAAAACCTACATATGGATAAAGTTCATAAGGAGTTGGATAATACGGCAGTTTCTTGTACCAACTTGTTGATGGGTTCCATACAAATAGATTGCGGTTGTAATAATCCCCTAAGAGTACAAACCCTCGACAGGATCCCAAAATCACAATACGATCCAAAGGTGCAGTAATAGGTAAATTAAGCGTTGCTACTGCAGAATCATCATGAAAAGATTCGTCGACATCTATTGATTGTGCTAGAGAAGCAGTTAAGTAAAGAAATCTATCGGAAGCTAGTTCAAAATGTGATTCCGCAAATAGGGGATCCGAAATCAAAGAGAGCCAAGACTTACAAACAGACCTGAAGCGTAGCAATGATTTGACAGGAAGCCTTAACAGGATTTCTCGCACCACTTCCTCAGGAGGATACTTCGTTGTTTCTCCAATTTCTTGGAATTTCTTCATGGGAAACCCAGAGTTAGTCAGGCGGAGACGATGGGATCAGGTCAAGCCCCACTTCAACAAAGTCTGCACTGTGAGGTGAGGGTATGCGGTTACCTTTTAAAATTAGTTAAGGGTATGCCTTTATTACAATTTTTCCTAATCTAATTTTATTTCAAAGGGTTAGTTATAATATTGATCTTCTGAATTTACAGATTAATTGCATCTGATTCTCCTAAATATATTATCTTATTTTACTTCCTCTCATTTAAAAATTGAAATAGATTATGTCATTTAAATTGATAATTTCTATTGAATTGAAGATGAAAAATACTAATTAACATAAGATACATGGTTCAGCGGAAATATAAATTAAAAGAAAAAAAATTAGTGAAAGTCACTTTAATAGGTAAGAAAATTACAGATTATGTGACCCACCCCTGACCCAAAAACATCATTAATTTGATAGTTAACATTACATGATCTGCTAATTTCCTCCTCAGCTGTAGTGACATACAAAATTTTGTATTTTTGTGTAACAATTATGATTTTCATTTTTTATTGGACAAAAGTTTTAATTCACCAAAATAGAATATTAGATTTAAGAAAATCAAATGCAAAATATTTGTTTATTAAGAAACCAAAATTAAAATTAGGAAAATGATAAATGTCCTAATTTGTTGTTTCGAAATAATCCAACGGAGCATTTAATGCCAATTTTTTTTTCCACATACCATAATCTTCCTAGTATGATTTTGACGCACCTCAGGATTCGAAGCAATAGTTCCGGTATAGCACCACTCTTAAAATTATAATTAATTTTAGGGGAAAAAAAGAAAGTTTTAGTCTTCATACTTTTATTAAATTTGTAATTTCAACCGTATAATTTTAATTTGTATAATTGACTCCAAATGTTTTAAATAATTTACAATTAATTCCACCCTTTTAACAAATGTTAAATTTTATTAACAAAATCATATATGTTACTATTTTATCTTTATTTAGAAATTAAAATTCATCTATTTCCACCAAAGTCATTTCCACTAAAATAAAAACACGTGAAATTTCCTCTTAAAACCATGTAATAAAAATTAAATGAAATGGTTAGAAGTTACATTATGTAATGATAATTAAAATAAAATGGTTATAAGTTAAAATTCTATAAACCAAACACACTAGTCTCATAAAATGATAATTTACAAAAATTATGGAATCAATAAATTAAGGATAAATATGATTTAATTTTTGGTGGGCATGATTTTAATGAAAATAAATGAATTTTAATCACCAAGTAAAGATAAAACATCAGTATGTAAAATTTAATAAATACACAAAATTTCACATAAGATTCCACCTTTTAGAATTAATACCAATTTAAAAGAAGGGATTAATTACAACTTATTTGAAATTTTAAGACTTAATTATATAAATTAAATTTGGGATAAAATTACAAATTGTGTAAAACTATAAAGATCAAATCATTTATTTTTCCTTAATTTAATGGTAAATTGAATACACAAGAAGAAGGATTGTTAATGCTATATAATTCATTGGAAAGTTATTGGCATTATCAGTGATGCAATAATATCTAGTATTAATTTAAGAACTTTATTCCTCTCATATTTTGGATTTGAATTCTCAACCTGATGCATCTAGTATTGGTGGGCAGGACTATTAACTTAAAATTTATTTTTTCTACTTCAAATTTTTTATAATTTGTATTTATTTTTTATTTTACATAAAATAATAAACTATTTGTTGATGTAGCTAAAATTAATGAGGTGTCACCGTATAATTGATCCCTAAGGTAATTATTTTATACCCTAATTGCATATAGAATTTACTCCCATTTTGCATATCCTTATTAATTGTGGTTTCAAGTTTTGTTCTCAGTAAGTGAGTGCTTATATGACAAGAATAACTATAAGTTCAATAATTGATTATAATTTTTCTTACAAATGTTATATAGAATTCTTCTAAACTCTTTTCTACTATGTGATTTACTCTTATATTATTAAAATATTCTTATCACTCACATTTACTTAATTAATTGTACAAAGAATTCTCATTCATTAACTTTCAATTTCATATCTTAACAAAATTCACACATAATCTTTTCATGGAAAGATTTTCCCTTAAAACTTTTTTTTTCATCCACCATTTTTTTGGCCATTTTGCATTTCATTTTATCAATATGCACAATCTGCATTTCATTTTAATAATTTGTAGAATCTATAAGAATTCCATTAACTGATATTTAAAAGTTAAATTATTAAGAAGAGTCTATTGGTATAAGTCTATATCATGTGATTTTTACTATTCTAATTCATATTATGATTATGGCTCTCATTTTTCTTATACAATTCCTATGAATTATCGTATTAAAATTTTAGTATGTATTGAAATCTCACAGTACCTTTTAAAATTAGGACCCAAAATCATTCCAAGGAAACTAAACATGGTAATAAATTAATAAATTTTTGGCAAGATCAAATCAAGGATTCTCCATCTAAGCACTTAATCCATTCAAGTGTATTATTGATTCCACCAATTTAAAACAAAGTATAAAAATTAACTATACATTTTCATTATAGAACCTTTATATTGTGTTTATATTTAAAGGTGAGTATCTCCAACTTGTTATTTATGGAATTGGAAATAGATGAAGCATTACTAAAAGAAAAAATTAAGGACTAATAATGAGTTATACATTTCAATCCAAGGAATGCAATCATGGAATTGGAAATAAATGAAGCATTATTAGAAGAAAAAAAGTAAGGATCAATGATGGGTGATACATTTCATTTTAAGGAATGCAATCAATCTAATAAGAAATAAAGTTTTAGGTTATTATGAAAATAAAACTAGAAAAATAAAAGAAGAGAATAGAATAGAACAAGAGCAATTTCTCCTATTTTTGAATAGGGAGACACCTTCAACAACATTATGTATTCATAGGCTATCCATGCACTAATTGATGACTATCGTAATTAGTAATGATAATTATCTCTAATTAATATTTATCACTCATTAATAATTGTTTCTTATTGGTTACAATCAAATATTAGATCAAGTTTAAATTTACAATAACTAATTGATAGCCAAAGCATTTAATGAATATTCACATAACTATTTATTTAAAACAATTCCCATCGAACATCCATTTTGTAAAGTATATGTCTTGTTAAAATCTCTACCTAAAAAATTTTGATGGGAAAATAATTCAAGTGAAGGAAAAAGTATACATTATTCTTTTAGTAAATAATTTGTTTTATTAAAAAACTTTGTTAGAAAAATCCAATGGAAAAAAATTATGAAAAAAACAAAAGAAAAAAGAGTATAGCATGAACCTAGTTTCCTATGTTAAGAATATCTTTAAATATTTTTTAATTAATGTCTTTGCTAGCAATTTTGTTAAGAATTATTTGAATAAATTTGCTATTATGATCAAATATCACCATAATCTTTTTTGTGAGTATGAGAAAAAAACTCTAATGAAACATAATTTGTTCCATCTTATTTGATGTGTTATCCTCCAATTGAATTTTTGCATGAGTGTTAACTTTATGTGAATTTGTCAAAAAATTTTCATTGACAGTTATAATATATATTTATCAATTATTGATTCTTGACTTGCTCCATAAATGTTAGAGAAATTGTAATGGTAATTTATTCTATAAAGAGGCATAATGTAGATGCACCATCATATATGAATAAATGATAATATAAAATTAAACTTTGTATAGATCAAATATTCTGCATTTACATAAACAATTATATCACTAATGCTAGGTTCAAATTAATTATAAGGCACAATATTAATGATAAATTTAAACTATACCTTTAGAGATTGGTCCAGATTGTATCCCCAATGATCAATTACTAGTCATAATATGAGCACACATTAACCCATTGCTAGAATTTTAACAAAATGATTAGCCATTTGGTCAAGTCTCGCCATATTATTTTAAGGGGGATAGATGATAACTCATAAGATATTAGGCCAATGGGCTCAACACTGGTTGTCAAATAAAAGATCACAATTTGTGCCATTATAATAAGCTAACCAAAAGAAGGTTAATCTAAAATGAAACTATTTCATAAGGTTTGTCCATTAAAAACGTTATTTTCCTCTTTGCATCATTGAAGCGTGTGATAATTACCAATCATTAACACATGACAACTAGTTTAACTAATTTGCTATGACTAGTATGGTTAAGTTAACATCTAACAGATTCTAGAATGGTTTACTGTTATATAAAAATTGATTTACCTTCATTTAAAAAAATCGACTTACCATATTCAAGGACCTTCCATACACCTTTATATATAAGGTCATGTACACTTTTTTAATCTTTAGTTACACTTCTCACACTCAATCATTCTTTTCTCACTAACTTGAATGTTAAAGGATTTTGTTAGTACATACCATAAAGACTTCTTGCATATTTTTCTTTCTAGTGATCATTTTGTCACTGCATTCAGTTAATTGCTATCACACATGACTATTTTGATAAAATCCTTCATATTAGTCATCTCTGAACCAGCTCATTGTTAGAGTTGTTAGTAGCTCTCCTTAGTCCTTTTCTTTTTCGCTAAATTAAAAAAATAAAAAATCCATATTTATTACAATAATTGTTCTTTTGATGCTATTCAATTCAATATATATCTTCATTTCCAATAAGTCTAACATGATGCGGGTCTTTTGGAAAGGTGATGATAATACAGAAGTAGAAGAGAAGGACAAAGTTGGTAATAAAAAATAGTATCTATAATTCTACACTTTCTATTTGTTGTAGGCACCTCGTTCTTCTTGATTGGATGTCTTTTTAGAGGTATCAAAATAGGTTGAGATTAATGAGTTGACTTAGGACAAGTATAATATTGCTTAACCTAGGATTAAGACTGGTACGAAAAATAATAATAATGGCTCAATTTGGTAAGTAATTGGAACTTATTAACTTGACCTAATAAAGGATTAAGATGAATAAGTGTTCATCCACTAGTTTCGTAATAGTAATAAATAATAAATTATTAATTTATTATTGTACATTTATATATATTTAAATAATAATTTTTACATATTAAAATTATACTTTAATATATATAATATTAAAATTATATATATGAACAATACTAAGTAATTTTTAAAATTAAAATTAATAATTTTATATATTTAATATTATCAACATATATTATATAAATTTATCAAAATAAATAATTATATTAAAATTTGAATTAGTACTTTTATATTAAAAATTTTAAATTATTAAAAAAATTAAATAAATAATTTTGATATTAATTTTAAATATATTATATACATATATATATAAAGGAAAGCCCAATGATTAGATTAATGCCTAGTGCCGTTTGCTGTGCTCTCTTTTTTAGTCTCTCTCTTTCCATCCTTAATTTTTGTGAAGGGTGCAAAAAAAGGATGAGCAAAACATAATATATGATTCAATAAATAAATGAGTATGGTTAAAAGAGTTATGTGATTTAAAATTATTTTGATCTAAAAAAGATGGTGTAGTTAAAGCATTTTGTAAACATTATCCAAAAAATTATAACTATGATAGTTATAGTGGTATTAATATAATGAGATGCCATTATTCTTTTAAATATATGGACATTATAAATATTTTTAGTAAAAATTTTAACATACTTAGTTAAGATAGTTATAAGTATGAATGGTGTAAATAAATTTATTATGTTGAATGCTTTTTAATGCTGCTAATTCTCTAAAATTAAATCGCCTTTTTTTAACGCTTTAATCCTCAATGGTACTGTATAAGTACAAATACTAATATAAATCAATTAAATAAAATTCTTGAAGAGTAGAAAATTATTTTATTTAACTTATTTTTTAAAATTCAAAGATAGAGTTACACTTACATTTAACATTTGGACATCACCATCTTAAATAGGCTATGTTTATATAATTGCCCATTATATTAATGATAATTTTATTTACATAAAAGAATGATTTATTTTAAACTAATTCCACCACTATATGATGCATCTACTATTACTTTTTATAATATATGTTATAGCCATAATTATGGATTCTAAAATTAACGAGAAAAAGTAAAAAAAATGGTAAAAAAGTACCATAAAAACATGCAATATGAATGTGATTTAGAGTCTTACATGAATGATATAGATATTTTATTGTTGGAAATGTTTTAAGTATATAGTAGTAATTTTAATTCTTTACATTCATGCATGGGTTCTTCATCTTCTTCCATAAAGAAAAAAGTATCTCATATTGTAAAAAATATGATGACTTCTTAAATTTAACTGATGATACTCCCTTGATTACCAATGAATTAAGTTTTTATTTATTTACATTTATTGTAACTAAATAGTGAAAAAAAACAAAAGACACAATATCTTATAGTTTTTCTTATGACATATGATACACTAACCCCTTCAATGTGTTCAATAACATTAGAAAGTACATTTTTTTCTTGGCAAGTGAATTTTGGATAAGAAATATTTATTTATGAATGATTAAAACTTTAGAAACAACTATTTATTTAAAGGATTGGTTTGATGCAGAAGATAAATAATAAATTACAAGAAGATAGATTATCATCGGATGAAGGAGATAATTAAAAATGATGATATATTCATATGTTATAATTTTAGTTAGGTAAATATTTGTACTCATTTTATTTAATAATAATTTTTTTGGCTTAAGTGTTATAGTTTTTACTTTTTTTAATGAGGTTTTCTATGTTAAAAATTGTTATGTCTTAATTTATTTCTTTATTATTTTTAGTTCTATTAAACAATAACAATAATAATAATAATTTTGAATGATAATAATAAAATATAATTATATTTTATAATAATAAGAGTAATCACAACAATAATAATAATATGTAATAATTATAAGAAGAAATTTTAACCTAAATTTTGAAGTTTCTCACTACTAATCAACCACTTACAATTTTCAATTTGGGATCTCAGTTATAAGTCTTATTATATCTCAAATTTAAACTTAACTTATTTAAATTAAATAAATTTTTTGTAAATAATTTTTTATAAGTGGCATAATTATTTTTAGTCAATTTTTTTCATGTATTAAAAGTTTCTAGTTAAAAATTTTAATATATTAAAAAGTTATCAATATATGAATATATCCTAAAAAATTATGAAAAAAATATATTAAAAAGAATTTTTTAATTTCTTAATTGCATTAAAATTACATGAAGTTACATTACTTTGCAATTGATAATATGTGATTACATGATTTCTCTGCATTAATGCTATGATTAACTTTTATTTCATGAAAAATTAATCAATAAAAATTTTATAGTAACCAATTAATATCAAATTAATAATTTAATAAACTTAAATTTATCCAATAGCTAATTGATTATAATTTTTGATGAATTATTAAGTAAGATAAATAATCACTTCAAGAATTAAAACATTATCATATATTTTCCCTTCCAATAAGTGTTAGGAGTTGAACATTTGGAACAAAAATGAATAAGAAGGATCATGGTATAAAACTTCACCATTTTTGTAGCTACTTTTCCTTTGATTTATTGCATTATAAAGGATGATATAATATTTTTTGAGTGCTTTCTTTCCTACTCCAAATTTAGCCTCACGTTGAGGGTGTTCTTTTGACTCCTTAAATTTAAACATTTCATATAGAGATAAAAAATTAGTAGGTAAGAGGATTATAATTAAAGTATTATATGATTCTGTTTATTAAGGTAAAAAAAATTCTATTTTCTTATTTTAAACTTCTTATCTTTCTAATTTCGCTATGATGCAAGCATACGCAGAAACTTCAATTTGCCTAATGGAATCAGTGGATATAACTGGCTTTGATGTCTTATTATTTGAAACCCATAAATAGCAATTATAATGACTTTTTTGTTTTTTCCCCCACATCCGCCGAAAGTGGAAAAAAAAAAGGTTAATAGATGGAGGATTAACCAAGTTGGAGCAAGGGAAGACAATCAATTACTTTTCTGCTCAAAATAACACTTGCCATCTGATTTAGTTACTTAAATCAATTACAATTAATAATATGATTTATCTCTAATCTATATTCTGTTAAACATTTGATATTAAATATTCAAAATTAATAGCCAATTAATAAGAATTAATAATTTGAAAATTTTAAAAGTATTTTAAAAAATTATGCAAATTAATGTGAAATTGTTAATAGATAAAATAATTTGGAAAAATATATCAGATTCAAATCATTATAACATACTAATTATTTCAATAATTAATTATGCTAATAAAAATATTTGATTATCATAATTGATTACAAAAATTGGTTGAAAATTGATACGAGGATAAAAATAATTGATAAAGATTATTTTAGTCATGTACCTCTGTTCCTACTCAACTATTAATCACAATATCTATTGAATAATAAAAGTCAATTAAAAACATTAAAGCAATATATTAAAATATTTTTATTTTTTTAAAATATTAAATCATAATTTTGGCATTTTTATTAAAACAAAATATGATTTTTATATTTTTTTGTAAATTTATTTTTTAACAAATAACATTATTTATTGTTTATTACAGAATTTCAATTAAATATTATGATTAATATTAGTTATATTTTAATATATTTTACCTCTAATCTATATTCTTTTGTGTATTTGATATTAAATATTCAAAATTAATAGACAGTCAATAAGAATTGACAATTTGAAAATTTTGAAAGTATTTTAAAAAGTTATAAAAATTAATGTGAAATTGTTAATAGATAAAATAATTTGAGATTAGATATCAAATTCAAATTCTTATAACATACTAATTATTTCAATAATTGATTAAGCTAATAAAAATATTTGATTATCATAATTGACTATGAAAATTGGTTGAAAATTCATAGGAGTATGAAAGTATTTGATAGAGGTTTTCTTGGGTGCGTTTGATAACACTGAATGCTAAAATTAAGCACTAAATTTTAAGCATTAAGTTTATAGTATTTGAATAATTTCATATTGTAAATTTTGAATTTAATTAATAATTTGAAATTTTAGTCCCAAGATATTAAAATTTTGCATAGTTTTAAAATTATCTTTAATTATAATTTTAAAAATTTTATGCATCAAATTTTTAATGTTAAATCTAAAATTCTTAAATTTAAAATTTTGTATATATATAATTATTAAGTTTTGAAATTATACACTAAATTAAAGTGCTAAATTCATTAAGTGTTAAACTTATAGCGTTTGAATTTAAGCACTATATATAAGCTAATGTTTTGGAAATTTTGTCATAAAATATTTAAATTTTGTATAATTTCAAAATTATCTTAATATGATTTTAAAAATATTATATACTAAAAGTTTAAATGATGTGATATGTAAATATATATATTAGCTATATATGTAGATATATACTAAATATGTATATACATATATATATCTAATTATTAAAAAATTCAAAACTTCATTACATTTCTTATAGTTTGACCCATGTAGGATTTCAATGGTAGCTTGATTATCATTTATAGCAAAAGTCACTATTCAAGATAAAAATGCAATAATTAATGAATGGATAATTTAAAGAAGAATATAAATAACAACGATTCTTAATATGCTACAATAATTAGAGAGTTTAGGTGCATCATCATACTCTCTCCTTTGGGCAGGGAATATGATATGCTAATAAGTACTCTCCTCATAAGATTAATATGAAAATAACCAATATTCAAAAATCTATCTCCTTTGGGTAAATAGACTTTCTAAATTAATATATTTTCAATCATGATGCCTTATGCTGCATACCAAAATTATCTTACATAATAGCCTTATTTAGTTAGGCGATTATATAAAATAATTCTAGTACTATTTCATAATTTTTGAATAAAAAAATATTTCACTAATCATTATAAATGAGTCACTTTGGTAACTAATCATTTATAGTTACTAATGAAATTTTTTCTTAAATTAGGAAAAATAAATTATCCAATATCTCAATTTACATACTCAACCATATATATGCAATGAGCCACTCTTGATGAGATGCCAAAACTTAATATATCTTAATGACCTTTTAAATAATGTTGCATAATAAAATCTTAAACAAACTTTAGAAGTAACATAATTATGATATCTAATTATGTTCACTCCTTAAAATAAAATAATTTAATTAAAAAAATATTTATAAAGAGTGAACATTATCAATGGATCATAAGGATTTCACTATATTTTTCTAGAAAATTTCATAATTTTATATTTCAACAAAATTTTTTTAATTAATTTAAAAAAATTAATATAAATATTCATTATATAGTTAATATACGATATATAATTAATTCACACCTTCACTTTGTGAAAAAACATTGCACACTAATATGCGTGAGAGGAAGTGTCCCAGAATACATGGGATTATAACCCCTAGGAGTATTGGCTTATATAACGTATATGAAGCATTGAATAAAACAACACTCTCAGGCTTCAAGATTGAAAAGCACAGACACGGACACCATACCATGCGGATCCTCAAACCAATAACAAACCTGGAGGCATGGAATAATAAAAACAAAATCATAAAAGCATTCTTCTTTCTATGGATCCCATGTGATCCATTTACCGCCTTTTATTAATAATTCTCTGGCACGAATTTTGTAATCTTGACAAATGGACCAACAATGTATTTCAGCATGGACTTTGTGATTCAAAATTAAAAAAAAAATACAATATTCTAACTTCCCGAACAATTTTGTAGAAAAAAATTAGGATCAACAATCCTAATATATAAATAAATCAGAAACATTCATCACTAAAATTATTGGAAAATATGTTATAATTTCATTAAATCTTTCATGCTTTATGAAAAGCATAATACACAATATAACTCATTAAATCTAGAGATCAATTTCATATTGTTACTAACTAAAAATTGATCCATAATTTTTTTAATAAAAAATTCATGATAATATATTAAAGAATTATTAAATAAATATTATAAATTGGTCATATGATTTTATTTTAAGAATCATACATGTAAAATTTCATCATAAACCTTTAATCAAAATAATATGTAATATAATTAATTATTTTAATTTCTAATATCATACACGTAAACTTTGATAGTACATGTAAGAAATTTGAATTTTTAGGATCTCATGTATGATAATTAGAATATTATAAATATAAAATTTGTATTCACTTACCTGATGAATTTGTAACTATGATTGAATTCAGCAGAAACTAATGAATTCTTTTTAACTAGTAATTCCTCTTCATTCTTCTCCTTGGTAGCAACTCTTAATAGGTAAAAATCGTATATTTAAAAAGTGAAGAGGGGATCTGACTATAATTCTTATTTATAAAATCCTAATAATCCTTCTCATAAAAGGATCATTGAGCTTTTGGGCCTACACAACTATCAAATTATACTAAACTATGTAGATATGCTAAGCTCATATCTTTAAGATCACAATTTAAAAATTGGGCTTCATGCATGTCTCACAAATTAAGCTAAATTTTAATCAGTCAATTTTATTAAATTAAAATGACTAATTAATAATAACTCATTTTATGAAAAATTTCAACATTCTCCCACTTGAGTAATATTAATTAGGTTTTTCAAGAGTTTTAACATAATACATTTTTAAAAACAAGACTCCAAATTGATTGATTAAAAGACTTTTATGTGGCTACAATTAAAAATAATTTAATCTTTTGAGACTATATCACAACAATCCTATCTAATATAGCTAACTAATACTAAATCATAGCGGCTTTTATACCCCTTATTGATATAAGACTAATCTATTGTTACAAGTATTAGTGATTTTATCGACAATGAATTTTAGTGTGGTTATATAGTAAAAAATAGCACCAAATGTGATCAAATGTGCTATTTTCATTATCAGTCCTCCATGATTTCTCTAAACTTGATGAGAAATCTATATGCTGTATGTATGTCTCACCTATATTCTCGAGATTATTCAATGGTGTCATTCTATGAGACATACTTTCTTGATATCAAAGTCATACTTAAGACAGACATCACTCTTAAGAAACAAAATTTTAATACCTATAAGTACATGTATAAGTAAAAGTATATAGTAGCATAGACTATTCACTTTATGATGATCATTAATGAAATCAAATATGTTTCATAGAAAAGAAGGTATAATATAACAAAGTATAACATGAGAGTATCAAATATAGGAAATGTGCTCTTATTAATTAAATACATCAGAAGACCACAAGACACCTATACTCTTTATATGTTTGCTAAAAACTATTTAAAAATTATAGGTCTTAATCATTTAGTCAGATGATTAGTAATCATGTTGTTTGTATCAATATGTTCTACAATAATGTCATTATTTTTCACAAAATCTTTAACCTTAAGATACTTTATTTTCAAATGCTTAAACTCATATGTAGTTTTGTTATATTTGGAAAATAATACAACAGATTTATTATCACAGTAAATTCTTAGTGGATTAGAGATGGAATTAATAATGCGAAGATTAGAGATAATATTCTTTAGCAAAATAACCTGCATAGCTACTTTAAAACATGCAAAAAACTTAGGTTGCATAGTAGAAAAAGTCAAGAGTGTTTATTTCATACTCTTCCAAGATATTATTGGTGTATATGCCTTAAAACCAATCATATGGATGATTGAAAATTTGAATTATGTTATTTTAAAAGTAATTTAAATTATTATAGTTATACATATATTATTTGTGTAGTATATTTAATTATGATAATAACTCTAGAATAATTATATTCTTAAATGTCCTTAGTCATATATCATTATGGATTAGGTTATATTAATATGTTAAGATTAGCATGTGTGGTGATTTATTTGAGATATTAAATCCATACATGAGTGTAATTTAGAAAACTTATGTATTGGACTGACTCACTTTAAGAATACTATATAGATCGTTATATGAGTATTATGAGTGATTTTTAGTTATCATAATTAATATGGTCCTTTGATATGAGATCATTAAGGTTCCTTACATGTGAGTTCCACATTTTGATACTACTCTATGTCACTTATGGGTGAGTGAATGCAAAGATAGTTATTGGATATATCACATATCATGTGGAGAGATTTGTATGATTAAGATAGAATTTATTCCTCTTATATAATAGGAGTGACATCTATAGGTCCCTTGATTAAGTAAGGTGGAGAAAAAATGCATAACTATGCTAAGATGGATTGACATGAGATGTCAATTATATTTGCTTTAATTAGCTTACTTAGGAATTAAGAAACCTTTGAATTAGGCTATACAAGAATGACACGATCCATGTCTTGTGCTTAATCTAGATGTCTAGAATAAAAGATTATAAATGATGATCATATGTATAGGTTCGTCAAATTATTAACTTTCTCGTTACTTAGGTAACAATGATATATTACTAGATATCACTCATTGTTTATGATTATTAATATGATTTATGATCATTGTCAATGTAATGAGAACTTGTAGAGTTACGCACTAGAACCTAGTAGATTTGGAATTGATAGACTAAATTGTTTGGGCCTAGTATATAGGAATTCCATGTTATAATTATAAGTCCATAATTATACATGGAATAAAGTCTAATTAGTTAAGATTTTTTGTGCACCTATTTAAATAGACTTATTGGGTGTTAATTCAATATAATTCACGCATCTAATAACACATAAAAAACCTTAGTAACCCTCATTAACTATAACCTTTGAAGAGGTGTAACTAGCACTACGAGGCAAAAAAAGAGAATTCTAATTAGTAGTCATGGGACGTTCACTGGTGATTTGCTTATTTGTGTAGATACCTCGAAGTTTTTGACCAAAAGCAAGTTGAAAAGGTAATCAACAAAAGTCGTTAAATCATCGAAAAGATATCAATTGAATCTTTATCCTAATCTAACGTTTTGGATGGATTCTATGGCTGGAATTAGTTAATTTCTGCTACAATTGTTGAACTCCTAATCCTAACAGATATAGCTCCTTTAGCTAACATAAAAATGTATCCTAAGATGGATTTCATATCATCATGACAACTAGCAAAATCAGAATCTATGTATCTAACAATCTCAAGATTGTTAATTTTTCTGTAAACTAGCATGTAATCTTTCATCTTTTGTAAGTACCTTAACATTTTCTTGACAGTAACCCAATGATCCATACCAGGGTTAGAAAGATACCTACCTAGAACTTTCATTACAAATGCAATGTTTGGCCTAGTACAAACCTATACATTTATAAAACTCCCTATTGCACTAGAATAAGGTATATATTTCATTGATTCTCTTTCTAAATCATTCTTGGGACATTTACTAAGGTTGAGTTTGTCACCTTTTATAATAGGTGCATCCCCACCCTTATAATTTTGCATGTTAAATCTAGCAAATACATGATCAATGTAAGACTTTAGTGAAAGTCCCAATAAATCTCTAAATCGATTTCTACAAATCTCTATTCTAAGAATAAATGAAGTATTCCAACATCTTTCATGTCAAAAATCTTGGATGATGATTGTTTAGTCTCATACAGCAATCCCTTATTATTACTAACTAATAGAATATCATCCATATAGTGAACAAGAAAAATGTACTTACTCCTATTGATCTTAAGGTATATGTATTAATTAACTTTATTTTCTTTAAAACCCATGGAAGTAATCACCTCATCAAATTTAAAATACCATTACTTGGAAGCTTGTTTAAGCCCATAAATAGACTTTTTAAGTCGACACACTAAGTATTTTTTTTCAAGTTCTTGAAAACTTTTTGACTGTACCATATAAACTTCTTCTCTCAAATCCCCATTCAAAAAGGTTATCTTCACATCCATTTGATGAAGCTCTAAGTCATAGTATGCTACTAAGGCCATGATAATTTTAAAAAAATCTTTAAATGACATTGGTGAAAAAGTCTCATTGTGGTCCACTCTTTCTTTTTGAGTAAATTCCTTTGCCACCAATCTAACTTTAAGGCTTTCAACATTTCCCTTAGAGTTTTTCTTTGTTTTGTGCACCGATTTACAACCAATAGGTTTACATTCATTTGGAAGCTTAACAAGCTTCTAAAGATCATTATGAGTCATAGAATTCATTTCATTTTTCATTGCATCCATCCAAATATTAAATTGTGGACTAGTTATTGCATTTTTTAAAGTTACAGGATAAAAAATATGACTAAAGTCACAATCACTCTCTCTAAGGAAAACTAAGTAATCATTAAAGATTATAAATCTTCTTTGTCTAGTAGATCTTCTCAAAGGCACCTCAACTTCATTCTTCTGAGCTCAAGTTACATCAACATGATCAGGAATTGGATTAATAGGATGAGCAAGAGGGAGAGGATCTATATTCTGTTGCATATTATCTTCTCTTTTAATATTTACTGGTACTGCAAGACTTTATGAATTTGGCAAAAGGAAAGTGACACATATCTTGTACGCTCATTATTATTGACAACTTCTATAATACTTTTATCTATAGTATTCCATTCCAAAAATTTTACCACTTGTGACTCCACAATTTTAGTTCTACATTTAGGACAATAGAATTTGTGTCCTTTGGAATGGTATAGGTACCTTATGAAGTAGCAATGAGTAGATTGAGGTTTAATTTTCTTTTCAAAAGGATTATAAATTCTGACTTCTACAGGACATCCATAAACTCAAAAATGGTTCAAGTTAGGTTTTCTACTAATCTATTGTTTAAAAGGTATTTTTGGTACAAATTTGCTAGGTATTCTATTCAATATATATAATGCACATTTTATGCCTTCACTCTAAAGAAATTTAGGAAGATTGGTTCTACTTATCATGTTTCTCATCATATCTTTAAGAGTGCCATTCCACCTTTTGGTGACACCATTTTGTTTAGGACTACTAAGCATAGTATATTGGGCAATTATCCCATTCTCTTGTAGATATTTGGCAAATGGTCCAATATATTATCCAGTTGTACCATGTCTATCATAATACTCACTACTTTGATTAGACCTAATAATTTTAATGACTTTTCCCAATTGTTTCTCTACTTCCATTTTAAAGATTCTAAATTTTTCAAAAGCATTAGACTTCTCATTAATTAGGTAGAGATAACTATAATGAGAAAAACTAATTAATAAAGGTAATAAAATATTTATTACCACATAGAGTAAGAGTAAGTGGTCCACTAATATTAGTATGTATAATTTCTAAAAGGTTAAAACTTTAAGTGGCACATTTACTTTTAGTCTTAGTTAACTTACCCCTTATACAATCAACTTATGTGTTCAAGTTTTCAAAATTAAGAGAAGGTAAAGAACTATTTTTTATCAATCTATTAATTCGCTCATTTGAGATGTGACTTAATCTTTTATGTCATAACAAGAAAGACTTTTCACTAATTAAAGTTTTTTTAGACATTATGTTTTTAACATTCATACTACTGCATTCATTATTTTGGACCAAGCATAATTTATATAAATTGTCAACTAGCTTAAATTCACTAATAATTTTAGTATATAAAAATAAATTAACTTTTCCATTTTTAATAGTAAAATGATAACCATGCTTATTTAAAATAGAAATTGAAATCAAATTTCTCCTAAAGGAAGGTAAATAGAAAATATTTTTCAAAATAAGTTTAAAACTAAACTCTAAACTTAAACTTATTGTTCCTATAAAATTGACTTCTACTTTAGCATTATTTCCAACTCTAAGTTTGGCCTCTTTCTCACTTATCTTCCATTTGCTTTTGAACCCTTCCAAAGTAATAGCAACATGAATAGTCACACCATTATCAAGTTACCATGAGTTTAATGTGGCACTAATAGGATTCAAAATAAATGAAAGCTAGTGGTTTACCTTCTTACTTACCTTTTTTCTCTAACCAAGATTTGTATTTGTGGCACTTGAATTTCTTATGACCTTTCTTTTTGTTAAAAAAATATTTACCATATTTCTTAATGATAGCTTTAGGACCACTTATCCTTTTTATTTGATTACTACCTTGACTTTTGTTGCCTTGAAACTTATTAGGAGCTTTTGACACAAACTTCCTAAACTTGTTGTAATTTTTCTGGTGGCTAGATTTTGACTTCATAGTGAGTGAGGCACTCTTATTTTTCTCTCTTTTAAGTTTTTCTTCTTTAGAAACATATTTGGATAAAAGATCATTAATACTTTAAACTTCATTCTAGTGTTGTAGGAAGTTTTAATTTAGGTGAATTCATAAGGAAGAGAATTAATGGCATGGTAAACAATAAATTTGTTAAGTAGTGTGATTTCATAAGAAGCTAATTTATTTTTAATGTGGACCATTTTCATGATGAAGTCTTTACCTTATACTCATCAGCTCACTCATAAGATTCCCAACCTTAGTCTTGTTGGATTTTTGGTATATTTTACTAATAGCATCATGGAGTTCTTTAGCATTCTTAAACTTATCCAACCCACTTAAAAGAAGCTTAGAGATAGATCTTTTGATAGCATGTAGGCATATATGATTTGCCCTGTCCCATTTAGCAAACAACTCTTTTTGTTCAGTAGTACTTTGAGTAGTGATGGCTGTAGTTGGATTTATATGTAAGGCTATGTCAATATCGCTCATAACTAAAGCAAAATTCAGGTCTTCATTTTGGACCCATGTAAAATCTTAATGGTAGCTTGATTACCATTTAGAGTAAAAGTCATTATTCAAGATAAAAATGCAACAATTAACCAATGAATAATTTAAAAGAGAATATAAATAGTAACGATTCTTGATGGGCTATAATAATCAGAGAGTCTAGGTGCATCATTATACTCTTCCCTTTAGGTAGAGAATATGATATGCTAGTAAGTATTCTCCTCATAAGGCTAATATAAAAATATCCAATATTAAAAAATCTATCCTCTATGAGCAGATTGACTTTCTAAATTGATATATTTGCAGTCATGATGTACTAAAATTATCTTACATAATAGTCTTTTTTGGGCAGATGATTATGTAAGATAATTCTAGTATTATCCCATAATTTCTGAATAAGAAAATATTTCACTAATCATTATAAATGAGCCACTTTGGCAAGCAAGCATTTATAGTTATTAATGAAAATTTTTCTTAAATTACAAAAAATAAATTATCAAATATCTCAATTTGCATACTTAACCATATGTATGCATTGGGAGAAATTTTTTTTTAAATTGAAAAAAATAAATTATCCAATATCTCAATTTGCATACTTAACCATATGTATGCAATGAGTTACTCCTAATAAGATGTCAAAACTTAATATATCTCAATGACTCTTTAAATAGTATTGTCTAATAAAGTCTTGATAAAATTTAAAATTAACATAATTATCATATCTAATTATATTCACTTCTCAAAATAAAATAATTTAATTAAAAATATTTATGAAGAGTGAACATTATCAATGAATTATAAGGATTTCACTATATTTTTCTAGAAAATTTCATAATTTTATATTTTAATAAAATATTTTTTTAATTAATTCAAAACATAATTAATATAAATATTCATTATATAGTGAATATATTATATATAATTAATTCACACCTTATTGTGTAAAAAAACATTTCATGCTAATATACGTGAAAGGAAGTGTCTCAAAATACATGGGATTATAACCCCTAGGAGAATTGGCTTATATAATGTAAATGAAGCATTGAATAAATCAACACTCTAAGGCTCGAAGATTGACAAGCATAGACATGGACACTATACCATGCAGATCCTTAAGCCAATAATAAACATAGAGGCATGGAATAATAAAAAAATTATAAAAGCATTCTTCTTTTTATGGATCACATGTGATCCATTTGTTATCTTTTATTAATAATTCTCCAACATGAATTTTGTAATCTTTACAAACAAACTCTTAATGTATTTCAGCATGGACTTTGTGATTCAAAATAAAAAAATATAATATTCCACTTCCTGAACAATTTTGTGTAAAAAAAAATTAAGATCAACAATCCTAATATATAAATAAATTAAAAACATTCATCACTAAAACTATTGAAAAATATGCTATAATTTCATTAAATCTTTCATGCTTCATGAAAAGCATAATACATAATATAACTCATCAAATCTAGAGATCAATTTCATATTATCATTGATTAAAAATTGATCCATAATTTTTTTCAATGATAAATTCATTATGATGCATTAAAAAATTATAAAATAAACATTATAAATTGATCATATGATTTTATTTTAAGAATCATACATGTAAAATTTTATTATAAACTTTTAATAAAAATAATATGCTATATAATTAATTATTTTAGATTTTAATATTATACATGTAAACTTTGATAATATATGTAAGAATTTTGAATTTTTAGGATCTCATGTATGATAATTAGAACACCATAAATATAAATTTTATATTCACTTACTTGATGGATTTGTAGCCATTATTGAATTCAATGAAAGATAATGAATTCTCTTCAACTAGATCTTTTTCTTTATTCTTTTCCTTGGTGGTGGCTCTTAATAGGTAAAAATTATGTCCTTATTTATAAAACCCTAATAATCCTTCCTATAAAAGGATTACTGAGCCTTTGGGTCTATACAACTACCAAACCATACTAAATTATATAGATGTATTAAACATGTATCTTTAATATCATAATTTTAAAATTAGGTTTCATACATATCTTACAATTAGGTTAAATTTTAATTAATTAATTTTATTAAATTAAAATTACCAATTAATTGTAGATCACTTTATGAAAAATTCCAACAAGTTGGCCATCATTTGTAGTTACATTACAAAAGTCTAAAGATGAATATATTGAAGTTTTTGCTTTTGTATTAGATAACTTTTCACCCAATGCTTTAGGAAAGCAATAGATAAGAAGTTCAATGCTAAAGTTATTGGTGAATCAAATCCAAGGGCTACTAAGGTTGGGAAGAAGGAATGTTAAAAGATTAACAGGTGAAATTTGGAAGTTAGAATAAAATAACCATTATTTGTTGCAACAAGTTCATGATTTATAAAAGCAACTTCAACAAATTCAATAGGACAAAGATACATTTACAATAATTAGAATGTAAAAAATTTACCCTTGAGCAACAAGTGAAAAAGTTAGATTCAATTTTGCAAAATGTAAAAAGTTCACCTCAATCTTTCCACTTTAATCAACAGAAAAATACATTTATTTCTTCATAACAATTTGGTGCTTTTACACTTACTTTTCAAGGTAATGTGGTATTAACTCTATTTAAAAAGGAAAATAAAATTATAGATTGTTTGAATTATGGCCAACTAGAACACACTCAAAATTATTGTTTGAAAGAGAAATGTGAACTTTCTTTCTTATTTGTTTTTATTTTCAATCTTCTTTAAGACATAAGTTTAATTGTCCTCAAGTTTAACCTGAAGCTCATCTCTATTCTAGTTCCTTTAGCAAGTTCACCAAGGATATGTAAATTGTTCAAAAGGAAAAATCCAATATCACTATAATGCCTGAGTCCATAGATTTAGATTGCCTAATGTAGGATAATGTTACAAGTGGAAACTTTCTTTTAAAGTTCATGGAAGACTACATATTACATAGGCATAGCCATAGATTGGTCCAAATCTAGGTCAGCCAAACCTGATCTTGCTTGCATCTGAAATAGATCTGAAATGGACCTGAATTTAAAAGATCCATTGTGTTCGAGGCTGGACTTGAAATGGACCCAAAACTATTTAAACCATGGCATTTTTTATCCTATTACAAATCTTGCAATAGAATATTTCCCAACGGATTATTGTAAACCTACAAAATTCAATGTGTATGATACGATAGCTAACATATCTATTAGACCAGTTAGTTTAAAAATGTATTCCACGTCTGTCCTTAGGTTTCATGTGTTTTTCATCATGTTAATCATTGTTAACATACATTATGTCCTTCTTCGAAATATACATCAAACCACAGTCTCTTCTACCACTTGATTGTGTTCAATCTTGTTAACCTCATTGGATAATCATACTAAAAGCACATGTAAATTTTTCAATAAAAAAGCTAAAAAAAATGACAATATGTTATTAATAAAACATAAACATGGTACTTAAGTGATTTAGCACTAACCTTTCTTAAAACTAATGCCATATATAAGTATACCACTTCCTATTCATCTATTGAAAGTGTGCTTGCTATGAAAATATGAAAGTAAAATGTCATTATAAGGACCTCTTGTCATGTCATAAAAGGAAAAAAATAGGAGGAGAAAGCAATAGCCAAAAGGGGCTGGCCAGAAATGTAAGTGGGTTGTAATTAGAATTGATTATACAAGTAAGTTGAAGAATTTAAAGGGCTAGTAATTTTCCCATGCGTGATTTTGAAAAAATTAGATACATTGATACAAAATTGCATAAGTAGGAAGGCTTACTCTGATCTTAGTTACTAATGTATCAAAACGTAAAAAAGAAGAACATGACATAATTAAAAAGTACTATTGAAAAACAATTCTAGACAAGCAAAAACAACAATGCTATCCAACATTGAGACTAAAATGTAGCATACAATATTACCAAATAAAAAGATAGTTAAATGCAAAAATTAGCTATCCCTTCCTCTTCGAATCAAAAGGGAAGAATTTCTAATAGGTTGCTTTAAGCATAGACTAACTACAAATTCTAACCACTTAACTACTTAAGAATGACCCTTATGGTGATAAGTTTCCTAGGTTGCTATTTACAGAGTAGTTTTAAACAAACAAGGATATGATACTAAAGGGTAATAATCTAAATTGCTTTTAAATTACAATGCAACTGATTAATTAAGACTCCCACAATGAAACATTCCCATATCATACCAACCCATAAAGTTAACTCACTTTTTATACATTCAAGCTTTCGCTGCCTTTAGATAAAGAAAATGAAGAAATTATCTTGCAATTGATTTTTATGTAAATACTAAGTGAAGAATTTAAAATAGGTCATCTTTAAGAGACTAAATAGTAACATTATGAAGAATGACTAAATACTAATACTGTCAACAATAAAAGTAAACCAAGAAATAAAAAAGGTTAAAGCATAAGATGGAATAAAATATGAGTATTGGATACAAATTAACATGTATCCTAATTACCTTAAAAGTGCTTTTAGTTGCATCATTTATAAAAGCTTTAAAATCTCTAATCATTACATAAAATGGGAAAAATAAGCTCTTTTTCTATCCTTTTGCACTATCGAATGAAACCTATAATAGCATCATAAGGAATTAAAAGGAAGAAGTGCTTGATAGAGGACAAAACAAAACAAACTCAAGATAAATTACAAGTCTTAAGTGAACATAAGGAAAACATTAGATAAGACTAGGATTTTGCATTCTATTTTGAAACTTATAAGTTAAAACTTAAGTTATAGCCCTTAGTAACATATACTAAATAGCCATGTTGTCCTTAATATCCATGCTCAAGTTGAACTGTTCCTTTTAAGCCAATAACTCACCATAATATCTAGAAGTGTTAAACATGATGAATATAAACTTGCAATGATACATGAATAATTAGGGAATATGCTATCTTGCAAGGTGTGTGTATGTGTAAAATAAAAAATCATTTACCATATGACTAAGGCACTTTGCATATATGTGTTAATTTCTAATTTTTGATATAATATTCAAACTACTAAAGGTAAATATTTCGAATCATGCAGATTCATGAGCATAAATATTCCTAATCCTATATGTATTAATTTCTAATTTCTAATAATCTTTGGATTATGTAAAATTTTACTAACATTGTGATCATATAGATTCATAAGCACAAATATTCTTTATCCCATAAGCAGAGGGTTTCACATGAAGCATAACAAACAAGTGATGAAATAGTAATTTGTATAATTTGATGCAAATAAACATAACCCAAGTAAAGAAATCCATCAAAATGAAGAAAAAAAATAGAGACATTATGTGATGATGAAACTTACTGAGAATCAATAACTTGTGTAAATAGAAATAGACAACAAATCAAAGGGATGAAGACAAGCAACGAATTGAAAGAACGAAGCAAAGCCTTGATGCAGAGGGAGATAAAGGAGGAAGATTTTAGATCTCTAGGTGATTTGGGAATGAGATAACCCTTGATGTATGAAGACTTAGTGCAAAGGTTCACATATCTAATTGGACCCAAAATTGCCATCGGGTCTTGCAGATCAAACCCAAAAATGAACCTAAAACTATTGGATCTAATTTGGGCTAGGTCAATTGGGTCTAATACCTAAGGGGTTAAGTAAAACCGACGGGCCTAGATAATTTTGCCAACCTTAATATTGAATTTTCTATCATAAAAGATGGTTTGTGTTCCTATAATTTAGAAGAATCAAGTTTAGTTTTGCCTAAAATTGTAACAAGTGGCAAATGCATTTCTTTATTAGCATTTCCTTTGATGAATATCAAAAAGCATAAGTTTATTTCTACAAAATTGGATCAATAACTAGGACAATGTTGTTTAGTGCCTTTTAGTATCTTCAGGTCTCTACCTTCCTTGTACTAATTTCAAAGTAACAAAAAAAATCATAAAAATAATAGACCTATCAAATGAATCAAAGTTTATGGACTAGTCCAATTCAATCTATAAAATTTGACAGATAGAACAACACAAAATTTGAAAGACTAAATTATTCAAAATTTAAAGTCAAAATTTAGTTTTTTTTAAGTAATATGGCATAAACTCAATGGATATGAATTAATTCACAGACTTTATCCATGGATTTAAAGTCCACAAATGGCGCTATAGATACGAATAGAACTTAGATTGCTCAAAATTGAAAAGTTTTCAGACTGAACCATTAATACAAATCAGACTTACACTATCCAAAATTTGATCCATATTTTTCATAAATAATACAGATTAATTTATACGAATCAAAATTCACATGGATTGGCTTGTATCTGACCTAATTCACTTGTTTTGGAAGCCTAGTAAATAAAGGTGATATAATTAATGGTTTGAAAATTTTGTTAGAGAAATTCTCTGTTATGGAATAGACTTGATGTAGCACATATGGACTTTATGCCTTTTTGAGAGGAGATTCTTTTGTTATAACAATATGGTTTTGATTATGGTTAATAATTTCATATTAAAGTTCTCCTTTTAATAGATGCAAGATTTTAAAGTGAAGGTAAATTTGTGAAAACATTAGTTCTCTTTATCATAATGAAAAATATCTTTTATAAGAATAATCACATTTTTTTCTATTTATAATTATGAAATAATAAGATAATGAAAAAATATTATATGAATTCAATGTTAAAAGTAAAGAGTATAGTAAGGTAGCATGGGAGCATATCATCATACTTTTCCCTTGTGCTCCATTATTAAATATAGAATACATTGAAAATAATTGAGGCTATGAGTCAGTAGATCTAGTTACATTTTACAACATGCATATATGTAAAATAATATATTGGTAATTGATTATGCACCTTAACCCTAATTTCCCATCAACAAATTCTAATTTCAATAAGGTTGTTAGAAGTACAAATTCTAGAGTAAAAATACAGATATTTTTCTTTTTTTTTTCCCCCTTGGTATGGAAGAGGGGGTAGGGACTAGAGTACAGGGAAAGGAAAAGTAGAGATATCTTCCTGTAAAATCAAAATTGAGCTAACTATCTTATTATCGGTAACCCAAAACTAAAGCCCACAAAATATAAACCCCATTAATAGTTTAGGTATCTTGATAAAAGTCCAATAACATAATTATTGTAATTGGGCTATAATAAGCTCGACGTTGTTTTTGATATTTTGATAATTAAAATATTATTTGAAATGGATAAACTATGTAGTTTACAGCCTTATTCCAATTTTCTTCAACTTAGATAACATAGTTCTGGTTTGATAGAATATAAAACAATATTTTATGTTATAACACACGCACAACGATAAAATATCAAATTAAGCAAGACATGACACAACCAATAGTTATAGAATGAGGTCACAAGTACTTGGTAATGCATATTATTATATTCTATTGGAATACTACACTTTTTTTTTTTTTACACCCATTACAATTTGAGATGTAGAATACATATTTAATAATCTTATATCAATAAGAGTTCCGACATGTGCATGAGATGCTTAACAGAGATTCAATAATCTCTACTTAACATTTAAAACTAATATATACACACACACATTATATATACCATAGATTTTAGTAGGAGCAGTAATAACATCAATAATATTAAAATAATTAAAAAATTAATAAATAAATAAAAATAATATAATTATACAAGAAAATAACAGTAAATATAAAATAGTTAAATAATAAAAATAATAAAAATATGAATAATAAAAAATAATAAATAACGATAAGTAAAATAATACTTAATAATAATAAAAACAAAATATTGATAACAATAATAATAATATTAGCAAAATATTAACAACAATAACAACAATAGTTAGTTACCTTCAGAATACCAAACGTCAACTAAATGAATGGAAAAAAAATGTGATTCCCCTCCCCCTTTTTTTGTTTCAATCATACAAAGTGAATGCTTATGAGCAATTCTCTTCATTTTCCTTTTTCACGTTGTACTTGAATAAAGTATTTGTAAATTTCAAAGAATTTGAAATGTAAGAATTTAAAATAACTTCATTTTAATTTCCTTTATTCAAAGAATAACTTGCTTGAATTGTGATGATGAATCCTTGAATTCAAAAGAAAAAACAATTAAGAGGTAAAAATATTATTTAATTTCTAATACTAATATCAATTTCTTATCCAATAATATATTTCAATTATATTTTTTATTAATGTAATTTTTTTTATTATTGTATTTTATCATCAAAACTAAGAATAAATCCCATTTTTCATCTTTGTAAAATTTACTTTTTCTTATTTTATCTTGTGAGATATTAATTGGTCCAATCATGTCCTTAGAGGAACAAAATTGGGAAAACTAATCTTCATATAAACACTAGCAATAAAATAAAGGAGAAAACTTAAGTGAAGTTTCTTGAATGTTTGTTGTGAAATTTTCAATCAGAATTTTACATATATATATATATATTCAATTTTTAAAAATTAATTAATAATTATATTTATTAAATTGTTATTATTAATAATGAATTTAAAAAATAATATACAAGTAAAATTTTGATCGAAAACTTTACAATAAATTCCCATGAAACTTCACTTAAGTCTTCTTCAAAAATAAAATTGGACAATTTAATATTTTACAAAGATAAAACTGATATAAAATATTTAATAAGGACAAAAATGAAAAAAATGTGAATTTTATAAAGATAAGAAAGATGGTTTGGTCAATAAAAAAAATGAATGTTACCAACTTATAAATGCTCCAAAATATAATATTTAAAATTGTAGTAAAATTTTGAGTTTAATATTGGAATTAGATATTATATGAATAGGTGACAACAGTATTTGATAAATGATAATAACAGATATCGACCGGATTGTAATTTCAAATTCTAACTGGGGAATTGGAATTTCAAATTCAATATCTTGTGATACCATAATGCACGATGAAAAATACTCGGCAATTTCAAGATTCCAAAATTTACTATCCGAACATGAGATTTAAATGTGCAGCAATTTAAATGAATTATATAATTACATTCCCTCTTTGATATAATCCATTCGAACACGGTTAATTTCTTTGGTTGATTCATTTTTCCTTCCCCCCTTGATTAAAATTCTAATAATTATATTTTTATTGTGAATATCTTAATTATATCAATATAATATAATTTCAAAATAGATATATATTAATCCACTTTATGTATTTATTTATATTAATATGTCATTTTTTATTTTTCATCTAATTTAACAATTAATTTTATTAAATACTTTTAATATAATCAACTAGGTTATTGACTTTCAACAAGTAATTAACTTATCAACTATTTGTGTCAAATATAACTGTAATATTCATAAAAAAATAAAGAAGTTATAATTAATTTCTTAATTTGGTAGAATTAGCCAACTTTAAATTAATTGTTCCATGCAACTAATGCATAAAGGAGAAATGTGAAGCACCACAATTTTACAAATCTTTTTCAATCAATCCAATTAATAGGAAATATGGGCAGTTAAATTTGTGTAATGGGCGACTAGATTTGCCATTATGCTTTTAGTGTAGAAATTATTTTTGCAAGAAAATCCTTGTATATTTTGCAAAAGAGCCTCATGTTGGAGACGTGGAGTTGCAGTATAGCATGCTTCTTTTACTTGCTGAGAAACTATTTTGGAATATATAAACCTTATTCACAGGTGACGTTATAAAGTCTAAATTATTAACTGCTGAGCTAAAACTACTTTAATAAATTTGGAAATGAAAAATAAATCATATATAAATAAATCAATAACAAATTGAAAGAACAAATAATAACTTATATAGGTAGTGTTTAATTTGCCAAGGTTTTTTTATATTTTCATAAATATTTTAAGGGGATATAATAATTCACATATTTAAGGAATGTAACTTTCTCACGTTTGATTCAAAAGTCAAATTTCAGCCATCTTGTTTATTTGCATATTTTTGCACATGATTAATGGCCTTTTAAGTATTAAGAATTTTTATATACTTTTTATTAAAAATATGATTCATAACAATTTATAATGAGAAAAATAGATAAGTGTATTTATGAAAAAACTTTATGATTCCTAAGTATATTTGATTAAAACAAAATGAAAATATATCATATTTCAAAATCTGACAAAATATAACATGGGAATGTCTACATTCTAAAGAATCACGTTTTCATTAATTTACACCTTCTCACCATGGTATTTAATAAGAATGCCATCCTTTCAAAGGTCTTCATCTCTCGAGTGGCCACCTCATTAAGTAACCTTGAACTTTCATTATTATTTGGACCCTCATTTTTCTATTTCTTAGGAAAAAATGAAAATTTAAAGAGTTAAATGACCTCAAATTAACGAGAAAGCAGGAAGAAGTACCAATGCTAAACAGAAAATAAGCATATAACTAATTAACAAAATAAAATATTTAAAAGTTAGGACTCGGTCTAGGAATAAACATGTGCTGGAAGCCTATTAAGATTTGTAATCCGAATCCACAAAAACTATTTTTCTTTCACTCTTTCAGCAATAGACTTTGCCTTCCCCCTATTTTAAACATAAATTTGGATTTAATTTATTTCATTAGAAAATTTTTTTTATAATATATAATTTTAAAATATTAAAATGAAAGAAAAATATTTTACTCGTTTAATATTAAATATAAAAATTTTGAAAAAAGTAACTTTTTTCATTTCAAAAAAAAATTTATATCATTTTTTTAATCATCGATATAAATAACATATCATCCTTTCATTAATATATATACAAATGATATTTTCTCATGAAAAATACTTTCCAACAAAGCAAACAAAACCATAATAAAAACTATACATGAAACTTATCCAGCTTCGTTTGTTGAAAGATATGTTAGCAACAGAATTGCAGCACTAACACTGTCCTCACAGTAATCCGAGGGATATAAAATCTAAACAAAAAGAAAGGGTACCATCTCTCTCTCACAAATGTGAGGCCACCAAAATGGAACTACTACGAAGCTTATATATCCCCTCTTAACAATAATTAAGTTGCAAGGTAGAGCTTGAACGCTCCACGTCTCAAGTTGAGGACTATAACGCACTAGAGTGCCGGCTTCTAATATCATAATTACACGAGATGCATTTAGTTATCAATAGGGCCGACGGACAAACATGTAACTTGCTAAAACTTGAAACCGATGGGCATCTAATATCTTAATTCCATAAGATCACACATAAGTTACATATGTTAAAATACATGACCTCGTCTTGGCTTTCAAGCCTTTCCAACAAAGAAACTAAATATTCAAACAATCACCTTTTGAAAGATTAAAGGGTTTACTTTTAGCAGTGGAACTTTCACTTAACACCTATTCGGAACCCAACAACCCACCCCCCCCCCCAAAAAAAAAAAAAAAATGGAGGAGAAGCAATCTCTGAAAATTACCAACGAATCCACAAAGGAGATGGCATTGAATAATGTTGAGGCTATCATGAAGCAGAAATTGAGTACCGGAAACTTCAGTCTGTACCTATTAAAAGAGAATAAAAGAATTAATTTCAATAATAAGATCTTTTGCATATGTCCCTTAGCTTGTTGTTGGATAGGCACAAAGAATGCAAAAAATTTCCTGATTATCAGTACATTCCATAACAAAAAGTGCTAGAAAGCAGCAGTAATTTGCATTCATACCATCAATGCCAATTCTCCAGGTTCTTCAAAACATTTTAACTTGGGTATTCTCGTTCAAATAGTATTGACAGCTAACTTCCTAGCAAAAAGTTTATAATCAACTAAGAGGAATAACAAAAAAAAAAAATAACTAGCAGCTTAAGTAATTAAACAAGGTGGATAGCTTTATTTTGGGCAAAAGTGACACTGGTCATCTTCCCCTGCTTTCTTATGGTTAATTATTCATTATGTTCAATTTTGGGGAAATTGAGACAACTCAGTTCAATTTGCCATTTATCACTTTCAAATAAGAAAAGTGATGCCAAATTTAGTCATCATTCTAATATGCAAATTGATGAAGTTTTTGTACATGATTCTATCATAGTCAAGTTAGAAAATAACAATTGATCATTCCAAAAATAGGATAATAGAATATTTTTCTCCCCCTCAGTAAAAAGAATCATTCAAATTTGTACATTCCTTTACACTCATCAATAAATTATGAATAGAAGTAATCTTATATGAAGTGGATGACTGGAAGATATCCAATAGATGAACAGTAATATCCCACCCCACCAAGGTGATCAATTAGGTAACAATAAGGATGAATAATATAAGCAAACAAAGAAAACAATTATAAGAAATTGCATAATCCTTTCTAATGCAATAAATCAATGAAAAAGTAACAAGATAAAAGAAGTGGCAAATATTTCATACCCTACTCCTTCTTGTCCTTGTTCATTATTGTTATCTATCTTCTCCACCTCCTCCTTCTTTAATGTTACTAGGAAGTGAAAGAAAGCAGAGACTCTCTGTACATAGCTGTATTGCATTCTCGAATACCATACATGCGATGCTCTAGCAACTCTCCATCCTGTTTGCGTTTCATTAACCCTCCATCATTATAAGTTCCAACAATTTCACCCCTTTTAGTGATGCATACTGGTGAAAAATACTTAATGGGGATCTCCTCCATAGAGACCATAATGGACTTTGACCAAGATGATTTCACTCCATATTCTTTCATTATCCATATTTCAGTCCTAAACTCTCCCGCAATAGATATACCGAAGCATCCTCCAAGAACCTCGCAAGTGTACATTTGCAAGTCCACCATATAATCATCAGGCAGAGGCAACTCTTTTACATTCTTTTGTATCAAATCAAATGCAACGATAACCCCACGTCCACTGCCAAAAAGAGAAGCCAGCCAATGAATAGCCCCATTCAGAAATACCCCACGGTAATAATAATCCATACGACACGTATAGGGATGGGTTCCCTCAACATTTCTCCACGAATTGTTTTTGAGGGAAAAAAAGTCAATGCGAGTTCCACTTTCGTCATAAGAGGTAATAAATATCAAGTAATCTTCCTTTAAAGAATCATATCCAAAACCTATATATGTATAAAGTTCGTGATAAGTTGGATAATACGGCAGTTTCTTGTACCAACTTGTTGATGGGTTCCATACAAATAGATTGCGGTTGTAACAATCCTCTAAGAGTACAAACCCTCGACAGGATCCCGAAATCATAATACCATCCAAAGGTGCCGTAATAGGTAAATTAAGCGTTGCTACAGCAGAATCGTCATGAAAAGATGCGTCGACATCCATTGATCGTGCTTGAGAAGCAGTTAAAGTAGAGAAATCCATCGGAAGCTAGTTCAAAATGTGATTCTGCAAATAGCGGATCCGAAATCAAAGAGAGCCATGACTTACAAACAGACCTGAAGCGTAACAATGATTTGACAGGAAGTCTTAACAGGATTTCTCGCACCACTTCCTCAGGAAGATACTTCATTGTTTCTCCAATTTCTTGGAATTTCTTCATGAGAAACACAGAGTTAATCGGGCGGAGACGATGGGATTAGGTCAAGCCCCACTTCAGCAAAGTCTGCAGCGTGAGATGAGTATATATCATATTTGGTTACCTTTTAAATTAGTAAAGGTCTGCCTCTATTACCTTCTTTCCTAATCTAAATTTATTTCAGAGGGATAGTTATAATATTGATCTTCTGAATTTACAAATTAATTGCATCTGATTCTCCTAAATATATCATCTTATTTTACTTCATCTCATTTAAAAATTGAAATAAATTGTGTCATTTAAATTGATAATTTCTATTGAATTGAAGATGAAAAATACTAATTGACATAAGATACATGGTTCAGCGGAAATATAAATTAAAAGAAAAAAAATTAGTGAAAGTCACTTTAATAGGTAAGAAAATTACAGATTATGTGACCCACCCATGACCTAAAAACGTCATTAATTTGATAGTTAACATTACATGATCTGCTAATTTCCTCCTCAGCTGTATTGACATACAAAATTTTGTCGTATTTTTGTGTAACAATTATGATTTTCATTTTTTATTGGACAAAAGTTTCAATGCACCAAAATAGAATATTAGATTTAAGAAAATCAAATGCAAATTTTTTTTATTAAGAAACCAAAATTAAAATTAGGAAAATGATAAATGTCCTAATTTGTTGTTTCGAAATAATCCAACGGAGCATTTAATGCCAATTTTTTTTTTCCACATAACATAATAGTCGTAGTATGATTTTGAAGCACCACAGGATGACTTTCGAGTTGTTTCGATTTCCTTTCGAAGCAACAGTTCCGGGTGGTATGGCACCACTCTTAAAATTATAATTAATTTTAGGGAAAAAAAGAAAGATTTAGTCTTTAAAATTTTATTAAATTTGTAATTTCAACCTTATAATTTTAATTTGAATAATTAAGTTCAAATGTTTTAAATAATTCACAATTAATTCCACCCTTCTAACAAATGTTAAGTCTTATTAACAAAATCATGTATGTTACTATTTTATCTTTATTTAGACATTAAAATTCATCTATTTCCACCAAAGTTATTTCCATTAAAATAAAATCATGTTTAATTTCCTCTTAAAACCATGTAATGAAAATTAAATGAAATGGTTAGAAGTTACATTATGTAATGAGAATTAAAATAAAATATTGATGGAGTTGAAGCACCAAGGAATGGCTGACGACGACAACCTGTCCTGTGGCGTTAATTCGAAAGAAGAAGTGGACTAACTTTGAAAGAGCACAAAGAAAATCAAAAGAGGGATGATGAACTTTGATGGTGGTACAATGGGGTTGAGAAATTATAGGAATCTAGTTTTGGAACGACTCTTGGACAACCACAATCATGATGCGTGCTCGTACAAACAAATGCTAATAGGAGATGACAATTTAGATGACGAAAATAGAAGCATCATTGACAAGGATGGGGAAGACATGATGTCGGAAGAAAAGGAGTTATCTGACGAGGATAATTGTGATGGCATACAGGTAATTGATGAAATTCAAGTAGACAATACTGTAATGCTTGTGCTAAAATTGATTCAGGAAGAGGAAACTAGAATAAAAAAGCCTTGGAAAAATTCCCTAATAATTAAACTACTAGGAAGGAGGGTGGGCTTTCGATATTTGGATAGGAAATTGTCACAATTGTAGAGAGAATCAAGAGTCTTTCAATCGGTGGATTTGGGTTATGAATATTATCTGGTAAAATTCACGAACATTGAAGACAGAAATTATGCACTGATGGGAGGCCATGGATGATCCTGGATCATTATCTCACGGTGCATGAATGGACACCTAATTTCAACCCAGCGATTGCTCTGATTGATTCTGTAGCTGTATAGGTTAGATTTCCTGAACTAGCAATGTAATACTATGATTGCAAATACTTAACGGCTCTAGGAAATAGGATCGGTAAAACCATTAAAGTGGACATGAACATGGAAGAATAGATAAGAGGAAAATATGCTCGAGTTTGTGTCAATGTGGACCTCAACAAACCCCTCATACCACAATTTAAGGTTGGGAATGTTAAGATTAAAGTGGAATATGAGGGCATGCACCTTATTTGCTTTCATTATGGCACCTATGGGCACTATGCTGAAGGTTACCCAAAGAAGATCAATAGAATGACTATTGAACAGGGACAGGATCATGATAACACCACAATGCAATAGAATGCAGAAGACCAGGGTAGGAAAACATTGAACAACTAACCAGGAATGGAATTTGGGGACTGGATGATAGTTCAAAAAATAAGGAGAACAAGAAAGCCAAAGTCAGATCCTTTGCATGGGGAGAGAAGGACCATCAGTGGTGAAAGGAAAAATAACATGAAATTAGGCTCAAAATATGAGCTTTTAGCCAATCTTGTGTTTGTAAAGGATAAAAATACCGAAAATGAATCCCAGGATCTACTGTCTTCTGACAAACAGGAGCCACCAAAGAACAATTTGGGAAAGGAACATGTTCAAAGGGAAGACAGAATTATAATACACCAGAAATCAGTAGGGTCCAAAAAGAAAGACAAAATAGTCTGTCCCACAATTAGTATTGCAGAACAGACAAGAGAGTAGCATGACCTAACCATACCAATCGTCCACCAAAAGATAAAACCAGCTAGACAAAGCCCTTAAGACCTAGAAAAATAGGAAAAATCTACACAAGTCAACATCAGAAACAGAAATACCCCTTTCCAAGAGATAACAAATATAATGTCATCCCCAATGCAGCTTGGCCATCTTAAAATAATTAATATAAGAGATTCTCAATGTTAACCTCGACCTCCTGACCCACCTAATACCTAACACCAAATTGAATCCCACAATCCCAATGATTATACATCCATGATAACAAAAACTACTGATGTGTACAGGACTGATAGTAAACCAAGTTTAGAGTAATTAGAGATTGAGCAACAGGACGGTGGGAAGAAAAACCCAGACCACATGTTAGTGGTTTAATTATTCCTAAACAATGATTAAGAAGATTACGGCCTGGAATTGCAGAGAAGCTGGAAGTAAAATATCCATCACTCATTGTAAAGAGTTGGTTAACTCACACTAACCTGACATCATTGCCTTAATTGAGACAAAAGTGGATGATTCTAGAGCTTTACATATTTTTAGAAGTTTGCAGTTTGATTATTGTTATATGTCTGACAGTAAAGGCAGATCGGGAGGCATATGGGTTGGGTGGAATGGAGGCAATATCCAGCTCTCTTTACTAGTTGCAGATTTTCAATTTATGCATTTAAGAGTGGCAGATGGTCAATCTGAACTGTGGTTTCTTACTATTATCTATATGAGTCCATGAAAGGACCTTAGAGTGGATTGTAGAAGGAAAATCCTTAAGTTAGTTGGCACCATTATAGATCCATGGTTATTAGTGGGTGACTTTAATGATATCACTGATGCTGTAGAAAAAAGGAGGGGCCCCTGTTAATCTCACTTACTATCAAGAATTTGCTGATTATATTGATACCTATGGTTTTATTGATCTAGGTTGAGAAGGCTTGAAGTTTACATGGTGAGGTCCTCTCAACACGGGATATAGCAGGGTGTTTGAAAGACTGGATAGAGGTATTAGCAACATGGAATGGAGATTAAAATATGGTGAAGCAGTAATTAAAACATTACCTCAGATTTATTCTGACCATTATCCTCTATTGATGGATATTAAAGGAGGGAAGTCCAGTCTTAAAGAGAGACCGTTCAGATTTGAAACTGCTTGGATAAAGCATCCTGAATTCCAACAATTCATTCTGAATCACTGGAATAATAATGCAATGTTGGATGTCAATTTAACTAATTTAATCCAATCTTTAAAGCTTTGGAATCACACGATCTTTGGACATATAAAAAAGAGGAAAAATAGAGTTCTATCCCGCCTTAAAGGCATTCAGAAAGCCTTTAATAGAAAATGGAACACATATCTTGATAGATTGGAGAAAACTCTTCAGCAGGAATTACAAGAGATTTTAATCCAAGAAGAAATCTTTTGGCACCAAAAGGCCCGAACCAAATGGATTTAAGATGGTGATAAAAACACCAAATTCTATCATTCAAAAATAATTGTCAAACGAAAGAGAAATCGGGTTAGCATGCTTCGAGATCACTAAGGAGTTTAGAGAGATAACTAAGCAAATCTTATCAAAATGATTGTGGACTTCTTTAAGAATCTTTTCCAGAAAGAAAATATAGATCATAGGTCGTTTCAAATAATTCTAAAATTTCAAAAGATAAAAGAATCAGATAAGAGAACTCTACAAAAACCAATTACTATAGGAGAAGTTACAAAATCGCTTTTCAACATAAGAGCAACTAAAGCTCCGGGTTATGATGGATTCCCAGCAATCTTTTTCCAAACAAATTGGAGGTTAATGAAGAATAGTTTGTTTGATTTAGTCTGAGGTGTTTTTGACGGCTACTTTAATGTAGAAAATATTAATCAGACTCTTATCACACTAATCCCAAAACAAGATCATCCGAAATTTGTGAATTAATTCCGTCCAATATCATTATGCAATGTCTCTTATAAATGTATCACTAAAGTTATTGTGAATAGATTTCGTACTATGTTGCCTTCCTTAATCTCTCCTTTCCAAGCTAGTTTTATTCTTAGGAGACACATACAAGATAATATCATTATTGCAAGTGAAATGATCCACTTTATGAAGTTAAAGAAGGGGCGAATTGGTTATATGGTGATTAAAATAGATTCAGAAAAGGCCTATGACAGGCTAAAGTAGAAATTCATTTTAGATGTTTTAAAGGAAATTGACATTCCTGAAAATATGATAAGGGTGATTATGCAGTGTATCTCGACTACATCTCTTAATATTCTATGGAATGGAGCCAAATCAGAAGACTTCAAACCTTCACGTGGAATTAGACAGGGAGATCCAATATCTCCAGACTTATTTGTTTTGCGCATAGAGAAATTGTCCCACATCATAATTGAAAAAGTGAATGCTGGCCACTGGAAACCAATTAAAGCAGGAAGGAATAGGCCTAGAATCTCTTATCTTATGTTTGCAGATGATCTCATGCTATTTGCTAGAGCTACTACTGACCAGATTATTTGTATTAATAGATATCTTGATAAATTCTATCAAGCTTCTAGCCAGAAAGTTAACACTATTAAATCAAAGATTCTTTTTTCGAGGAATGTTAATAATAATGCTGTAAACAATATATCCAGAAAAAGTGGCTTCTCCCCTACCTTGGATTTGGAAAAATACATAGGAATCAGACTAATATCCTTCGGTAATAGCAGAAGCCAATATGGAGAATTAATATCCAGGATTAGTCAGAAATTGAAAGGTTGGCAAGCTAAAAGCTTTTTAATGGCAAGGAGAGTTACGTTAGCTAATTCAGTAATATCAGCAGTGCTAATTTATCATATATAGGTCAAAAGAATTCCCAAAGGAATATGTCACATGATTAAGAAGATGCAAAGAAATTTCATCTAAGGATATGATAAGATCTTTAAAAAGACACACACGGTTAAATGGAGCATTATCTGCTAACCTAAATCATCAAGAGGCTTAGGATTAAAAAACTTGATAACAATGAATGATGCATGCCTTATGAAGTTATGTCATAAGGTGTGTACCACATTTGAAGCTCTTTGGATTCATGTGTTGAGAGGCAAATATAGAGATAGGAGTTCATGGCCTATCTGTGTCTAAAGCTCAAATTGTGACTCCATATTTTGGAGAGATTTAACCAAGCTATGGGATGAAATAAATAAATTACTTAGATGGAAAGTCCAGGATGGCTCTACAATTCAATTTTGGAAGGATGACTGGTTGAATTTAGGAAATCCTTTACATCATTACATGACATGTCCTATAATTGAAAGCCAATTTTCGGATAAAGTTTGTAATCTGGTGACCCTTGATAATGATTGGAACTGGGAAATTCTACAGCAACATCTACCTAACTCGATTCTTCACAAAATTATGCTTATCTTCCCTCCACAAGCAAAGGTAAGGAAAGACCAATTTTGCTGGTTTGAAAACCAGGTTTGCTTCTCTGTGGCAAGTGCTTATAAAGCTCTTATGCAGAAACACTTGGCTCTTGAATCTGAAGGATGGAGGAATGTTTAGAAATTGAACGTCCCCCAATGAGTCAAATTATTCATCTGGCAAGTTTTGCATAATAGTTTACTGACAAATCAAAAAATGGCCTAGTGGGGCCATGGTTCTAAATACTGCAAGCTCTATCCCAATTAGGAAGAATCCATTCTTCATGTTCTCCGTGACTACACACTAGCAGCAGATATATGGAGGAAGCTGGTCCCGAGTCAGCACCAACCTAATTTATGTTGTTGGATCACAATAATTGGATAAATTCCAACCTCAACCAGAAGGTTACATATAGAGCTAATTTATACTGGGCTGATGCATGGGCCATTACAATATGGCATTTGTGGAACTGGCAAAATAAGGAGAAACATGAAGAGGGATTCTTGAAACCGAGAAATGCAATAGGAATTATACTCAGACATCTTGAGGAAGTTAGAAGTTGTTTGAATATGAAGAGTATAAGATCCAGCCAGACCATAAATATACAGATTAGCTGGCCACATCCTGCTAATAATTGGGTGAAATTAAACTTAGATGGTGCTTGCCATAGAAAAGATAGAATGATAACATGTGGAGGAGTTATTAGAGATTTTTTAGGTTCATAGATCTGTGGATTTACAAAATCCCTTGGAGATTGTAACTCTTTTGAAGCAGAATACTAGGGTATAATATATGGACTCTAAATAGCTTGGAAGAGAGGATATAGGAAAATCTAAGTGGAAAGTGATTCAAAAGCTTTAATCGATTGCTTGCACCAGGCTGGAGAATTCAAACATTACTTAATCAAAATAATCAAAAAGCTTACGGCTAGAGATTGGGAATTGGAAATCACCTATATATATCGTGAAAGGAATCATTGTGCTGATTGGATGGCTAGATATGGGATTAACCCTAACCTGAAAATTTATGAATATGACACTCCTCCCACTGAAGTAGCTTTCTTAATTCTTGCTGATGCTATGAGGGCCCCTATGACCCGCCTTATTAATGTATTTTAAGGCTCTTTCTTTTTTTGGGCAGTAGCTCTGTTAATTCACTAAAAAAAAGAATTAAAATAAAATGGTTAGAAGTTAAAATTCTATAAACCAAACACACTTATCTCATAAAATGATATATTACAAAAATTATGGAATCAATGAACTGAGGATAAATATGTTTTAATCTTAGTGGGGATGATTTTAATAAAAATAAATGAATTTTGATCACTAAGTAAAGATAAAACATCAGCATGTAAAATTTAATTAATACATAAAATTTCACATAAGATTCCATCAATTAGAATTAATATCAATTTAAAATAAGGGATTAATTACAAATTATTTGAAACTTTAAAATTTAATTATATAAATCAAATTTGTAAGGATAAAATTACAAATTGTGTAAAACAATAAAGATTAAATCATTTATTTTTCCTTAATTTAATTTTAAATTGAATACACAATAAGAAGGGTTGTTGATGCTATAGAATTGATTGAAAAGTTATTGGCATTATCAGCAACGCAATAATATCTAATATTAATTTAAAAACTTTATTCCTCTCATATTTTGGGCTTGAGTTCTTAACCTTACATATCGAGTATTGGCAGGACTATTAACCTAAGTTTTATTTTTTTTACTTTAAATTTTTTATAATTTGTATTTATTTTTTATTTTAGACAAAATAATAAACTATTTGTTAAAGTAGCTAAAATTAATAAGGTGTCATCGAATGATTGATCCCTAACGTAACTATTTTATACCTTAATTGCATATAGAATTTATTCTAATTTTGCATATCCTTATTAATTGTGGTTTCAAGTTTGGTTCTCAGTAAATGAATGCTTATATGATAAGAATAACTATAGGTTCAATAATTGATTATAATTTTTCTTAGAGATGTTTGATGGCATATTTAAAAGAATAAATAATATAGAATTCTTCTAAACTTTTTTCTAATATGTGATTTACTCTTATATTATTAAAATATTCTTATCACTTACATTTACTTAATTAATTGTACAAAGAATTCTTATTCATTGACTTTTAATTTCATATCTTAACAAAATGCACACATGATTTTGTCATGGAAAAATTTTCCCTTAAAATTTTTTTCCATCCATCATTTTTTTTGCCATTCTGCATTTTATTTTATTAATATGCAAAATTTGCATTTCATTTTATTATTTTGTAGAATCTATAAGAATTTCATTAACCAAAATTTGAAAGTTAAATTATTAAGAAAACTCTATTGGTTTAAGTTTATATCATATGATTTTGACTATTCTAATTCATATTCTGATTATGACCCTTATTTTTCTTATACCGTTCTTATGAATTATGGTATTAAAATTTTAGAATGTATTGAAATCTCATAATAACTTTTAAAATTATGACCCAAAATCAATTTAAGGAAACTAAACATGGTAATAAATTAATAAATTTTTTGAAAGATCAAATCAAGGATTCTCTGTCTAAGCACTTAATCCATTCAAGTGTATTATTGATTCCACCAATTTAAAAAAAAGTATAAAAATTAACTATACATTTTAATTATAAAACCTTTCTACTGTGTTCATATTTAAAGGTGAGTATCTTCAACTTGTTATTTATGGAATTGGAAATAAATGAAGCATTATTAGAAGAAAAAAGTAAGGACTAATAATGAGTGATACATTTCAATCCAAGGAATGCAATCATGGAATTGGAAATAAATGAAGCATTTTTAGAAGAGAAAAAGTAAGGACCAATAATGGGTGATACATTTCAATCTAAGGAATACAATCAATCTAACAAGAAATAAAGTTTAGCTTATTATGAAAATAAAACTAGAAAAATAAAAGAAGAGAATAGAATAGAACAAAAGCAATTTCTTCTATTTTTGAATAGGTAGACACCTTTAATAACCTTATGTATTTATAGGCTATCCATGCACTAATTGATGACTATCATAATTAGTAATGATAATTATCTCTAATTAATATTTATCACTCATTAATAATTATTTCTTATTGGTTACAATCAAATATTAGATCAAATTTGAATTTATAACAACTAATTGATAACCAAAGCATTTAATGAATATTCACATAACTCTATATTTAAAACACTTCCCATCGGACATCCATTTTGTAAAGTATATGTCTTGTTAAAATATCTAATTAAAAAAATTGATGGGAAAATAATTCAAGTGAAGGAAAAAGTATACGTTATTCTTTTAGTCAATAATCTATGTTATTAAAAAAACCTTGTTAGAAAAATCCAATGGAAAAAAATTATGGGAAAAACAAAAGAAAAAAGAGTATAGCATAACCTAGCTTCCTATGTTGAGAATATCTTAAAAGATTTTTGAATCAATGTCTCTACTAGCAATTTTATTAAGAATTATTTGAACAAATTTGCTGTTATGATCAAATATCACCATAATCCTTTTTGTGAGTATGAGAAAAAAACTTTAATGAAATATAATTTGTTCCATCTTATTTGATGTGTTATCCTCCAATTGAATTTTGCACGAGTGTTAACTTTATGTGAATTAGTCAAAAAATTTTCATTGGCAATTATAACATATATCTATCAATTATTGATTCTTGACTTGCTTCATAAATGCTAGAGAAATTGTATTGGTAATTTATTCTATAAAGAGGCACGATGTAGATGCCCCATCATATATGAATAAATAATAATATAAAATCAAATGTTATATAGATAAAATATTCTACATTTGCATAAATAATCATATTGCTAATGATAGGTTTAAATCAATGATAAGGCATAATATTAATGATAAATTTAAACTATACCCTTAAAGATTTATTTAAATTATATCCCTAATGATTAATTACTAGTCATAATATTAGCAAATATTAACCTATTGATGGAATTTTGACAAAATGATTACCTATTGTTTGGTCAAGTCTCGCCATATTATTTTTTTTTTGGGGGTGGAGATAGATGATAACTAATAAGATATCGATCCAATGCACTCAACACTAGTTGTCAAATAAAAGATCACAATTTATGGCATTATAATAGGCCAACCAAAAGAAGGTCAATTTAAAATGTAACTATCTCATAAGGTTGGCCTATTAAAAATGTTATCTTCTTGTTTACATTATTGAAGTGCGTGGATAATTACCAATCATTAACATATGACAACTGGTTTAACTAATATGTTACGACTAGTATGGTTAAGTTAACATCTAAGAGATTCTAGAATGGTTTGCTGTTATATAAAAATTGATTTACCTTTATATAAAAAAAATGACATACCTTATTCAAGGACCTTCCTTACACCTTTTTATATAAGGTCATGTGCACTCTTTTAATCTTTAGTTACAGTTCTCATTCTCAATCACTCTTCTCTCACTAACTTGAATGTTAGAGGATTTTTGTTGGTACACACCATAAAGACTTCTTACATATTGTTCTTTTTAATGATCATTTTGTCATTGCATTCAACTAATTGCCATCACACATGACTATTTTGATAAAATCTTTCATATTAGTCATCTCTAAACTAGCTCATTGTTAGAGTTATTGGCAGCTCTCCTTAATCTTTATCTTTTTCCCTAAATTAAAAAAAAATCCATGTTTATTATAGTAATTATTTTTTTAATGCTATTCAATTCAATAGATATCTTCATTTCGAATAAGTCCAACATGATGTGGGTCTCTTGGAAAGGTGATAATAATATAGAAGTAGAAAAAAAGGATAAAATTGGTAATGAAAAATAGTATCTATAATTTTACACTCTCTAATTGTTGTAGGCACCTCGTTCTTCTCAATTGGAAGTCTTTTTAGAGGTATAAAAAAAGTTAAGATTAATGAGTTAACCTAGGACTAGTATAATATTGCTTAGCCTAGGATTGAGACTGGTATAAAAAATAATAATAGTGGCTCAATTTGGTAAGCGATTGGAATTGGTTAGCTTAACCTGATAAATGATTGAAGTTAGTAAGTATTAACCCATTAGTTTGATAATAGTAATAAGTAATAAATAAATAATTTATTATTATATGTTTATATATATTCAAATAATAATTTTTAATATTAAAATTAATAAATTTATATATTTAATATTATTAACATATATTATATAAGTTTATTAAAACAAATAATTACATTAAGATTTGAATGAGTATTTTTGTAATAAAAATTTAAATTATTAAAAAAATTAAATAAATAATTTTGATATTAATTTTAAATATATTATATACATTTATATATAAAAGAAAGCCTAATGATTGGATCAATGCCTAGTGTCATTTGATGCACTTTCTCCTCGAGACTCTCTCTTTCCATCCCTAATTTTTATGAAGAGTGCAAAAAAATGATGAGCAAAAAAATAATACATGATTCAATAAATAAATGAGTATGGTCAAAAGAGTTATGTGAACACACATGGCATAAAGTGTGACCTAATAAATAGTGTAAGTCCTTTAGCTTTAGAAAATTACAACTTATGAGTTAGGAGATTACTTAATTCTAAATTCATTTTTTTTTGGTGAATTTGAATCACAATGCTATCGGTAACCTCTAATTAATAATCGTCCTTGAATATTAAGTCTATGCATTGACACCAAAGACTAAAGAGCTATTAAGCATTAGCTCACTAGGAGAGAGTTATTGCTTAACACTAATTTAAATTTTTTTATTAATATTTTATATATTTTATACTACTATAAATATTTATCTTAATCAAACTCAATTTATATAATAAATATTCATTATTTCTCTCTTCAATCTCATTCTCTTAATTTTCACAATTATGATACAATTTTATTTCTCTACAAGTATTGAAGATTAGAAGTGAAAGCAGTGCTTGAAGTTTTAAACATTCAAAATTTTATTTCAAAGGAAAATACTAGTGGCACTTTTCAACTTTTTCTAATCTTCACTTATATTTTTATTTTTTATTAAGTTTTATATATTTTAATTTTTATAGTATTTTAGTTAATTCAATAGTTTTTATTTTTGTTAAATTTAATATTAATAATCTCATTTTCATATTATTAATAAATTTTAATTATGGATTTGAATGATCCTAATAATATACAAAATTATTTTGATAATCAAAATTTTTTAGAAAATATACTACTAATTTTTTAAATAATAATTTTACAAATACTGCTTCAAGTGTATCCAAATTTATATCATCTCTTCCTTCTCAACATCCATCTTCTTTATAATGTGCGTGTAGTCATAAGAATGTAAATACTTCTACATCTTCATCTGATTTAGTAAATAGATAAAAAAAATTTTAAATATAAAATCATTTTGCTCCAAAAAAGATAGTGTGGTTAAACATTTTGTAAACACTGTCCAAAAAATTATAATGACGATAGTTATAGTAGTATTAGTATAATGAGATGGCATTATTCTTTTAAACATATGGACATTATAAATATCGCTAGTGAAAATTCTAACATACTTAATTAAGGTAGTTGTAAGTATGAATTATGTAAATAAATTTCTTATATTAAAATCCTTTTTAATGCAATTAATTCTCTAAAATTAAATAGCCTTTTTTCAACACTTTAATCCTCAGTGGCATTATATAAGTAGGAATACTAGTATAAATTAATTGAATAAAATTCATGAAGAGTAGAAAATTATTTTAGTCAACCTATTTTTTAAAATTCAAAGATAGAGTTATACTTACATTTGATATTTAGATATCATCATCTCAAATAGGCTATGTTTATGTAATTACCCATTATATTAATGATAATTTTTTTTTACATAAAAGAATTATTTTTTTTAAACTAATTCTACCACTATATGATGCATCTATTGTTACTTTTTATAATATATGTTATAGCCATAATTATGGATCCTAGAATTAAACAAGAAAAAATAAAAAATTGCTAAAAAAGTATTATGAAAATATGCAATATGAATTTGATTTAGAGTCTTGCATGAATGATATAGATATTTTACTATTGAAAATGTTTCAAGCATGTAGTAGTAAATTTAATTCTTTGCATTCATGCATGGACTCTTCATCTTTTTCCAAAAAGAAAAAAGTATCTCATATCATAAAAAATATGATGAATTCTTAAATTTAACTGATGATACTCCCTTGATCAATAATGAATTAAGTTCTAACCGATTTATACTTATTGTAGCTAAATAGTGAAAAGTGCAAAAGATACAATATCTTATACTTTCTCTTATGGCATGTGATATACTAACCCTTTCAATGTTTTCAATAGCATCAGAAAGTACATTTTTTCTTGACAAGTGAATTTTGAATGATAAGCATTTATCTATGAATGATCAGAACTTAGAACTAACTATTTGTTTAAAGGATTGATTTGATACAGAAGATAAATAATAAAATAATTTATAAAAAAATGAATTATCATTAGATGAAAGAGATAATTAAAAATGATGATATATTCATATGTTATAAATTTAGTTAGCCAAATATTTATACTTATTTTATTTAATAATAAATTTTTTTTGGATTAAGTCTTGTAGTTTTTACCTTTCTTAATAGGTTTTTTATGTTAAAAATCGTTATATTTTAATTTATTTCTTTATTATTTTTAGTTCTATTAAACAATAACAATAATAACAACAATAATAATAATTTTTAAATGATAATAATAAAATATAGTTATATTTTATGATAATGAGAGTAATCACAACAACAATAATAATATATAATAATCATAAAAAGAAATTTTAATCTAAATTTTAAAGTTTCTCACTACTAATTAACCACTTAGAATTTTCAATTTGTGATTTTAGTTACAAGTCTTATTATATCTCAAATTTAAACTTAACTTATTTAAATTAAATGCATTTTTTGTAAATAATTTTTTACAAGTGAACAAATTAATTTTAGTCATTTTTTTCATGTATCAAAAGTTTTCAGTTTAAAATTTTAATATATTAAAAAGTTATCAATATATGAATATATCCTACGAAATTATGAACAAAATTACATTAATATTTAAAGAATTTCTTAATTTCCTTTTTAAAAGAATTCACATTTAATCTCTTTTAAGTTTAAACAAATATATAATTTTTATTTCAATTGTCTTGACAAATTTATTCTAATTTCATTAAGTTAAACAAACTCCATTTAATCCTTTAAATAAGATTAGAATATTCACCCACCTAATAGAGAAGAGAAGTTCGAAGGTTGAAAGTAAAGATTGTTAACTCCAAAACATCCAAAAGCATCAAGATCGAATTAAGGTTCAAAACACCTTACTTGAGCTATTTTGCTTAAATTTCTTCATTTCAAGAGAATAATGAAGAGGAAGTTGAATAAGAACAAAGAGCTTACCTTGATTGTGTAAGAAATTTGATAAAATCTAGCTTTTGTGGTGCTTGATTAAAGGATGAGATGGACAAGAAGAAGAAGAAGAATGGGTAATATGGGGGGGAGGGATAGTTAAGGATTTGAAAGAATTTGGGAGAAATAAAGGTATGGCTAGTAAGTGGGGAATAAATTAGGGAGTAATCTAGGGGCAAATTGGAAATAATACTTTAAACATATTTCATACTCACTCACTTACTTTTGAATACTTACAACTTTTAATTATTTTGCTTTATTTGCTTTCCCTCATATAATTCATTCAAAATTTCCATCCCAAATATATTTAGGACTCATTCAATTACTTAATTCTATTTCTCCCTAATATCTCATTCATATTTTCTTGCCAAAATTTATTCTTTTCCTATAAGAATTTCACTCTAATTATTATCATTAAGATTATTTAATAATTCCCTCATAAAAATAAAATTTTAAAATTCTAAAGAGATTGTAAAATTTTTCCTTTTGATATTTAATAATTCCGCTCCTAAAAATAAAATTTCTCTAACCGCATGAAGTTACATTACTTTGCAATTGATAATATATGATTAAATGATTTCTCTGCATTAGGGCAATGATTAACTTTTATTTCATGAAAAATTAATCAATAAGAAATTTATAGTAGCCAATTAATATCAAATTAATAATTTAATAAACTTAAATTTATCCAATAGCTAATTGATTATAATTTTTGATGAATTATTAAGTAAGATAGATAATCACTTCAAGAATTAAAACATTAACAATTTTTTCCCTTCTAATACGTGTTAGGAGTTGAACATTTGGAACAAAAATGAATAAGAAGGATCACGGTATAAAACTTCACCATTTTTGTAGGTACTTTTCCTTTGATTTATTGGATTATAAAGGATGATATAATATTTTTTGAGTGCTGTCTTTCCTACTTAAAATTTAGGCTCACGTTGAGGGTGTTCTTTTGATTCCTTAAATTTAAACATTTCATATAGAGATAAAAAATTAGTAGGTAAGAGGATTATAATTAAAGTATTATATGATTCTGTTTATTAAGGTAAAAAAAATTCTATTTTCTTATTTTAAACTTCTTATTTTTCTAATTTCACTATGATGGAAGCATACGCAGAAACTTCATCAATTTGCCTAATGGAATCAGTGGATAGTTGGCTTTGATGTCTTATTATTTGAAACCCATAAATATCAATTATAATGACTTTTTTGTTTTTTCCCCCACATCCGCCGAAAGTGGGAAAAAAAAAGGGTTAATAAATGGAGGATTAACCAAGTTGGAGCAAGGGAAAACAATCAATCACTCTTCTGCTCAGGATAACACTTGCCATCTGGTTTAGTTACTTAAATGAATTACAATTAATAATATGATTTATCTCTAATCTATATTTTGTTAAACATTTGATATTAAAATTTCAAAATTAATAGCCAATTAATAGGAATTAATAGTTTGAAAATTTTACAAGTATTTTGAAAAAATATAAAAATTAATGTGAAATTGTTAATAGATAAAATAATTTGGAAAAATATATCAGATTCAAATCATTTTAACATACTAATTATTTCAATAATTAATGATTCTAATAAAAATATTTGATTATCATAATTGATTACAAAAATTGGTTGAAAATTTATAGGAGTATAAAAATAATTGAAAGAGATTTTTTTTAGTCATTTACCTCGGTTCCTACTCATCTATTAATCACAATATCTATTGAATAATAAATGTCAATTAAAAATATTAAAACAATATATTAAAATATTTTTTATGCTTTTTAAATATTAAATCATATTTTTTTACATTTTTATTAAAATAAAATATGATTTTTATATTTTTTTGTAAATTCATTTTTTAACAAATGACATTATTTATTGTTTATTACAAAATTTCAATTAAATATTATGATTAATATTATTATATTTTAATATATTTTAGCTCTAATCTATATGGTTTTTTGTATTTGACATTAAATATTCAAAATTAATAGACAATCAATAAGAATTGACAATTTGAAAATTTTGAAAGTATTTTAAAAATTTATAAAAATTAATGTGAAATTTTTAATAGATAAAATAATTTGAGATTGGATATCAAATTCAAGTTCTTATAGCATACTAATTATTTCAATAATTGATTAAGCTAATAAAAATATTTGATTATGAAAATTGATTGAAAATTTATAGGAGTATGAAAGTAATTGATAGAGATTTTCTTAGGTGTTTTTGATAACACTGAAGTATTTAACGCTAAAATTAAGTACTAAATTTTAAGCATTAAGCTTATAGTATTTGAATAATTTCATATTGTAAATTTTGAATTTAAATAATAATTTAATATTTTAGTCCCAAGATGTTAAAATTTTTCATAGTTTTAAAATTATATTTAATTATAATTTTAAAAATTTTATGCATCAAATTTTTAATGTTAAATTTAAAATTTTTTATATATATAATTATTAAGTATTGAAATTATACATTTAATTTAAGTGCTAAATTAAACTTATATCATTTGAATTTTAAGCACTATATATAGTTAATGTCTTGGAAATTTTGTCATAAAATATTTAAACTTTGTATAATTTCAAAATTATCTTAATAAGATTTTAAAATATTACATACTAAAAGTTTAAATGATGTGATATGTATATATATATATATATATATATATATATATATATATATATATATATATATATATATATATATATATATATATATATCTAATTATTATAAAAAATAGAGATAATATTCAATATTTTTATCCAGTAAAATTTGATCAAAATAGAACTAATTATTGAATGCATTCAATTAGATGATTGTTGTTAAATAGATTAAGCAAATTTTTATTGAATTTAATATTTAGCATAAACAAATTAAAAGGATAAAATATATTTTTAAGGATATGTTTCTTACAATAAATAAGTTAACTTATAATTTATTGATCTGATCAATAAGTTATAAGCTGACTTCTAGAGTTTTTTTGCACACTGTCTTATTAAAAAATGTTCTAATTTAGATTTTATTATGTATAAATAATTAATGAGTTAATTCATAGCTAATAAATTATTTAATAGTTAATAAATTATCTAATTATAGAAGAGGTAACTAGTTATAAATTAGTTAAAATTATAAAATGACATAAAAATATATTAATAAAAATAGATATATAAATTAAAATAATTCATATTAATAAAGAAATATAATAACTTATAATTTATAAGTTACTTAAGATAATTTATTAAGGCTCTATTGCATGCAAATAATTGATAAGTTAACTGATAATTAATAGTTGATAACTGATCTAATTATTGATATATGATAAATTAGCTAATTGTATAAGAAGTGTTTTATAAAATTAATTGTTGAACTAGTTAAAATTATAAAATAACATAAAAGAATATATTAATAGAAATAAATATATAAATTAAAATAAGTTATATTAGTTTAAAGATTAAATTATATTAATGTAGTTAAAATATTTAAAATAAATATATAATATTTAATATTTAATTAATTATATTTTATAAAATTACATATTTATTTATATATATGATTTTTATTTTTTATTATTTATAAAATATTATAATTGTTTAAAATATAAATGTAGATTTAGGTTTACATTATGAAATATGTAGGTTATAAATTAATAAAAAGAATTACGATAGATTTGAAAAAGTTTTAAAAGGTAATAACTTATAAGTTATAAGTTACTTAAGGTAAAATAATAAAATTATAATTAATAAAAATAGATATATAAAATAAAAAAAATATATTAATGAAAATAGATATATTAATAGAATTAGATATATAAATTAAAATAATTTATTTTTATCTAAAAATTAAATTATATTAACATAATTAAGATGTTTAAAATAAAAATATAATATTTAATATTTAATTAATTATATTTTATAAATTTATATATTTATTTACTTATATAATTTTTATTTTTATTATTTATAAAAAAATATAATTATTTAAAATATAAAGGTAGATTTAGGTTTACATTTTAAAGGATATGCATTGTAAATTAATAAAAAAATAAAGATATATTTAATTTTTTTGAAAAGACAGCTTAAAATAGTTTATTAAATTAAAACTTACTTTTTTAATAAATTAATAAATAAAATACTTCTAATTGATTAGATCAATAAGTTATAAGTTAACTTATTTATTGTATGAAATAATTGCCTGAATTAGTTGATAATTGGTATTTAAGAAGTTAATTGATTGTACAATAAATATTTCATAAAATTAATTGTTAAACTAACTGAAATTATAAAATAACATAAAAAATATATTAATAAAAATATATATATGAATTAAAATAATTTACATTTATCTAAAAAATTAAATTATATTATTGTAATTAAAATTTTTAAAATAAAAATATAATATCTAATATTTAATTTAATTAATTATATTCAATGAACTTATATATTTATTTATATAATTTTTTAGTTTATTAAATTAAAACTTACATTTTAATAAATTAGTACGTTAAACACTTCTAATTGATTAGATTAATAAATTATAAGTTAACTTATTTATTGTATGAAACAATTGCATGAGTTACTTGATAATTAATAGCTAAGAAGTTAGTTAATTGTGCAATAAGTATTTTATAAAATTAACTGTTAAATTAGCTGAAATTATAAAATAACATAAAAAATATATTAATAAAAATAGATATATAAATTAAAATAATTTATATTTATCTAAAAAATTAAATTATATTATCAAAATTAAGATTTTTAAAATAAAAATATAATATATAATATTTAATTTAATTAATTATATTCAATGAACTTATATATTTATTTACTTATGTAATTTTTTATTATTATTTATAATATACTTATAATTAATAAAATATAATTAATTATATTTTATGATATAGTATATTTATTTACATACATATTTTTATATATTTATAGTTTAAAAATAGGATACAATTAAGTTAAAATTAAATTAATTATATTTTATGGCATCTTATATTACATAATTTAATTAATTAAATTTTATATAATTATATTGTGAAGGAATGAGTTATAAATTAATAAAAAATAATTTAAAAAAATTTGAAAAGGTAGTAATTTATATGTTATAAGTTACTTAAAATAACTTGTTAAATTAAAACTTATTTTTTTTAATAAGTTAGCATGCAAAATAGTTTAGAAGTTAATTTATAATTTATTAATTAGATCAATAAATTATAAGTTAACTTATTTATTGTACAAAATGAAACCCTAATAAGTTATTTTGAATAATTTATAACTTATAAGTTACAATTTTTTTAAATTTTTTTACGATTTTATTTCATGTAAGCAACTGATAAGTTAACTGATAACTAATAAGTTAGTTAATAACCAATAAACTAAATGATAACTAATAACTTATAACTAATAATTGTTAAGTTAATTGATTGTTTAAGTAGTATTTCGTAAAATTAATTATTAAACTAATTGAAATTGTAAAATGATATAAAAAGATATATTAATAAAAATAGATATAAAATTAAAATAATTTATATTTATCTAAAAATTAAATTATATTAATCTAATTAAAAATTTTAAAATAAAAATATATTATTTAATATTTAATTGATTATATTTTATAAACTTATATATTTATTTGCTTATATAATTTTTATTTTATTATTATTTATAATAAAATTATAATTAATTAAAATATAACTAATTATATTTTATAATAGTATTTATTTACTTACATATTTTTATATATTTATAATTTAAAATTAGGATATAATTATGATAAAATTAAGTTAATTATGTTTTATGAAAAAATATTTAGATTTATGTTATAAAGAACATGAGTTATAAATTAATAAAAAGAATAATAATAAATTTGAAAAGAATTTAAAAGACGATAGCATAAGTTATAATTTATTTTGAATAATTTACTAAATTAGAGCTTATTTTTTTGATAAGTTATTATGAGAAATACATTTAAAAGCTAACTTATAATTTATTAATTAGATTAATAAATTATAAATTAACTTATTTATTATACGAGAAAAAGCCCAAATTTATCACTATTCTTTTTATTGATTTACAACTTATGTCTTTTATTAATATGAATTATTTTAATTTATATGTCTGTTTTTATGAATATATCTTTTTGTATCATTTTATAATTTTAGATAGGTCAACAGTTAATTTTGTAAAATATTTTTATACAATTAATTATTTTATTAACTATTAATTATTAATTAACTTATCAACTATTAACTATTAGTTAATTTATTAGTTACTTATGTAAAATATAGCCTAAATATGAATTTATTCAATTATGTACTGAATTTGTGTTTTCAAACACATCCTTAGTGATTTACATCCGTTCCCACTCATCTATTAAACACAACATTTAATGAATAATAAAAATTGATTTAAAAATATTAAAGCACTATATTAAAATATATTCTTATTTTTTGGTAAATATTAAATCATAATTTTTATATTTTTATTAAAATTAAATATGAGTTATATATATATTCTTTTGTAAATTCATATGTTTTCTTAACAAATAATATTATTTATTATTTATTATGAAATTTCAATTAAATATTATGATCAATTTTAGTTATATTTTAAAAGCAAAAATTATTATACTGTTTTTATATTTTGATAATTGAAAATTTCAATTAACTCTAGTTTAGGCCTAATTTCTTTATTAGAAAGTATTTTTTGTAGGAAAATATTATTTTCATATATAATAATAAAGGAGTGGTATGTTACTTATATTAATAGTTGAAAAAAATAACACTTAGAGGCATAATAATGGAGAACAACAAGTTTCTTTTTAAAATGGAGGAAATAGATTTTCTTAAATTTTTTATATTTAATATTAATTAAATAAAATATTTTTATTTTAATATTTATAGCTATATTTTATAAAAAATACTTTTTGTTAACTTTATTTATTTCATCAAAAAATATTTTTTATAAAAAATTATCATTTACATATAAATTAATAAAATAATGATATACTACTTGTATTAATGATTAAAAAAATAATGCCTAGAAATTTGATAGTAAAGAAAAATAAATTCCTTTTTTGAAAAAAGAGAAGTTATTTTTCTAAACTTTTCATATTTAATATTAAATATTTTAAAATCTTATAATTATATTTTATGAAAAATATTTTCTATTAGATTGAGTTTAGAGTTCAATTAATATTATTATTTAATCACATTTATTAAATGTCATGTATTTTGTCATGTGACTACCTTTTGAAGGTCTCTTTATTAATAGATTGATACATATCCCTTATCAATGTCACTTTTTATATATTAGAATATGGAGATGATATTAAATTGATGTGAAATTTGTGAAATTAATAGTAAATTATTGTTAAAATATTTTTTAGTATTGATTTAAAGCTATAATCTTTCAAATTCAATTTGATAATTTACTCCAATTAAAATTATGCATAAATTTGAAATTACATTCAAAATCTACTCTACATTAAGAGAGGATGTGATTATTACATGGCTTCTTTTTTACGCACGACATATTTAATTCAGCCATTTGCAAGTTTGAATGTCTTTTAACATGAGAAATTTTAACCTAATCAAATAATTAGATTTGTTTTCCACATCACAAAAGCCTGATTCTTTTTTACATTGTAAAATCTCATCAGAAGAGTAAAGATCAGAGGGTAAAAATTTAATAATTTTACTCTAATTATTAAAAAAAAAGTATTTAATTTTAACTTCAAGCATCCTACTTTCAGGTATTTTAAAATTTCAATCCACAAAAACTTGTGTCATTCTTATTGCACGAGTAATAATGTTCATAACACTATGTTTTATCATTTATATTCTTTTATTTATTGTATATTATTAAGCTACTAAATATATTTATTTACAAAAGCTTTTATAAACTATTAAATTGCAAACAAAATACTTTAACTTTAGAATTAATTGGAGATTCATTAATCGATTCAAGTAATTCATGAGCTTAACTTAAACTGGTTAAATTAAAATAAATTGTTTCAAATCAAACTTAAGATCAGCAACAAAATTTATTAAATCAACCGAGCTGGAGAGTTGCAACCAATTCATATATTTAATGAGTTTCACTATTAATACCCAGTCAACTAGAAGACTTAATTTGGTCTTCGTAATAACTTGATAAGCTTGTAAATTTAGAGGTTCAAACTATATAATTAACAAAAATTGCTCTTGACAAAGTCAGAGATGTTAGACCATTAGATAGGGCATCAACATTGTGCAAAGGCATAAAATGTGGATTTAACTTAAAAATGTTGACCTGTGAAGAAACAGGGTATGTGTTCATAGGTTGTGATCTGTCTTGTCATTACTTTCTAAGAGGGAATCTATACTAAATTTTTTCCATTATTCGCAACTCTTGTCACCAAGCTCAGCAAAATTTTTAACAAATCCTAACTACAACAAACCTAGCTTATTATTCAGCAAAGGAAATGCACACCAAAATTTATAAAGCAGCAACATTCTTCAGTGAAATATGTAAAGGAATAGAGTACGGGCATAGAAGAAAAACGCACTTAAAATCATAAATTAAAATGCATTACGATCGTGCTCCAAGCCAACGAAATCAAAGGAAAATATTAGTACGGAAAATCACTCACATTTGAAACCAAAATGTAGTAGCATTCATATTAAAACAGACCTGCTGTTCTCTCCTATCAATGGTGTTCTCTTCTTGCTATGGTGTCCGTAAGCCTTAGTATTAACGAAGGAGTGCAAAGAAATCTCTTTTCCCTTAGTTGATGTGCATTATTTTGATGTGGGACACTGACATGGCCTTTGTCAAGATTATGTTAGTATTTAACAGCTCACATCAATTTCAATGGTACCAAATAAGTAAAATCAGTAAGTCTCATTAATTAGGAGTGTTAAACGAACTAGCAGCTCATGAAATTTGTACGAATTGAGTTTGTTAAAGATAAAAGTGCAAAATGTGTATTTAAACGAATTCGGTTTGTACAGATCAAATTTGTGCTAGCCGCAAATTGACTTGTAGGCCAAACTTATTTATAAGTCAAAATTCGCAAGTTTTGTAAATTTTTTTTTTTGGATCAAACTGACTTTTTGTAAGCTTATTTAAATGTGAGTTTTAACCAATCGAGTTTAAATAAATTCGATTTGCATGAGCTTTGGCCCAGCCCCTAGGTTTGCTCCATTAAACATCCTTATTATTAATGCAAATTGATGGAAGGACTAAAATATGAAATAAATTTAAAAGTGAGGAATGAAATTGATACTAATATTCTTTGGAGGACAAAAATAATACAAACTTGATTTTTACAAAGACTAAAATAGAATCATAGTTTAATTCAAAAATATAAATTTTAAAAATAACAATTTATTTTATAAATAATCTAAAAAGGAGAGTTATAAACCATCTTAGCTCTAAAATAAAAATTTAGAAATATTTTATAATTACATTTCTGGAATAAAAAATTTAATAATAAAAATTTAAAAAATAAAACATTCAAAATTACCAAACTTGTTTTAATATATTTATACAATAATATATTTTAAATTTGTTTTAAAATTGTCAAATATATTCAAAGTAGACAATATGAATGCTACATTTAACAATTAAGCCAAAAAAGGGCAAGCAAACATTAGAAATTTGTGTGCTGAAACTACTAAATTCTAACTTAAATATGACAAATCAAACATGACAAATCGAGAAGCAAATAATAATAATAATAATAATAATAATAATAATAATAATAATAATAATAATAATAATAATAATAATAGATTAGAGGATTGTAGTTTCACCCTAATTTTTGAATATTTCAAGAGAGAAGAGGGATCAGAATATTTTTTTCAATGGTCCAGCATGCAGAATCCCCAATTATACTACTTGGAGGATCACGACTTTATTAAATCACACTTTCATAGTTAATCGGTGGGAGAAGCCTCAAAATTATAAAAACCTTAGCTCCTCAAATTTTACCATCCCATGTCATAGCATCATAACTGATACCAAATAAAAATAAAGAGGAATCAAAATATTGAGAAGCTCGAAGGCTCAGTTTGTTTGGTGAATTTTTTTTTTAGAGATATAATCATAAATTGATAAGATAGTAGAAAATGTTCTTATATGATCAATACTAAATATAGAGAATTTGATGGAAGATAACTTTTTTTTTTTTTAAAAATATTTTCTTCATTAGCATAATTTTAAGTGTCATTTTTTTTATAATAAAGTATAGAGATAACATGTCATCCTATTATGTATATAGAAGCAAATAAAAATTTCCAACAAAAAATATTTTCTAAAAAAAAAATGGAGCCGAAGTTTCATTGTCTTCTCCTGTAACTTATGTCACACATGGAGTTTCCCTCTCTATTGAATACCCACACATCCACAAAAGATTAATAGTACTGGTTATGAATTTTGAAAAACCTAATAGTTACCGCCTTTATAAATTAGGAATTAAATGTTTTGTTTATGGACAATTTTATTATACCCAGACTAAAAGTCTGGGAATGGATACCTTAATTTAATGACAATATAATAGCCATCAAATTTAAGAGATAAAAAAATAAATGATTGATATAATTTTATAGGTTACTTACTGAAAAAATAAATATTACTTATATAATATTAATTTTCTCACTCTCATACTTTCTACTTTTTACAAAAATGATCATATATACACCAACGTAATAGATAGGCCTAATTTTATATTTTTTATGATTTTTAAAATTTTTTTATTGAACATGCAAATAAAAATGCATTAATTAAATTTTTAATAAAGAGCAAACACTTAATTTCTTATTTAACATAATAAAAAGCATGGAAATGGTTTACAATTTGAAAAGGAATATTGAAATAACATTTTTTTACATTATCATACTTTTAGACATAATAGTATGATTATCAATTAATTTTTATTATAGCAATACTATCATTTTTAAATTTAATACTCAATTTATTTAGATTTTTTTGCATTAAATATGGATTTGTTATTTTATTGCAATTTATGAAATAATTTTTTGAGTTTTTATAAATTTTTTAGTGTCAAAATTTATATATTTAATAATTATTTAAAATAAAATTTTATAATAAATTATTAATATTAGGCCAATATTATTGGATTGATAGTGATTTGTATAATAATTTATTGTGTTATAAAATATATTCAATAACTAATACATGTAATTTGTAAATAAATTATTTATACTGAGACAAAATTATAAATGATAGATCATGTATATAATATATTAAAAAATTATAATAAAATTTTTTACTTATGAATGTATTTTTAATTTTAAATGTTAAAGATTTTTTTATAAATTTTCTATTCTCAATGAAAATAAAAATGAAAAATAATTAAAGCAAATACACGAATTTTTTATTTTGATAAAAATATGCACTTCTAAATTTTATATACATAGGTGTATAATATTAAAAAAATAGTATTATTGATCTCGATGTATTTAATTTTTAAAATTTTTAATATCTAGGTAATGATGAAAAGTTTCAAAATTAATGATTTAAATACAATGCTATTAGTAATATTATTATTTCTTAAGGAAGCATGTAAGATATTCAAATTGAAATTCAAAATTAATTTTTAAATTTTTTATATGATGAATTTATGATATTTTTTAATTTTTAAAACTTTTAATTTTTAAAATAATTTAATCACATCTGTTAATATATAAATAGTTATGATTAAATAATTTTAATTTAATAATTTAAAATTTTGTTATATCATTTTAAGTATTTATGCATAAACTATTTATCAGTGAAGTATATAACCAATACATTTTTACCCATGAATATTTATAACTAAGTATTTATATATAAATTATTTATCTGTGAATGTATATAACCAATACATTTTTATTTACATATTTTTATTCATATATGTAAAGAAAACTATTTTTTAAACAATAAAATACCAAAAATTGTTTAAAAATTATTTATCAATTTTTTTAAATTTATTCTTAAAAAAATTAAAATCATAATCTTGCATACTATTTTTAAAATCTAACATATAAAATTAGATTATATATATATAAGCACCAATTCTAAAAATATTGTTTCAAAAATTAAATATAATACATATATTATGCAAATTCTAACTTTCAATGTATAATTCTTAAATTTAAATTAAAATACTTCAAATATTTTTAAATTTTAGATTTATATATAAAAAAATTTGAAAGTTGATTAAGTCAACATTTTATTAAGAGAAATAAATAATAAATTTAAAAGAAAACTTAAGTTATGTATTTCTCTTTACTTTTTTTGGGCATAAAATATATTCAATAATCACTACATGTGATCTACATATAAATTATTTATATTGAGCTAAAATTATAAATGATAGATTATGTATATAATATATTAAAAAAATTTATAATAAAATTTTTTATCTACAAATGTGTTTTTAGTTTTAAATGTTAAATTTTTTTTGTAAATTTTCTATTCTCAATGAAAATGAAAATAGAAAATAATTAAAGTAAATGTATAAATTTTTTTATTTTGATGAAAAATATGCACTTCTTAATTTTATATACAGAGGTGTATAATATTAAAAAAAATAGCATTATTAATCTTAATGTATTTGATTTTTCATATTTATTCGTTATCGAAGGAATTTGAAATTACAATAAAACCTTTTAATTTTCATTTTTCTTTTTAAATTTATTTTGAAAATTTAATTTTTGTTTTAAAAATTTTCATATAGATATATATGTAAAATAAAGTCTAAATCTTTAAATCTATATAGAAAAAAATATTTGGGTCTAACTTATTTTTATAAACCCATAAGTTCATAAAAAAAATTTGGGATAGAAATAAAATTAGAATAAATTTAAACCTTAAATTGTAAGGTTTATAAATAAATAAATTACTTAAAAATTTCTTTCATACATAAATAGGTGTTATTTATTTATTAGTTTGTCAGCAAGGATATTAATATCCAGACTTTTAGTCTGGGTATGGAAGAACTATCCTTTGTTTATTCATCCTAATATATTTGCTTGGTCATTGCTACATTATCCAAAATAAATTTCCCTGCTAGAATATCTACATTATGAACTCAGTTGATTTTTAATTCTAGAAATCCGAGTTTATTATCAAATGGAAGTTCTAGGTTCAGTTATAAGTTCAAGACAAGAAAAATGGGGCATATATATGATAGGGGGAAAACAAATTGCAGAAGTAATCGAACCAAGTGGCAAGCTTTAATATTGAGGAAACAAGATTAGTTTCAAATAGAAAATCGAAGCCAATATTTGTCACTGAATTTGACATGAACTATGTATGATCAACATTAATTTGCACCAGTATGGTCAAGGACAAGCCCTCCAAAACATACTTAGCCTTGTTCCAGCAATATTGGCACCTAAACTCTTCAGTTTCCGTTAATTCGAGAATGCAGACAGTTTTAACCAACTAGAAGTACTTTTAAACGTAAACAAAGAAGTGGAATATGATTAGAAAAAAAAATGATAGTAGTTCAAGTAATTAGACCAAGTGGCAAGTTTTATTTTCTGCAAAAGAAATGCCTACTATCTTCCCCAGCTTAACTATGGTTGATCCTCATCCATTATAATTTCCCTTTTTTTCCCCCTTCAATTTTGCGTTAAGAGTTGAACAATTCATTGTATTTGCTATTATCAGTTTCAAATAATAAAATGAAGTTAAAATAGTCACCGATTCCAACAGTCAAAATGATGAAATTTCCATGTACTATCATAGTCAAATTGGAGAAGACTGATTATACATTCACAAAGAATTATTGAACAAAATTAAGCTACATTGCCGCATAACTTAATTAGCATTGCAAACCTTTATTCCGCACCTATTTAAAGAATAGAAGGATCGAAAAATCCATTCAAATATGCTATGTCTACAATTTTGACCCGTAAGCCAATCCTAGATTACAATGAGAGCACAAATTTTCTATTGTTACATCCAACATAATCTAAAAAAATTGCTTGAATTTACTGCCAAAAAAAAATGCCCGCTAGCAATGTTGACACTATAAACTCTTCAATTTTCTTCCAGTTCTGAAAATCACACATTTTCTAATTAATTCTAAGTCCAAAATGTAAAATATATATAAAAACGGCATGTGACAACTAATAAGGAAAGAAAAGCTAATGCTCGAAATAAATCAATCTAGATTGTAAACTTTTTCAGTATTCAAACTTAGGTTATAAGACAACATCAATGGCCGCCACACCGCTATGTAAGAACACATTTAATATGTTTCTTATTAATTTCAAATTAAAAAGCCAATCCAAGTGACCAAATTTGACAAGAAAGTCTCTATACGATTTAAGTATATATGTTAAATAGGGTGGATGGGATGGGTGGGTTTGCTCGCATAAATCCTCATTTTAAACAAGTAAAATTGGTTAAGACCATAGGACTCATGAGTGGCTTGCATCTTTTTTTTTATGTTAATTAAAAATAATTAAATTATTAAAAATATACATGCGAGAATCAAATTTTGAATCCTTGACATAGAGAAATGCATTTTTAAAAGAACATTGGATTAAGTTAGATTAAAAAAATATTTTTTTATAAATTATAATTGACTAATTAAATTTTTTTTGTGTAATGAATTGGTCAAATAAATTTAAAAAAAATTATATTAAGCCATTTACATTGGATTGGGAATCAAGTTAGATTAAAAAAAATCCCAAAATACTTGAAAAAGTACAAAAGAAAAATGAAAAAGGAATTAATTAAGCCCATGTGACCTGAACGGGTTTGGCAGTGTAGACTTATCTGCATAAGCCTGCATGAAAACAGGCTTCAAAAATGAAACCCAAATGGTCCCATGCCTACCTGCAAAGCCCGCAGATCTCTGGGTTCAGCCGTATCCAACATGCCACAAACAAAGATCAACATCTGCTCTTGCCACAAGGAGGCTTTGGACCATAACCGTCGAGATTTACAACATATCTACATCTTAAATTCTTGATGCGTTTGACCTTGCTATTATCCAAACAAGCAAAGGAACTTAATTTTTGGCTTTGTAAAAACTTGCTTAGCTTGTAAATTTATAACTTCAAACTACATAATTAAGAATAGTGCTTTCCGTATATTTGCAGAAGACATGCCAAAGTTAGAGAGATACATAGAAAATGGTTTAAAAACTGATTTATTTAGAAGAATTTTATATGCTTACCAAATTTTCAAAAAAAAAAAAAATTATAGGCAATATTTCATGACTTGGTTTGTGAAAAGTATATGAGAATATATGACCAAGTGCTAATTTTCAGATTCAAGCAAGCTGTTCATTTGCAACAACAGTTTCAATACAAGGGCAAAACAACATTCCCAACACCATTCAATTTCTAACACGCTAATCAATATACATTTTTATTGTTTTAGAGAGAATTCTTTCTGTACATTAATCTGAATTTACCCATATAATTTTTTTCTCAAAAAATCAATTAAAAAAAAGATATTGAGAAACACACGGAGATATCATTAAGGTTTATATAAAGTTAAAGACGATGCCTCCTGGGTTTGCTACATGAGCAGAGTAGTGAAAACCTCTACTCAAACTACAGGAGAGAAGCAATTACTGGTCTCCTATTAAAAATTCTATTTCACCCTTTGAATAAAGAGCTTTGACCTCCTTAATTTTTTTTTTTTTTTGGGGGGGGGGTGTTAAAAAACTGCCTTAAGTAGAAGAAAGAGAGGAGTGTGGAACCACAAGAGTAGAACATACTTACGAAAGTGAGAACTGCAAGTACACAAGAAATTTTCCCATTTCGGGGATTGCAAAGCCCACTGTCACCACACCCACTCATCTGGAAACTACTCATAAAGTGGTTTAAATAACATATTTAATTTTAGTAGATTTTCTTGGCCATTAAGCCTTTTCATTGTTAAAGAAGATGATTATCCAAACCATAGTCACCAATTAAGAAACTTAAGGGTTTACTTTAGCATTGAAAGCTTCTATATGCTGACTTAAAGAGAAGCAATCTCTGACAGCTACAAACTTATCCACAAAAAGGATACATTCAATGAAGTTGCAACTATCCTGAAGCAGACCCTGAGCATTGGAAGCTTCATTTTGCACCTATTAAAAGACTTGAAGAGAAAGACTTAGTTTGAAATTTGAATAATAAGAACTTAGCCTGGCTATTGGTACATTTCCAATTTCCAGATAAAATTTCTTAGCAAGCAATACTAATTTGCACCAGTATGGTCGATTGGTCTTTCCTTTAATTCCAGAGAGCATAGCAAACAGTTTATAATCAACTACAAATTCTAAGTCTAGGACCAAGAAGAATATGATAAGAACAAAAAATCAAATGATATCAGTTACTATACTAGGTGTCAGGTTTTATTTTAAGTAAGAGAGGCACTGATTATCTTCCCCTGATCTCCATGGATAGACCTCATTTATAACACCTTTTTTAATTTTTTGGTCCAATTTTCGTGATAGTTGAAAAGAGCCATTATAATTGCTATTTATCAATCTCAAATAATCAGAGTTCAAAGACAACTTAGTCACTGATTCCAACAGAAAGATTGATGAAGTTTTCAAATATGTTTGGATTGCAGTAAAATTAGAAAATAACAAGTTTAAAATAGGAAAATAGAATTTTTTATCCAATAAACAGAATCAGATAATATTTTAGTTATACTCCTCTGACCTACTTGTTTTTTACTTATATATGAAATAACTATAGGTAACGAATCCTACAGTTGACAAAGATAAGAAAGCTGTTAAAAGATGTCATATCATCTTTCCTAATGCAATAGATCAAAGGAAATGTAGCAAAATAAATGAATGAATAAATAAATAATAAGTTTCATACCTTGATCTTTCTTGTTCATTACTGTGGCATATATTGAACTTCCTCAATGCCACCAGGGAGTGGAAGCAGGCACTCTGTGTACGTGACTTGCTTGTTGCTGTATTTATCAAGACCATATCTGAGATGCTGTAGCAATTGTCCCTGATGATTACATTTCATTAAACCTTCACCACTATAAGTTCCAACAATTTCACCGGCTTTGGTGAAGCACTTTGGTACAAAATATTTGGTAAAAGTCTCCCTAAAGGTCATAATAATGGACTTCTCCCAAGATGATTTCAATCCGTATTCTTTCATCACCCATATCTCAGTTTTATATCTCCCAACAATAGATAAACTGAGGTATCCTCCAAGTAACCCAAAGTTATAAAATTCCAAATCATGTTCAAAATCAGGCAGAGGCAACTGACTTATGTTCTTTTGTACCAAATCAAACGCAATAATAACATCAACATTATCATCTGCATCATGACTATAGGCCAACCAATGAATAGCACCATTCAAAAATGTCCCAGAGTTTAAAACATCAAAATCAGTCACACAGGTCAAATGATTTCCATCAACTCTTTCCCATGTATTGTTTTTCATAGAGAAAGACTCAAAGTGGAATCCAAAGTCATATAGATATAGTGGATCATCTAGATATAGCCCATTGTAGTCCAGAACTACCACTACCACATGATCATCGGTTGAAGAATCATAACCAAAACCGTATTTAGTTGGAAAACACTTCTGCGGAATGGGAGGATATGACAGTTTTTTGCAGGAACCTGTTGATGGATTCCATACAAACAGATTCCGACGATCATCTAAGAGTAAAAACCCTCTGCAAGATCCCAAGATCCGAATACAATGAAAAGGCGCCGTAAACGGAAAATTAAGTCTTGCTACAGCAGAATTGTCATAAAATGATGCGTTCACATCTATTGATCGTGTTTGAGAAGCTGACAAGTACATAAGTCTGTAGGTGGGATTGAAAGCTAATTCAAAGTGTGATTTTGCAAAGAGGGGATCGGAAATCAGAGACAACCATTTCTTAGAAACAGACCTGAAGCGAAGCAAGGATCTGACGGGTAACCTTAAAAGAATTTCTCGTATTAGCTCTTCAGGAAAATCATACATTTTGTGTTGGCTGCTTCTCTGGCGCAATTCCTCCATTAGACGCAAGAAATTTTTACTTCTATCACATTTTTTACAAACACCCATAACCCATTCGAGTAATATATAATTTTATAAAGGCGCAGACAACGGTGTCTTTATCAAACGTTGCGGTTTGGAATCCGGGCACACGATAATTTAAAGTTCTGTCGCGTGGTAGTGTGAGGCAGAATTAAATACTTTTTAGATAAAATATTTTAGGTAAAATTATAAAAATAACCCAAATCTATTTACAGAAAAGTAAAGCAAAATTTCATCACCAGTCACATTAGTTCTTTCGTCGTTAAACCATCTTTTCTTCTTCTGCTAATTATGAGTAGAAACTAAAACTGTCCTGAGCAAATAGAAAGAAATTAATATTTAATTTTTTTTATAATTTTTATATTACTTTAATCTTTATCACTTTTATTATTTACAATATATATTAATATTTTTGAGTAGTATATATATATATATATATATATATATATATATATATATATATATATATATATATATATATATATATATATTAATTCATATTACTTAAAAATTTACATATTATTTTCTTATTTTTATTTATTTTATCACATATTTGTTTATATAGATTCCTAATATTTACATTTAAAGTGCTAATGTTACTAATAAATATAAATATAACATAATATTTTTATTTCACAATAAAATATCTTAAATAAGTTAAAAATTTAATTTAATTAAAATATCTATTGATATCGATATTTATCATCTAATATTATTTAATTACATATTATATTTTTAAGGATTTAAATTTGCTTCACTATCAATGTAAATTTACTTTATGTTGTTATTCAATCATTTGATGTTATATTGATAAAGAAATATTAAAATTCTTTTAATATAGTTAAAATTATTAATTACTATTACTTTTTAATAAAGTATCTTTTTATCATTTAATAATAGTATAAAATATTTTATTTAATTTTAAATCAAATTTAAAATTTATTTTTAATTATATAATTATTCATAATATGTCATCACATTTTTTAAATTGTTTGAATAATCCATATTATTTAACTATATTTATATGTCTTGATTAAATTATTTAATTATATATTATATTTTTAATCTTATATTTAATTCTTTAAATCACATAATTTACCTTTCACGTGTCACTTTATTATGAGATACTTTCTCATCTACATTTTTGGCACTTATACTTGCTCTTCTCTTTTTTTACTTTGATTTTGTAGTGCTTATGTATTAATTTTTTGTTGTTGGGTTATTGAATTATTATTATATTAATTCTTTGACTGGATTAGTCTTTTCTTAATTTTTTAATCATTATTTTGTCATTGTTTATAACTTTTGGATATTTTCAAAAATTAAAAGGTAAAATAAGAAAAAAGTCCACATTTAGAATAGATAAGTACTAATTTTTTCATTTTATTTTAAAATTTTTCAAGTTTTTTCAAATAAACTATAAAAAATAATGATTTCGCAAAATTTATCAAGGATAGAAAGGGTTCAATGTGTCATTTCAAATCCATTCTTTAATTTTTCAAAGTTGATGTAGTTATTTTAATTTAGAAAAATTGTTTAATTTTCTACCCTTTTATCATTAAATCATCTATAAAAAATTTAAACATCTATTTCACTTTTTTTTGAAGCTTAATATATAAGTTGACAAAATTTATTTTTAACACAAACAAGTAGTAAATAAATATTTTAAATTTAATATTCAATATTATATATATTTTAAATTATGTCCAAAAGTTATATTGCATGGAAAGAATTATCTCTCAAAAACTAAAAAGGATAAAATTTTAAAATTTTAATTTCACATACTTTTTTATAAGTAATAAATTAAGATAAATTAATTCATAAATTTTTAAAGAAACAAAAATTCAAACGTTCAAAATTGAAAAGGTATAATTGGATGTCACAAAATAATTTTGAGAAACTAATTTACAGTTTACAAAGAAAATTTTTTTTTTAAGATATAAAAAGGATAAAATTTATTTAAAAATAGTGGTTAAAAAGTTTGACATTGTAATAAAATAGAAATAAAAATGTTATGAAGACTTTTTGAAAAAAAGAAAGAAAATCAAAGCCTTAACTGAGATGATTATGGTAATGTTATGTCTTAAAATTTCAAATGTGGCACAAAATGAAAAATGACATGACAAATCTTGTACTAAAAGCTTATGGCTGTTGCTCCTTTCCTTATAGGTTGAGTAAGCTTTGTAATTTAGCAAATTTTCATTCCATCAGACTTCACTTGAAGTGGCCTTATAAGCTTATGTCACGTGCCTAGGGTTTTGGAACCCTATTTTTTCAAAAAATACCATAGACAACACCTTTTATAAATACTTGACATCTTTAAATTATTTGCATTTTTATTAATTTTTTGGTGATCATTTGTATTGTAACTTATAAGAGAGCTCCTCCCTCAATAATCTTTTAGTTTTTTTATTAACTTTTCTGGGATTGAGAATAAGAGGTTTTTTTGTTAATTTTCCTAGAGGTGAAGTAGAAATCCCCTTTTTAATAAGTCATCTAAGTTATAAATTTTATCTATTATAAGATTTAGATCCATTTTATTAATGTTAAATCCAAGTATATAATTACCCATTAAATATATCACACAGAATCTAATTGATAATAATTTTTTTATAATAAATAATGTATAGCTTACAAAATTATTGACAATCTCCCACTTAGACTTATATTATTTATTAATAGTGGTTGTTGAAAAGATTAATATCAATATAAAAAAAGTTCTTTTATATCTATTAGTCTAATTGAGATCATAGGTATACTAATAACATAGAATGCTATATTTGGAGGATATCAACATTAAAAACGTATTAAAATCTTACACCTTGTTGACCAATACTATCAATATGTGTAGAATAAAACTTATACAATTTAATGTGATTATGTGTAAATCTATATACAACATCCTTCCAAAATCCCAACAAATATCAATAACATGAACATAATAATGAGACAGAGTCTAAATGTCTCTATAAACATGCAATAACTAAAATGTGTATAAATATGACAATATAAAATTTTATTCATAAATCTTGAGATAGTCATACCATAATGATGTCATATACATTACTTCATATTGACCTAAAACATCCAAAGACTTTATGCAATCCTATATAATTTACATGTTCAGTAAAAGTTTCTATTATTAAGCCATTTATTAGTAGATCTATGAACATATAATTTATGAAAATGTGATCAATAGTGATAATATACTCATACATTTTTATCTTTTATAAAGTGGTATTTTACATCAAAATGCTTTGAATGAGTGGAACTTTTGTCATCGAGAGAGAAGCTCACAATAGTAGAGTTGTGATAGAAGATGATCAAGGGCCTAGCAATACTTTTCATAAGATAGAATTAAAAAACATAAGTCCTTAACCACATAGCTTGATGAGAAGCTTTATAATAGATGATATACTCTACTTCCATAATGGAGGTAGAAACAATTAATTGCTTGATGCTTTTTCATAATACAAAACCTCCAGCCATCATGAAGATATACGTATGTGTAGGCTTTGAATCATTTGGACAATTGGCATAGTCCAAGTTCGAGTAGCCTATAATGTTGAGTTCTTTCAACAGTTTAGTACATTGTAGGTATTTAAGAACTTTCCTTACAACAGTTTAGTAAACCCACAACAAATGCAATATTAGGTCATGTACATATATAAGCATACATTAAGCTACATACGACTAATATATATAGGACCTTTTCCTTTTTTTCTTTTTTTTTCATTAATTTAAGGACCTTGGGCCTTTGTAAATACTTCAACTTTTTGAATGGGTGAAGTAGCTTTGAGAGCAAGTAAACATATTGAATCTTTTTAAAATTTTCTCAATGTATGACTTTTAAAACAAGTTAAAGACATCATAAAACCTATCATGTAAAATTTTAATGCCCAGAACAAATAGAGTATCTCCTAGGTCTTTCATTTCAAATCGATGTGATAACTATTACTTAATCTTGATTAGCAAACTCAAGTTATTACTCACTAGGAGACTGTCATCCATGTACAGGACTAGATTTACAAATTTTCCAACATTAAACATCATATAAATACATTGGTCTGCATTATTCTCCTTGAATCTAAGAAAGGTAACTATCTTATAAAACTTGAGATATCATTATTGAGAATATCATTGTTGAGAAGCTTATTTTAAACCATATATAGATTTCTTTAATTTACACACCAAGTGCTTTTTACCCTTCTCTAAAATCTATTTGGTTGCTCCATGTACATGATTTTAGATAGATCATAAATCAAGAATGCTATTTTTACATCTATCTAGTGCAACTTTAAATTAAAGTGAGCAATGAGAGCTATGATAATTTTAAAAGTATCCTTTTTCAATATCAATGAAAAAGTTTTTTTTTATAATCCATTCCTTCTTTTTGAATGTAATCATTTGCCATAAGTATAGCTTTATATCTTTTAATCTACCCATGAGCATCTCACTTGGTTTTGAAAACCTATTTACATTTGATTAACTTATAATTTGCAAGTAATTCCAACAAATTCTACACTTGATTTTTATCCATTGATGCTAGTTCATCCTTCATTGCATTGATCTATTGAGAAGAATTAGTACCAAACATTGCTTGAGAAAATGTAATGGGATTAGTATCTTCATTTAGATCATACTTGTGATCTTGTAAATACATTATTTAGTTATTTGATATTATTGGTTTACACTTTCTAAGTGATCTCTTTAAATGAAATTTTATATTAAAATCCTCTTCTTCCTCCAAAGGTTGTAATATATCATGTTGTTGAAGACCAAAAGATGAAGAATCAGTAGATTAAGATACTAGGGAAATGATTATTCTTTCTTCTTTAAAGCTCGTAATCTCGATATCTGATTTCCATTATCAAACTTATCTTCAAAGTAGATGACTCTATTAGATTTAACAATCCAGATGGTATGAGTTAGACAATAGAACCTACTACCTTTGGAGTCAATGCAATAACCAATAAAAAAATCAAATATTATTTTAGAATCAAGTTTTCTAGTGGTAAAAATGTATAACTTTACTTTTTCTCTACAGCCCCTAAAATAAAAATAACTTAGAGTTGGTTTCTTACCATTTAACAATTCATATGGAGTCATATATATAGATTTACTTAGTACTTGATTCAGTATATATCCCATAGTCTTTAATACTTCTCCCCATAAAAAGTTCAGAAGCATAGAACGGGAAAACATACATCTAATTATCTCAAGAAATGTTTTATTTCTTTTTTTGGTTATCCTATTTTGTTCTAATGTACTAGGCATAATGTACTTGGCTTCAATGCCACACTTTTGTAGATACATGGCAAAAGGACTTGGATTCCTCTCAATCTTATTACATTTGCCATAATACTTTCCTCCTCAATCTGAATTAACATATTTAATTTTCTTATTGTATTTAAGATCAATTGTTTTCTTGAATGTATTTAAAGATTCTAACTTTTTTGCAAGCAATCAATCCACTTGAACCTTAAATAGTTGTCAATGAAAGTGATAAAATATCTCTAACCTCTTATTGTTGTAGGTGTGATGGGACCACAAATATTGGTATGAATTAGCTCTAATGCTTTTTGCCTTCTAGCTCTCTTTCCTTTTTTAGCCTTAGCAGTGAACTTCCTTTTAATATAGTCCACATAGATGCATAGATCAGAGAAGTTAAGATTGTGTAGAACATCCTTTTTGATTAACTTTTGTATCTAGTTTTTGGAAATATAACCTAAATGCCTATGCTGAAGCATTGAAGAGTTTTCTTTAATTTTGTTTCTTTTTTTCCCTACAACTGTGTTAATAGTGTTGAGGGAACTCAGATCCAAATTTGTCTTGTATAATTTATCTATCGATTTACTAGTGCCTATTATGGTTATGCTTTGGAATAAATTCACTTTCTTTCCTTTAAAATTACAAGAATACCTTTAAAGATTCAGTACTATAACTAATATCAAGTTCCTTCTCATGAAAGGTATAGAGATCACATCTTTTACTATTAGCTTACATTCAGTAAACAATCATAGAGACATATCCTCAATAAGTTTTACTTTTACTTTCTCATAATTTCTCACTTTAATAATTAAGTCACAATTATTTAATTTTCTAGAGTTTTTCAATGATTGTGGAAGAATTGATAATATGGATTGTGGAACAAATATGTACTTATAATTTATCCAATGGCACATCTATAAAATTGGATTCAAAACAAACATTGGTTTGGTCCTCTCTTATTATCCTATTTGGTATTTTTTTCAAAGTTTTATTGCATAATGATTAAGAAAAAACATATCAACTAGTAATGCATGTACAACATAATCATGCTAATGTTTTCCTTGCAAAATTAAATATGCAACCTTATATAGTATTATGTTATAAAATCAAATACTAAAAGGTATTTTAAACTATACAACACATCACAAGAATTACGTGTCACACTCTTTAAAAAGAATTAAGTGTCACACTCCTAAAAAACTAACACTAAAAGGTATTTAAGTATTTTAGACGTATAGTATGTAATTCTACACTTGCACTATATTCAACAAATTATACTAATAATACAATGCAAAAGGGCATTTAGTATCATTAATATAGATTTTCCCTTTTAAAACAATTTTTCTTATCAAAATCCAACAAAAATTTATGTAGTTGGCCTTATAAAAGAGGTTGCACAATTACACAAAATTTTCATGACATAATGCTTCCATTTAACAAGATAACACTTTGAAAAATTATTAAAATGTGCAAATGATATCCAAAAACTATTTTTGTGTTTTATGCTTTTCATGTCATGCACAATCCCTTTAAAATTTGATTCTGATTATCCTTATTTCTCTCTTAATTTTTTTTCTAATTCATAAAACTTTAAAAATAGAGGTTTAAGGGCTATTTTCCATAGCAACAAAGCTTTAAGTTTCTTCTATTTTTTTTGTACTTAATGGTTTATGTAGATTTATAAAATTTATTCTTTGAAATCTAATGTATTCTAGTCCTTCTTTTTCTTTAATGGCTTTCAAATAAACATGTCATGCAATAAAAGTTACAAACATGTACTAGAATAAAATACAAATAGTGAGAGTTTGTTTTCAACCAAATATCCAAAACTGAAGCCTTTTAAAAAAAACATAAAAAAGTTTTTGTAGTTTTGTGAAACTTGGCAACACAGATTGCATAATAGAAACTATGTTTTATGGAAAAATTTACACACATACACACACAAAACACATAGTTTCACTCATGTATTTTACATTGGCCGAACAAATCACACAACTGTAAACACATAGTCACATGGCAAAAGCTATTTCAATTTATCATTGGCATAAATTTCAAATAGAAGGTCAATAATATCCATATGAATTTCCATCAAAATTAACCATAATTAAAAGCTTTGACTTGGTTCTAATACCAATTGCAATAATTTTTTTATTATTAAATATGAATTTAATTTTACACCATGATCTTATCTTTTGATTATAGTATGATAAAGAGGAAAAACATACAAATGAATCAGTTCATGTAACTTATAATTTTATAAATACTTAACATTTGTAGATTATTTGCCTTTTCTTGGATTTCTTCAGCAATCATTTGCATTATAAATTCTAGGAGAATCCCTACCTTAACAATCTTTCAATCTTTTCTGTTAACTTTTTTAGGAGTGAGAATAAGAGATTTTGACCAATGGAACATAAAATTTAATTAGAGAAATGTGAAGTAAGGACTCTTATTTTAATAAGTCAACTAAGTTATGGATCCTATCTATTATAGGATCCATACTCATTTTATTAATTTTATGCCCAGATACTTAATTGCTTATTAAATATGTCACATAGGGCCTAATTAATAATAATAATTTCTATAATAAATAATATTTAGTCTATAAAATTATTAACATTAGAACTTTCTCCAAAGCCAAATTGAGTCGATGGGGGGAAAGTCACTCTTCAAAGTTAACACACAAATAATAAAGACAACTCTCCACTATTAACTAGTTAAAAAAATTGCTATCATTGTATAGCCAACATTTAAGATTTATTCTTGCAACTTGTTAAGGTTAGATGAAAGTTATTAATTGTATTTGCAAATTCACCCTTTAGTTTTTTTTTATTTTTATTTTCGTCATTAAGAAGTCACTTATGGGTCAAGTCTAGTTAGTAGCCTATCTCAAAACTAATGAAACAAAAAGGAGGTGGAGATAAAATGAAATGGGAAAAATGTAAATTTACCTTTTCAACTTTGAAGTGGTTAGATTTTGACTCATTTAATTTTAGAAACTTGAAAATCACTTTATTAAATTTTATAAAAACTTGAAATTAACGTCCACTATCCATTTAATTAATTATTTTATCAAATTATATAATTTTTTCATGAAGTTTTTAAACAAGAATTATAATATTATAGTACAATGAATTTTTTGATCATTTTCTTACATATGATTTTTATGTTATATAATTAATAAAAATTAAATTATATATAAAATTTTTAATTAAATACTTGTAAATAAAATATGAAATTATATGTGAAAAATAATAAAATAAATTAATTTTTTTATAATATGTAATTCTTATTTAAAAATTTCATGAAAAAATAATATAATTTGATAAAAGTAGTTAATACTACAGTAAAAAAGACCTTTAGCGGCAATATTTATCATCGCTGAAGAGTACTTGATCGTTGATAAATGAAAAAGTTATCGTTGAAAATGTCGTTGGTATAATTTCATACCTGAAACAATCAACACTGACGACATGATGTCGTTGCTAAAAGTACGGCCTTCTACAACAACAAAGTTATCATAAAAAATAATTTCAAATTTTAAAAAATTTTAAAATTTAACTTTTAGTGACAACATTGTCATCGTTAAAAGTCCGAAATTCAGTGACAACAACTATCGTCACTAAAAGTCCGAGCTTCAGCAATGACATTAATCGTCGCTAAAAGTCTAGATTCAGCGACGATAGTTATCGTCGCTAAAAGTTTGGACTTTAGTGACGACAATGTCATGCTGAAAGTCATCTTTAACAATAACATTCTACCCCTATAGTGACGACAATATCGCAGCTAAAAGTTCTTTGAATTTTTTTTAAAAAAATTAAATTAAATTATCGTTATGATTAAGTGTATTTCATATAATATATTATATTTAACAACATTTATCTAAAATATTCTTTATTTGAATTGCTGAATATCATTTTTAAATTTAATTTAATGTAAATTATACAACTATAATATATTAGTAGTACTAATAATAATGTCTAACAATTTGTTCCAACATAAAAAAAATGAATACTTATAAAGCAATTGTATAAATAGTATTTATATGAATAAATTATATATACATAATCCATGTAAATGTGTACACATAAAAAATATAAAGATACATATACAGAATATACTACGGGGAAAGGAGGTGTAAGTATGTCGATACATCATCATCACCATCATCCTCTTGGCAACGAGGACGATAAAATGATGATAGCGGCTGAGATGGACCAGGTGGTTGAGCGGCAGGTGTAGGTGCAGGTGCAATTTTACTTGGCCCAGGTAGTGTAGCAGCAGCAAATAGAGGCGACGATAGGATGATACCCTGTTGTCTAAGAATTAAAGTCTTCCCAATAAGGTAAGTCCCAAGCTGCTGCTGCATTTGTTGCTGTTACTGATCCAGCTTCTGTTGTTACTCCTGAATCAACCGCTTGTTCTGTTGGAGTTGCTCCTGACTCTACTGTAACTACTCCTACAACTCACCAACTTAAGACACGGACTGTGAGCTCACCCTTGTGCTAGAAGTCCTCGTGAATGATAGGGCTGACCAGCAAGCACATGCCTAACAACCTTCCTGTACCCTCGACGAGTGCTAAGCACCTCATCGGTGATGGCAGCCTCATCTATTTGTACAGGAGTCGTAGGCAAGCTAATGGATGATACATTAGACTGTACGTGCAGAGTCATGAGCTCAATCATCGCCGCCTTAAATTATTAAAATAAAATTCAATAAAAAATCTTAGAAGATATATTCATAAAATTCTATTTAAAATATAAAATTCAACTAGCTTACATATTGCCTCTAAGGGATCGGATGTAGCCACTCCCTCAACCTATACGTGTGTCGGTCCCTAAAATTATCAAGAATCGATTGCAATTCACCAGTATTTCTATTTCTCTATTCAATTTTTGTAAGAGAAAAAAAGGATGAAATAAATAAATTATGATGTAAAAATATCTAACAAGTGGATACATTTAAAAAAGAAACCAAAAAGTTAAATTACCTTATCAAAGCGATGTGCAGCAATAGACTTTGACCCATATTAGTCATTTACAACCTTCTGTACTCCATTATTTGCATTCCTCCTAGACAACTCCTACAAATTAAGAAAAAATAGTATTAAATTTTTATGTTTACAATTTAAATATGTGAAATAATGACATAATACCATAAAATGTCATACTTACCTTGTACTTGTCATTATCAAAAAAGTCCACACACCTCTGGCATGTTTGCGGTGAGATAGATCGGGGCATGCAACGTTTAGCCCGATCTAAATCATAATTCTGGTATTGATCGCTTCCATACTTTAAGAAATGCTTATTCAACCTGTACTTTCAATCTTTATACAAGTTTGTAGCAATCCGCATTAAACCAGAGATCGCTCTATCTCGGTCACCCTCAGAGATGCCTTGGAACTTGAAGTGGGACTGCATTAAAAGATATTTAACAAATTTGGGAGTAATATATTTAGAAATTTCAATCTCAAAAGGATTAATTTAGCAAATGGAGGAAATAGATACTTACGCAAACCTCCTGCACAACTCTATCTTAGATTTGTTGAGGTACAACTTGCCATGACTTATAATAAGGCGGCATATGGACTTGGATCATGCTGCCAATATCACGAGGGAGATGGCTGGCATTCTCATCAACCGCATGCCATGTACCAATCGTATCTAATTGTATAGGCACCGGTTTACCCCTACCCCTGCTTATCTTTTCGTGTAGCCTGAGGGACTTATTTAGACCTCTTTTTCTCGCAGCTGCCACTTCAATAAGTAAAGAAAAATATCAATACAATAAACATGATATGTAATCAATCTTAGGTATGTACAATTAATAACAAATACCTGATCCCTTGCATTGTGATGGAATATGGGTGGGTCGCTATGGTGGGTTGCCTCCAGCGTCACCTCCGTGGTGTCATGCCTCGACATATGCTATTATTAAAATAATACACATTATACAAGTAATTAATGGAGAATCCATAGTCAAATTGAACAATCAAATGGTATAACTTTTTGCAATCATATTGATTATTTAAACAATCATGCTTACACAATTACGAGTTGTAGTTCAAATATCTTATTTTATCCCTAGTCTGAATCAGTGTCAGTGAACCTAAAAGACTTATGGTCATTAGTTTATCCTTCATTATTAGATTGTAAAGTTCCCTCATCCATATAATCATCAATTATTTCATCTTCAAAACTATCGTCATCATCGATGAAGGCGTCTTCTCCATAAGCACCAGATCCAACATTCTTGTAAGGTGGAATGATTGAAGGACTATTTCTTTCATTACCTAGATCTACTAGATCAAAATCTCTAAGATTAACTGTGAAGTTAAAGTTAGATGAGTTACTATCTTGCAGAAATAATAGGTCCTGTGCACTGTCTCCATCACTGGGTAGATCCCATATGTTGCGATGCACCAAATTATGGACGACCTTTCAATTTGGTCCATTAAGGAGATCTTCAGTGTAAAACACTTATTTTGCTTGGGTAGCAAGTATATAAAGATCATCTTTGTACTATTATCCATTGATGGAGATGCTTGTGATATTCTTATTAATATAAAGTTTTTTCTTTGTAGGATCAGTGTCATACCTCTTGCATTTAAATAAAGTCACACTGTACTTATTTAAATAACTTAACTCAATAATTTCTTCTAGTACACCATAGAACATGTTACCATTAGTCCCCGAAATAGAAATGCCACTGTTTTGCGATTTATGCTTCGTATCCCAAGTTTCGACTACAAATTGCATTCCATTCACAATACATGCAGAGTATATCATGGTAGTAAAAATGGGACCGAAGGCTAATGATAGTAGCTCTTTGGTAGCCTCCGAAGAACTGTTCCTATGTAAATGGTACATCTAAAAAAGTAACAATTTTTTCAAGAATTAAATTGAAAGATCAGTAAGAGAAATAAATAATATTTAGGATATTGGTTTAATGAATTTGGGAAGAAAAAACCCTTACATTCGAGTAAAACCATGAGGGGAATTTGGTTTTCTGTAAGTTATCAATATTTTCAGCATCACTTTGTTCGAGTTCCAATCGATGCTCACTATAAAATATAACAATCTTAGTCTATTATAATCACAAAAAGGAGAAAAACACAAATGACCATAAATACTTACTGGAGATACTTTTCAATCTCAATGCAATTATTTAAGATGCACCATACTGCAACATTTCGATCCTTCCTATCGAAGTGAGAAATAATCTTCTTCCCTACTGGTCGACACTGGGATTAGAACACTGACAATGCCTTTCTTGTTTGACTAAGTGTTACATCTTGATTTCTATTAGGCCGGTTGAATCTAATTTCCATTCCTTCTAAGTACATAGAGAAAAATGTTAATGCCTAATCAACAATATACCCTTCAGCAATTGAACCTTTTGGTTGAGCATGATTTCGGATATAATCCTTTAACTTTTTTATATATCTCTCATATGGGCATATCCATTGAAAATGAACGGGTCCTCCTTCCAATGTTTCATCTAGCAAATGCATCACTTAGTGAACCATTATGTCAAAAAATGCTGGAGGGTATATTCTTTTAAGCTTGCATAAAATAATGATAATGTCTTATTTGACTTGCAGAATATTTTTCCTATTGAGAGTTCTAGCACATATATGACTGAAGAAGTTGCATAACTTAACAAGTGAATATGATAATTCTTTTGGCAAGAAAGCTTAAATTCCTAGTTTTAACAGTTTTTGCATACTAACATGACAGTCATGTGATTTCAACATCTTCAACTTTAGGTCACAATCTGTGACATTCTTACAAAGACTCTCAGCAAAGTCATCTGGAAATTTCACATTCTTTATATATTAGCAAAATCATTTTCGTTCTTCCTGGTTAAGCGTATATGCAACATGTGGCTTGAAAAGTTGACCCCTTTACTCATATAGATGTAAGTTAGGCCTTATCTTCATATCTGTCAGATCTCATCTTGCATTGTCCGTATTTTTTGTTTTGTGCTCAATATCCAATAATGTACCCAGTATATACATTCTTCTCAATTGCATCACATCAATGTTATGTCTTAAGTTCATTGTTGACCAATATGAGAGATAAAAAAATATACTTCTCTTGTTCCAATTAAGTTCGTCGGTACCCCTCTTTTGCTTTAAACCACCAAATTGAGCATGTTTTCCAAGAAGTCTCTATGCCACCTTTCTCAATTGTTCCATGATAACGTTATTGGTAAGAGGACGGGGAGGGGCTCTCCTCTCTGACCTCCCATTGAATTCTTTCCTATTTCTCCATGTGTGACTTCTTAGAAGCTAACGATGATGACTAATATAAGCTATTTTTCCTCTAATTCAAATTGGTGGAGTATCCAAATTACATGTAGGACATGCTTTATATCCTTGCCCACTCCACCCGGATAGACTACTTCGAGTAGGAAAATCATTTACAGTCCATAGCAACGTTGTTCGCATGTTAAACACGTATTTATATTCACATCTCGAGTTTTAACTTCTCTCTCCTAAAGATGCCTTAACTCTTTTATGACCAGTTGTAAGAAGATAACAATATCCTTACTTGGTGATTGCAGCCCTCGGATTAATAGGGTCAACATGAAAAAAGATTAATTCATACATACATATGGTGGTAAGTTATAAGTGGTTATAACCACTGACCACATGTTATAGGACAGGTTCCTATCATTAAAAAGATTAAATCCGTCTGCACTTAAACCTAACTTAACATTTCATAGGTTAGCGGAGAAATTTAGATACCTCTTATTGAACTCTTGCCAGGCTTTTCCATCAACGAAATGTTGCATTACCCCCTCCTTTTTTAACTTTCTAGTGTGATGCCATATCATATTCTTCGCAGTATGTCTCGACTGATACAAATGCTTTAATCGAGGAGCTAATGGAAAATATCGAACCACTTTTTGAAGCACCTTCTTTCCTTTCATATTTTTATCTACCCATCAGCTCTTCTCACAAATTGGATAATTATCCTTAGAAGCATGTTTTTTCCAGAAAAGTGCGTAGTCATGTTTACATACATGGATTGATTCATACCCCAATTCCAACTTATTGAGCCATTTCCTTGCACCATAGTATGACTCAGACAATTTATTATCGTTTGGAATTGCCTCTTTTAACAACCACAAAAGAGCATCAAATGTCTTATTTGTCCACTTATGCAGAACCTTCAAGTGCATGAGTTTCACCAGAAAGTTCAAGGTTGAAAATGTTGTGCATCCTGGATACAATTTTGATTCTACTTGCTTGAACAGGTTATCACAATTACTATAATTTATTCCAATGTCTCCGTCAGTTGCATTCTCACTCCTGTACTCGTCATTGCGAACATTAGCTTCAAGTACCTCAAGGCCGATGAAATTGTGTATAATATAAGCTAGCTTATCTCTATTATTGGGAGATGCCCCTTAAGTTCCTCTAGAAGTTAAAATATTCACTTTACCATGGTGTACCCAATTTATGTATAATGGATGAAATCCATTACCTATAATATGTGCCTCCAACGTTGATAATGTCTGGAATATTAAATTCACACACTTTTTGTATAGGCATCTTACCAAACCCCCTTTATCGATAAAGTTTTTGGCTCTTTGAACAAATGTCACTTCACCATTCTAATACTCATCCAACAAGCAATTTGATAGATGTATCCAACTTTTATCGACGGACATTGTATTCTGAACAAGAAGAAAATAACTTTAGGTGGAATAGAGTGTCGTGATTAATATTTGAAATGTATCCTAAATACACCGTATCACTCCAACTTTGAAGGGTAGGGTCCTATCCCATTTGAGATATTTGTATAGTTATGATTTTCTTTAATTTATCCATGCTTATCGTTTGCTCCGTGCAGAAATTTCGGTAGCATCTCCTTATAGTTCTCCAAGTGCCTAAACTATACACTTATATAATTTATACTTGGAGAATAGTTAGGATGCTAAGATATTCCACAATATCAAACAAGAGTTAGATAAATTGATAATAACAACTACAGGACATATCTCAAACTGTCTAACTTTTTAGGATAATTCAAGGGTTGGTTGATGTTTAGAGAACAACCAACCCTTAAATGGGTCTAAGCTTATAATGTAAATGCAAATGCAGTTTTATTTAAAATTATTATAAAAATATATTTACAATAATTAAAAATAATGATACAACATTTTATGAGAATCGTTATTTAGGTGTCAGTACTTTTATTTAAGTATTTTATTACGTGGATTATTAATTTTTTTAAATATCCATAACAATTGTTATGTTTCACAATAAATTTGTGGGAATTCAAATGTGTAACCTACTCTATTATATTTATAAGGTGCACAATTCAACTTCTCTATAGAGAGGTGTATTTTATGAATACTTATAAATTATCAGACATAGGAACTTTTCAAATTTCTATTATGGTATGGTCATTTTGATTATTTTGCTAGGAAATCTTTTCATAAGAATTATTATATATATTTTTATACAAGTGTAATATCTCACATGTTATTATGACTAAATAATAACATTTATCATTATAACATTGAAAGAAAGTAAGAGGATACTATCACAAAATAGGAACCATTCTTTGTCAATATTTCTTTTAATCTAATTCTAAACAAATTAAATAATTTTCATCATTTCAATTTTTTCCAAATTATATTTTTTTCAATTAATTTCAGCAAGCTCCAAGAAGTTTCAGAATAAATAACATCGAATTAATATCCAAGAGATTATAATATTAATAGATTGGGCTTAAAAAATATTTCACCGCACATTTTTTGTTAATTTCATAAGTTATTCATTAATGTAATGTTATTGTAACTTTAGCTATTAGAATTATGTACATAACATATATTTTCTAAAATAATTAAGAAATGTTTCATAATCTTCAAATATTTACATTCCTTATTTTGAAAATTAATTTTTAATCCAATTAAAAAATCAAGATACATAGCAGTTGAAATTGTAAATAAAAATAATAATTTAGTTAATGACAAAATTGACATTGCAAAAAATAAAATATAATTCAAAAATTATATAAACTATATTTATTTTGGTTATGTTTAGGGTCTAGCTTTAAAAACTAATTTTAACAAATAAAATTTTAAAATTAATCAATTATAAATTTTATTATTTTTAAAAGAAAAAAGTAAATTTAATTTATCCATGAAGAGGGTGATTTTCATGCGAACTTCTTGATTTTTTGACTTTTTATTTTTATGTAATGTAGATAGTATAATTTGGATTGTTAGGTTTGATTTTCATGTGGTCTCAAGTTTAATTGAATTTTTCTTATTATGTGGTGTAAATAATATAATTTGAATTGTTAAGTTTCAATCTCAATTAAAAAAGAGATTATATTATTATAATATCTTATTTTCTAAGTTATATTTACATACTTATTCTAATTTTTTATCTTACGTTATTTCAACAAATATAATAATTTTTAAATTTCCTAAATTACATCATAAATTTTAGATTTTATGGATAAAATATCATAAATTTTAGATTTAGCGTTGACATCATGTCATTGGTGTTGGTTGTTTTAGGTACGAAACTATACCGACGACATTTTCAACGATAACTTTTTCATTTACCGACAACTGAACGCTTTTCAACAATGATAAATGTCGCTGCTAAAGGTCATTTTTACTATAGTGGATTTTTATAAGCACTAATTGATTATTTGCAATTAATTTATTTATTCTAATAAAAATCACACTTTCATATTTAATTGATATCCATTTCCATTTTTCCATCTCCATTTACATTATAGAAAAATATTCAAACTTTCATTATTTCTACATGTCATTATTGATTTTCTTTTCAAAAGATTATTGATATTCTCTTTACCTCATCTTTTTTCTATTAGCCAACCTTCTTTTACTTCACCTTTCTCTCTTTCATGTCTTTCAATCCCAAACCCTAAAACCTATGATTAGTCTCAATTCTAATCATGCAAGTCATTTAGTATATAAGTAACATTGTTTTACTATTAACGATATCTACTCATTGAATTATTATGGTGTCATCTTAGCGAGCGACAACTATTACCTTTGGTGATTCCTTTCAGTACATCACTTCACGATAGTTGCTAATCAATGAATATTGATTTTTTTGAAAATAGTTCTTTCTTTCTTTGATTTTCTTTTACCAATATTATTTTCTTCTTTTTATTTTGTACTAATTTTTTATGTAAAGTAAACTTATTATATGTGACTTGCTTCATTATATAAAATAAATTATCTTTTTTATAATTCTAGATGTGGCATGAGGTTAATATACATTCATCTTTACATTGTGGGCTAATAAAATTACAGAGCTTTACAAACTTTACATTGAGAAAGTATGTAATGTAATTTTTTATTAAAGATTTAAGTATATATACATTTGAATTTTTGTTAAAGTATGATGTACTTATATCTTTTCATTGTAGGTTAAATTTCAGTCTTTGATTGTATTTTGCATATATACATTTTCATTATGGTATGTAACTTTTAAAGAGATTGATGTATTTGATCAACTAGATATTCTTTATTTGAAAAGTATTTGTAAAAATTATTGAATAAATTAGATAATATTTATTTTTTATTATTTATCATGGTTTATATTTACATAAAATTAAGGACATATATATATATATTCCATTTCATATAAATAAATATTATTTCTTATATATATAATTTTATACTATTTTTCTAAATTTGATTTGTTTAATGTTTAAATATATATGCATCCTTTTAACTGTGGTAATAATCACTATTAATATAATATTACAATAATATAATAATTTTATCTATTAGCAATAAGTTATATAGTACACTCTCTTATTTAATTTAAATATAATTATATCAAATTTCTAATTATTGAATTGATATAAATATAACAATATATTCTACATTAACCATTTGAATACCTTATAATTTAAAATCATAATTTATATTATAAATTATTATACATTAAAATTAGTTAAACTCATGTACTACACATGTTACAAGCTAGTTTGTACTATAAGTTGACTCCATATATATAAATATATAAAATAAAAAAATACATATAATTATAAATATACATATTATAATATATTATTATACTATAGAAACCTATTTGATATTAATTTGTATTCTAAAATTTACAATAATATATATTTATGCTATTAATATATTATTTCAATAATATATAAGTATTTCAAATATTATTTTTAGTAAATATATAAAATAAATTAACAATGCTTAAAAATTTTAACTTATGAATATATTAGAAGTAAAATTTTAATAAATAATTCATTAATTTTACTTATATAAGTCAAATAATTAAGAAAAAAAATTTATTTCAAGTTTTACTCTTTCAAACAATTTATTAATTTTATTTTTATAAGTTAAATAATAAAGAAAATAATTTTAGCTTTAAATTTCATTCTTTCAAATAAATTATTAATTTAGCATTTTATAAGTTAAATAATTAGGTCACGATCACCTTTTTTGTGATTTCTAAGTAATATTTATGATTGTTTGTAGGTAAATCAATAAAATTAAAAGTTTCAATTAAAGAATTGGAATTTTCACACCGATTCAAAATTTAAAATTTAATTATGGTTGTATTCTAACCTTATATTTTAAGACAAATTACCATTTATATTACATTAAATATAATTATAATATATAAGTACTAATATAATAGTATTAAATTTAGCCAAGTGTGTACCAATGTGTTGCATTAAGTTTTCAACACTCCATTAGAATTCGGATTGTTATTTTTTTTATGCAGCAAATAACTTATTTACTTAAAAATAATTAAATAAGTTTCTTTTGTTACATCGGATATGATAGCTGATAGTTTCTTTTTTTTTTTTTTCTCAATATGCTAGTGAAGGTTTTCATCTAACTTATTATTCAAAATGGAAATGGTTTAATGCAATCTTCTCTTACCTTGCGTTTGGATGCAGAAATTCATGAAGGGAACGCATTTTCTTTGAGGATTTGGAATACCATTTAACTAAATGTTTTGTTTGGATGACTAACAATAGAAATTAAAAAATTTTAAGCATTTGAATTGAGTATTCTATTTATCTAAAACATAGGATTTAAAAATTCCATCAAATTAGACGGAACTCTAATTAAAAAAAAAGGGGGGGGGGGGACACAGTCCCATAACGCGATGATGTTTTTGCTTCGTTTATTGTCCCGCTTGCTTATCCTTTGTTGCTAATCCTCTCGTTCTCACTGTACATTGCTGCTCCAATTTTCTCGTGGTCTCTATGTTTCTACCACTTCTCTTTTTGATGTTGCCACCACTCCTTTCTATCCTACCCCTATTGCTCTCTCTTTGTTGCCGTCACCACTGATCTTGACGCCGTTACCATCATTGCTCTGACTGCATTGTTAGCTGTCGTTGTGGCTGGTTCTATTCTCTCCGAAACACACAAATCAATACTATTTCAACTTGTCAAGCATAAATATTAATTGCGCACTTATTGTTTGATGAAATGACTCATTTAGTGGTTGCATTGGGATGATTAAGCACTTCTATTACGTTCTTCACAATTGCTCTGGTTTAGAATGTGACCTTCATAAGCGTTGTGGGGTGGTCTAGGCTCTCATAAAAACATTGTTCTATGAAATTCTAAAATCGGTCATCCAAGTACAATGTTAAGGTTTCGAGGAATTTTTATTTTGTGAATAGTGCAGAAGTCTTGATTTTTTTTTTTTTTTGAAAATTTTACTTTGTAATCAGTGTAGAACAATGACCTATTAATGGTGAAGTTATTAATAATACATAAATTTCCAATCCTAGATGGAATTTAATCATCTTAGTTTATCTTACCTCGAAAATATTCAATTGACTCAAAACCAATTGAATCAATTCATTATTAGCCTATTTTACATTGATTGACCAATGGTCATTGAACTCAATCATATGATCAATTGGCATATGTAAGTCCGAATATTTACTATAATAATTAGTTACTAAGTCATCCCTTATCATATCAGTTAAAGTATCTTCTTATATATATATATATATATATATATTCTCAGTCTCATCTTTCACTATAGATTACTAACTTAAATATGGAAGTTTTATGGTAGATCTTTGTCCACTACCCTCTAGCAGTATTTTCATGTCTTGCAAGTTAGAAAATTGAAAATCTCTGACAAAAAAGAATTTATCAGTTATGTACAAAACTTCCATAAAATTTAGGTAAATAATCAAAATTTTACTTACTAATTAGTTGCCAATAATCACACAAATAAAATAGAGAAAAGTTGTATTCTTTCTTCATCTTAAAGGATTTATTTGAATGAATCAGTATTATATGGGGTCAGTCCAAGTCGTCAAACTATTATCCTGGTCATGGGGGCCTTCATTGTATGTTCCGTTCTTTTAACAAGGATGAGCTCGGATCATATTAGTGTAGTTTGTGCGAAAATTCTTAGTCGACTGATATCATTTAAATTTGAAATTTGAAAAGTTGGTACCGATCGTTTTAAAATATTTAAACTACACACTTCAAGCAAAAGCCAATTGGAATAAGTTCATAGCTGAGCAAAACAACAACAGATGATAGAAAAAATAGAGCTCCTCCAAAAATATAATTATAGAATGTTGATTCTAGTTCCAGAATGCTAGCAAATCATGATTATCATTTCTTATCCAATAGTTAATAGAACGAGATTACTTGCAAAAAAATTTAATTTAAGTTCAATTTTAAATAAGTCAACTTTAAAGGAGTTGAGCTTGAATAATATAAATATAAAATGTAAATAAATATAAAGAATATACAATATATAATAAATAAAAATGTAGCTAGTATGAGCTCGTTTAAATTTGTTTGTAATTTGAGTTTAAATTCAAGCTTGAATACTTTAGATTCCACCAAGAATATGGACTAATTTATGGACAACTCATTTGAGTTCAAATGTATTGGCTTTAAATTCAAGTTTGAGCTTGAATTTTCCAATATCAACAAGTTCAATTAAAAATTTAATCTCATTTATTACTTGAAATGTAGAATAAAGTAGTGTACAAAGACAAAATAAAAACTCAAATGCATAAGGAAAAGATGTGTAGCCAACCACCATTGGATGTATGCTGGACGAACTAAATGAATCTTTGAAGTTATAATTTGTATCTTAAACGACACTCAAACTACAAACTTGAGAGTTTAGGAAAGGGAAAATGAAAATTTTGACAAGATATGGAAGATTCTTGAATTAAGATCTAATTTTAATTGTTTGATTGATAGATAAGAAGATTGATTATATATTGACAATAAGTGGTTAAATCATTAGACACAAATATGTAAAAATCATAAATTGAATCTTGAAGTTAAAACCTATCAATTAAAAATATTTTCCTCACAGAAGTGAGAAATGCACCATAGAGTTGTAGGTGTGTAGACTTGGAGTGTTTGTTACATGTTTTATTCGATTTTTAGTACACACGGTTTAAGATTTTTGCACTCGAATGATTCAAATATACTTGATTTTTTGCAATTTTAAAAATTATTTCAAAATATCATATTAATTTAAATTTAAATATTTTAAATTGCTTGCTTTACGATTGAATAGGTCGATTATGATGAATTTGTGATTATTTATACAATCCAACATGTTAGTTATGAGGAGTTTGTGCAAAATTAAATATTTGCACAATCTTACAAGTTAGTCATATGATTTTGATGACTTTAGTATGGTTATAAACGAAAAATATGTGAAATATTATATAAATTATGAATGAAAGCTTAATATATATTATTAAATAGTTAAAGTTTATAAAATATGAATTGTCCATCACTAATTTTTATTTCCAAGAGTAGCTCAAAGTTAGGATGAGCATTAAATGTTAAGAGGAATCTTAAAATCTACCAGAAAACTCTTAATTTTAAATTTTTTTTTTGAAAAATAGAAAAAATAAGAAAAATTTAAATCTTTTTATGATACATTTTTTTTTGGTGTATCTAAGTTTTAAATCTATGGAATGGACTCCTTTATATCGAGATATTGAAGTAAATCAATATTTGTTATATCTAAAGTTAGGATAAGCATTAGATGACTTCACCGTTGATGTATTTATCAACATTGTATCTGAGATGATCCAACAAGTGTCCTCTATGATTAAACTTCATTAGCCTTTCACCATAATTATAAATTACAATAGTTTCATTGCTTTGGGTGAAGCATTTTGGTAAAATGAATATGGTAGGATTCTTGCGAATGAGTAATGGCACAGAAATGGACTTTCCCATAGATGATTTCAATCTGAATTTTTTCATTATCCATATCTCAATATTATTTTTATCAAAATAAGATAAACAAAGACATCCTCCAAGTGACCCAAAAATATAAAAATCTACCTCATCCAAATTATAATCAAAATTAGGTAGAGGCAACTACCTTATGTTGTTTTGTGCCAAATCAACAGCAACAACAACATATGGACCATAGGCCAACGAATGAACAGCACCATTCAGAAATGTCACAATATTTCCATCATCAAAATCAATCATGTAGGTCAAATGAGTTCCCTCAAAGTTTTCCATGTATTGTTTTTAAGAGAGAAACTCAATGTGAGTTTGAAAGCCAAAACTGCCAGAACTACCACATAATCATTGGTTGAAGAATCATAGCCAATGCCATATTTAATTGGATTAGACTGAGACAAAATTGGATTGTATAACATTCTTTTTAGGAACCTATTAATGGATTCCATACAAATAAATTCTCAAGATCACTTAAAAGTAGAAATCCTTTCCAAGATCCCAAGATCTAAATTTTATGAAAAGGTATAGTAAATGGAAAATTAAGCCTTCTCACAGCCAAATCATTATGAAATGATACGTGTACATCTATTGATAGTATTTAAGAATCTGTTAAGTCTATCAATAGAATTGGAAGCTAGCTCAAAATGTGATTTTGCAGGGTAAGGATTAGAAATTATAAACAACAATCATTTACATACATAACTAAAATGAAGTAAGGATTTGATGGGTAACCTTAACACGATTTTTCATATCATCTATTCAGGAATATCATTTGTTTAATGTTGACTTTTTCTATCTTGCAATTTCTCCATTAGAACCTCCCAAGGTAGATGGAAGAGAAGGGTCTAATTTCCTAATGAAGTGACCCTCTTGAGACTTAACCCACAGTACGAAAAAATGGCTCTGCTATGCAATAGCAAAATCTAGCGTAGAATGTACAACTTAATTAATCATTGAGAATTATTCTTGCAACTTGTTTAAGTCAAATGCAGCCTATTACTCATGGTAATGCTTATGGTGGAGTACTTATCTAGATCCTTAAATTTTATTTATTTGTATAGTATTGTGTAGAATAAATGAAATTCAATGATTTAAATTAATAAAACATTAATGCAATTAGTTCACTAAAATCTTTCTTATTACTTATATTTATGAATTCATCCTTAATATTTTTTATTTGTCTTTGCTGTTGAGAATTGAGTTTTGCACTAAATAGAATAATTCTATCATACCTAGATTAGAAGTTTGGATATCAATAACAAGATTTCATGGTAAAATTATAAGCATTAGATTTTCATGCATTATGATCCAATGGCTAATATTTCTTGATAGACAATTGTTTTAGTAAGTTAAAAATTTTGACATGGCATTTTTATTTTAACCTAATAATTTTGTTGACATTGTAATTAAGTCAAGCCTTGATTATTAGTTTAACTAGATTTTTTCATTTTTTTATAAATATAAGGGTCTAGGTCCAAAGAAAGAAAATTATAAAAAAACAACATGAGAGGTAACCTAATGACATCACTAAAAAGTAAGGTACTGGGCCTATGGGAGGCTTTTAAAAAATTCGTAATTCTAGATTATAAGAAAGGCCAAAAGAAGCTAATTAGTCTGCATACTTATTCCTTTCTTTATAAGTAATGTCAAATGTCTCGAGTTCCCTAGCAATCCCTTAAGACATGGAATACATCTTTAACAACCACACTACAGATGTTGCATTTTGTAAAGCCTAGTGTCATAGTCTGGCAACTTAGGTGGAGGAACATGTCATGCTTAGACTCTTATTACCCGAGAATAAGCCAGCTAATCGATCATTCTCCATTTGAAGTTTTGAAAATAACAAGCACACCCGTAATAATAATAAACACATCGAGTTGATCTCAAGGTAACACATAGTACATAGCAACTTGGTAACCAATCACAAAGAATATAATAAGGTAGCAATGAACACATGAGTAATGCAGAGGAATGCGGCAATAAACGAACACAATTATGGACTAATTTTAGTAGAAAAGGGGCTATTTCTTTTATTCATAATATGCCTCATTAAATATTATAGAGTGTGTAGGGGAGGCCCTAAGCCATGCATTCCAACCCTTAGGCAATACCAAGTGACCACCAAGGTCATTGGGTACTCATATCTAAAAAGCATTCTAAGCAAAAACCTATTTGGCAGGAATTGATATATTTTTCTTAAATCATTATGAGGCCTTTTTTTAGAGTTTAGGAAGGATATACTAGCTTATAATGCATCAAAATGAAGATAAAATCTAAAGATCACAGCCATGTGCCTTCCTACTTGCAATAGACAAATTACCATGGGTAAAATCACATAAATACCTTTAACATGGGGAAAAATCTCTAAAAATTATACACAAGTCAAAATCCTCCCAAATTTGCGTTACAAGACCTCTACATGATACTTGATTTTTATGCAAAGTTTCATCCAAATCAGAGCTAATTTGCCTAGCCAATTTGGTTACAAGGTTGATTTGTGACACCAAGCCCCTAGAATTCTTAAACTAGTTCATAATCAAACCACTACAATAGCATTTCCACACAAAAAACTTGATTCGTTTAGGACCCTAGAGTTTCCATATTAGCTTCCACAGGGAATGAGGTTACTATTGTAACACAGCTATCTGCTTGGAGTATGCTAACTTAATGCTAAAAGAACTAGACTTTTCATTCCAAATAATGCAATTTGCTTTAACAGAAGCATTAGGAGATGGAATGGCTGAGATTTGGATCATTACATTTTTTGGTAACAAATAGTTATAGGCATTGAGATTCCATGTACTATTAGTTGAGACAAACTCAGTAACCAAGGCATTCATAACTTGTTGTATAAATTCAATTTCAATAACATTTTTAAGTAGAAAATCACCTATCTATTTGTCAAATAAAAAGAAGTACTACAATTATTATTTATTTGATGGATGGACCTTTATAATGTTTGATATCAATGCTTGCATAAATATTTCCAAAACAAGGAATTTGAATTTTGCATGTCCACACCTACTGTCTAGTCAAAATGCCTCTAGATATTTCCCACATAAAAGAGAAGCCTAAAGACCATTTTTTCCTGAGACTAATCTTCATACTAACTTCGTGAGACATGCAACATTCATACTATGAAGATCTTCACAACTCAAGCCATCATGTGATTTTGGTTGACATATAATATTCCATAAGATGGAATGAAGCCTTCTTTCATTAGTTTTATTTTCCCAAACAAGAACACCTTTAAGAGATTTTTTAATTTCTTTAAGAAAATTGATAGGAGTAGTTATCGACTACATAGTATAAGTTGGAATAGCATTTATAATTGATTGAGATAAAGTAACTTTACTGGCCATTGAGAGACAATTTCACTTTCATTTTGAGAGTTTATCTTGAACTTTTTTAACAAGATGAGAATAAGTATGATTTACTCATTTATAAGTGATTGGAACACCAAGATAAAGTCTAAGATCATTAGATTTAGAAAAATTGCACTTATCTAAAATAATATCTTGAACTTCTCTTTTGACTTTCTTACAAAAAATAGTATTGGTTTTAGCATGATTAATTTTTTAGTCCAATATGCTAGTAAAATTCTCTAAACAAGACATAATTAAACTAATTTGAGGGATTGAAGCTTCCCCAAATAGAAGAAGATCATTTCCAAACATTAGATAAGAGATATCTATACCATTTCTACCTACTTTTAATGGTTTCCACACCTTACTATCTACAACCTCACTAATGATATGTGAAAATTTATCCATGCATGAAACAAAAGATAAGGCAGTAACTAACTTGATACTCCAAGTTGGGGTAAACATAGTGAATTGTACTCTTATGAATAAGATAAATAAGAGTACAATTCACCTCTTGAAGATCACTCCCTTGGAACACTTTCTTCATAAAATCAAATAACCTAATACAAATAATATGCCAATTTTTGTTATAGACAATAGCCTAGAATATATCAAAACCTAGAGTTTCAAGACCTCTAATGGCAAACATCACTTATCTCACTTCCTCTAGAGAAACTTCTTTACCAATTATCAAATTTTGTTCATTAGTAATAATAGGATAAAAAAAGCACTAATAGCTAGAATTTTATTTTCCTAATCATCATAGAATAGATTTTTATTTAAATCACATATAAGTTTGTCAAGATGAGATTTATCTTCAACCTAATTTATTTCTTGATCATGTAGAACACTTATCCTATTCTTGTTACACCTTATAATTTCTTTTACATGATAGTATCTAATGTTTCTATCAATTGAACAATCTAGGAAGCTTTAGATTTATTATGCCATAATAATTCCTTTTACCAGAGGACTTGATCATGCTCATCTTGTAGTTAGTATTCCAATCTACACAAGTGAGGATTGTAATTATGCTTCAATGCTTTCTGAATACTAGCTAGCCTTGCAAGGATAACCTTCTTCTTCTTTTTAACATGCCTAAATAGGTTCTTATTCTAGTCCTTCAAAGTAGGAATTAGGGAGTTCAAATCCTTTGTAATATTGGAACTCATTTTCCATTCTAAAGAGAGAAATTATTAGAAATTCTCATGAGTAAGCCAAATTACTTCAAATCTGAAAGGATAATTCTCACCATCCTCTTGAGATCTATACAAATTAACAAGGATAGGATGATGATCAAAATGCATTATAGGAAAGGTATTTACATATGCTTCACTAAATTTAATCCTTTAATCAACATTATGCAAAGCTTTATCTAGCTTTTCAAAAAGTTTAGGATAATTTGGTAGTTTTGGCTTTATGCAAGTGAAATAGCTACCTTATAGTTTAACTTCTAGTAAATTGTAGTCATTACTTCTTTCATTAAAAGCATTAGCTCTATGTTAATTGAAAAAAGTACCCTTTTCTTTCTAGATAGATCTCTAATGTTATTTAAATCACCCACAACAAGCTAAGCATTTGACATAGTACCACTAATACATAATAGATTCCTTCATAACTTAGCTTTCATATCCCGATTTAGGTTTGCATAAACAAAAGTGACAAGCCATTCTTCACCATATTTTAACACAACTCTCATGTGGATGAATTGAAAATTTCCTCGATTAATTGTAGAAACACTCTACCATTTTTCCAAGAAACTCAAATACCCTTAGAAAAGCCATCACCTATCACTAAATTCCAACTATCAAAGCCCACTGCTCTAAAAATATATGCTTGCCCATTTTTAATATGTGTTTCTATTAGAATCAAAACTTCTAGATTGGCAGAATCTAAAAGTGTACTAAATCTATTAATAAACTCCTTTTTCCTAACTTCACAATGATTTCAAATTAATATTTTTAAATTATTAAAATTAATATTAGAGAAGAACATAAAATATAGAAAACTCACCTAGGCAATATCCATTGCTTCCTCCTCTATAATTAAAGCCAAAGCTTAGCATTTACCTTTCAGCTTGTAATTAATTGCTTTCATAAAAAAGGCATTAATGTTTTTATTAGGAAGCCCCTCCTTTACAATAATCTCTTTATTTTGGATTGATATGGGCATGTTTGAGGTGGACCACATAAATTGCACATTGTCTTTTATATCTTCCATAGACATCAATGTTATAAAGATGTGAGAAATTTGCATGGCATTCAAGGATAGACTTTTACTTTTTTTTTGGTGACATACAATGCATCTACTACTCCTTTCCTAAGTAGAACTATAATGTTAGCTTTTTCTTTGTTGTGCTAAAAAGATTCCAAGTTACTAACATTTTACAATGGTTTTTGTTTAATAGCCTTGGGCTTCCACCTAACATTAGTTTGATTAGCATTTCTTTTAGGCATAACCCTATTCTCCATGGAAACCTCTTTTTTAACTCCCCCTCTCCTACCAATATCCGAGACTTTATCCTCTGAATCATGGATCACTTTTTCCTTAAAAGCTTTATTATTTAACATAGCACAAAGAAACCCTATCCTATTTTGCCTTCCACCTTTTTGATCTCCATTCAATCTTATGTTTTTTGTTTCCATCTTCTTTCTACTCCTTCGATTCCACTATGCAATAATCCATTAACTAAATTTGTATGAAAGATCGCTATCTTCATCCCTTTGATTAGATTCAGTAACTATAGCCTTTTCCTTATTTGTAGCGATTTCCCTTACTGCCTTTGAACAATGATAAGATAAGTGCCTCTATTTTTCACAATTAATATAAGTCATGTGTAAACCTTTTTATTGAATAAGTAATGTTTATCATGAAAAAGGAATTCTTCCAATAATTCCTTCCTCAAATCAATCTTCATACGCATTTTAACATATTTTCCTTTTGCTTGATCCATTGTAGTAGCATTAACTTTTAACATTTTACCAACCTTATTACTAAGGAATGTAAGGCATTTCTTGTCAAAGCATTGGATTAGCAAATTAGGAATATGAATCCAAACCATAACTCTATCAATGAAATCCTCAATTGCATCAAAATTTGAATCCTAAGTCCACACAATTAAGTAATCATTAAATAAGGTTGAAGGACCACCAATGAGGGCTAATTCATAATAAAAAATAGTACTAAATTTAATTAAATAATTATATTTTATAAATCAATAATATCTAACATACCATTCTTTGCCTATAATTGATTTAACTTATTCTCTAGGATTTGAAATCCTATTTTCCAATCTAATAGTTTAATGATCAATGTTTTCTCTAAGATTTATTCATCCAAGACTCCTTCTCCTTTAATATAACAATAGTAGGATATAGACAACCATTATTTCATTATTTCATCAATTTTAAAACCACTAGAATCCTTATTTTCATCATCATGAATTTTGTCCTTCTCTTCCCTCGCTTCCATCCTATCTTGAATCATCTTTTAAAATCTTCCTAACAACATCTCCTTATATAAATTATTCCTCTTATTTGCATTAATCAATTTCTCATTCAAAAACTCATTATTGTACACCACCACATTCCTTATTAAGCCCCCAAACACCTTATTAACTAGTTTAATCTTCTTAGCATTTTATCTTAAAAGATCCGATTCCTCTGCAATTTGCTCCAAAAGGATGTTCAAAGACTTTCCCTTGCAAACCCTAGTAGAGATCCTTGTTATGAATCTTTTTGAAGAAGTTTTTATTTTTTATTTTTTTTATTTAATGACAACTAGTAGGAAGTAAGTAAAAATTATATATTACTTTGTAATTTAAATGAAAATTGACAAAGGACCACTAATGCATACTTAATTAAAAATATATTATAATTATTGATATATAATACTTGAAAGTTAAATTATTTATTGAAAAATAGATAATTAAAATCTACAAAGTATATAATTATAGCTAAAAATATTAGTAATATTTAGTACACTATTAAATATGTGATTTATATAATAAGTTTTTAAAATGATTTTTTCCAAAAATATTAAATGGACAATCGAATTTGTGTTAAGTGAACTTAAATTATACACATTTTAACAAATATTACAATAAAATGTTTATGTTAATTTCAAATTTTTTTCATTTGGAATTATTGCTTGTTTTATATAATTATGCTATATAAGGATAGATATAAAATTAACGAGTTATGCTATATATTGCTTACCCTCGAGATTGTTGTTTACATCAATTAACAACTTAATTTACATATATATTTGTTTGCATCAAGTATCCCTTGAGGTACTATTAAACTCCAAAGGCTGAGACCTCTCATAAATGGGTTTTCTTCATACATGAGACTTGCATTAATTCTTGGACATTTTATTTAAGATGCTTGGACCTCTTCCATTCGATCCAACTCATATTGATATGTAGACAACAATATTAATTCTAATATATATACTTCGAACATGATCATCATCTTACAAGAAAATTAGTCCTAATTAAGATAGTTGTTGCAAAAATTAAATGTAACAATTTTTTCTTATATTAACATAATAATCATTCTTCATTATAAAAAAAAAGTAATTAGTTAAACTTAAAGCGCAAAATTATATAAATATACAAATTTTATTCTTATATATGTGTGTGTGCGCGCGCGCGCGCATATAATATTGTAACAATTTTATTTTCAATATTTTTATTTAGAAAATTGCACTAATTAGTCTCAATGTGAAATTTAGTGTAAGGTTTATAACTAAATAAAACATAATTAATATAAAAGAGTAAGACTATATTTTTTATATGATAACAGATTTGATAATTTAATTATTTAAATAGTTTAATGTGATTTAGATTTAAAACTGAATAGATGCATTAATATAATTTACACTAAAAAAATATTATATATATATATACATGAACATATATACATGTATACACACACCAATAAATCATGCAAGTTTTACATAGATTGAATAAGGATAAGTTTCTTGCGGAGAAAAATTAAGAAAAAATTTCAATTAATTTCAATTTATTATATAATGAAATAAATAAATTATTGACATGTTTGTAGAATTTTATGTGTGGATGTGCTTGAATAAAGTCAACTTTTTCATTTTTTCTTGTCATAATAGATAAAATTGTTTGAATTATTAAATGAGTACTTATTAAGCTTTAATGGATTGGGGTTATTTTGAAAATAACACAAATTTGAGATAATATTAAAAGCAGAAAAAATAGGTCAATATGTCTTAAATTATAGGCTAACTTGTCTATTATTACTTACTTATCAAAATTGAATTAACTTGCCAATCAAAGTATGATAAGTTTGAGTATAGAATAACTATCCTTAAAAATAATATGTTCCCTTTTACCTCTTGTCTTCCCTGCACGTATATGAAACTCTAAAAAAGCATAAAATATCTAAAAGTTAGTATAACGATAAAAATAATTAATTTTAAAATAATTGCTTATGTATAACTTGTTTTATGTTAGATAATAGAAATTAATAATTAATTATACATATTATATTTTATTTAGATAATGTAAAAAATAATTACTTTCTAGAATTAAATTACTAAAAGGACAATAAGATATACATCCTAATATCAAAATTACTATGTTTTTAATTTTTATATTATTATTTGTTAAATAAAATATATATAATATATTATTTAATTAATGAATATTATTATTTATTTAAATTATATTTTTATAAATAAGAAAGTTCATTTTTTTATAATTGAAATAGACTTTATATTTATTTTCTTATTCACAAACTTAAAAATGGCAAACAAGTGAATTATAAAATCTTGAAATTCATTCATAAATTTAAACTAAAAAACATGAGATTTGTATGAATAGAAAATTTAAAATTTAAACTGTTAAAATAAGAATAGTGACAACAAAAGAATTTTAAGAAAAATGAGATTAGTATATAGATAAAATTTAAAATTTATATTTTTATAATCATAATTAGTAAATAAGCTATTCTAAGTATCTTGTTTTCTAATTAAAATTGTTGTCTATAATTAATTATTGAAAAATTTCAAAAGTATAACCAAAAATCTTTAAGAAGACATCAATCAATTACTTAGCTTATGGTCATTTATAGTAATTTTTTATCCTTATATCAAATAAGCAATAAGCCTTTCTATGATTATGTTTTCATTTTCTCAGAAGCAGTTGTTGATCATAAGGGGTTTGGAAATTACTAGTTGGGTGTTTTTTTTCCCTTTTTTTTAATACACAATAGACAACAAAAACAAGAAAGAAATTATCTAAAATATCACCTGCCATGTTCTAACGATAGCAGTGGGAATTTCTTCCAGAGCTTGTAAATGTTCAGAACCAGAACTCACCGATAGATAAGGTCTCCTATTTCCTTGTAACAGGTTTGTGTGATATTTCGATGGGAGGTAGATCTAGATGGACAAAATGGAACTCTGCATCAGAAACAAAGGAGAGAAAGCAGCGAAGCCTGTGAACAAATAGTATGGATTTTGGACTCTAGCACGCATGAAAAACTCCGCTGTTGTATTTCAATTACCAGGACCCGTAGCCTCTGCAACACAACATGTGAGCTTTCTTCCCCTCCATCATCCTTTTGAATACCTGTACAGATAAATTCCAAAATGTTATTGAATTATATATAACTTATCTTCGTGAGCCTTGAGATTTTGATTTTGAAAATCATTACTCCTGATATTTTGGGCTAGCGTTCTATTATGAAAGCCTACTCTGGTTTCTTTCCTTTTTTTTTTCTCTTTTTTTTTTTGGGAATATTTTCATGTTCCTCTACCACCAATTGGTATATAGTAGAGTAGAGATAGGGATGGTTAGTGTTAGAAGAGGAAAAAGAATTGTGAGGCCAAGTCCTCAATTGAGAAAGACAACGTGTATTTATAACAAAAATATAGGATTATAAGATATAAGCTTAGGCCCATATATGCATACAAAAAATTGATTAGCTCATTAACATTCCCCCTCAAGCTAGAGCATAGATGTCAAACATGTCCAACTTGTTACAAATGTCATCAACCTATTTTTCTGAAAGAGCCTTCGTAAACAAATCAACAAATTGTTCCTCAGTTTTTAAATGTCTAAGATCGATAACACCTTTATAAAGTTTCTGCCTAATGAAGTGACAATCAACCTCTATATGTTTAGTTTGTTTATGAAACACAGGATTCATTGCAATGTGGGTGGTTGCTCGATTATTGCACCATAATTGCATAGTTCCAGATGAAGTAATTTCGAGTTAACTAAGAAGATAAGATAGCCACCCAAGTTCAACAATAACATGAGCCATGGCTCAATACTCAGATTCTATACTAGATCAAGATACCACTGCTTGTTTCTTACTCTTCCAAGAAATAAGATTTTTATCAACAAACACATAATAGCCTAAGATAGATCTTCTGTCCATAGGATACCATGCCCAATTAGCATTAGAAAAATCTTCAACTCTACAATGACCACAATCTTGATATAATATTCCACGTCCAAATGTCTTTTTTAGATATTTTAAGATGTGCACAATTGCATCCCGATGAGAGGTTCTTGGAGAAGTCATGAATTAACTTACTACACTAACTAAAAGGCAATACAGGTCTTATGATAGTAAAATAATTCAATTTGCCCATTAACCTTCTGTAACGTTTTAGATCATCTAATAACTGTCTTTCTTCCAATTCAAGCTTAACATTTGGAATTATAGGGGTGTCACATGGTTTTGAACCAAGCAAACCAGTTTCTTTCAAGAGATTAAGAATATATTTCCTTTGTGAAATAAAAATTCCTTTTTTGCTTCAGACAATTTCAACACTAAGGAAAAACTAAAGTGGTCCTAAATCCTTAGTTTAAAACTTAAATTGAAGAAAGTTTTTTTATTATGAAATTCCTACCTTATCACTATTGGTAATTACAATGTCATAAATATAAACTGTAAGAAGTATGCACCCAGATTTAGAATGTTTGTTGAACATAAAATGGTCATAATTACTCTTTTTCATGCTAAATATTATTATAACATTACTGAATCTACCAAACCATGCATGAGAAGATTGTTTTAAACTATACAAAGATTTCCTCAATTGACATACTTTTCCTTTCTCCCCTTAAGCAACATAACCAGGAGGTTGCTCCATATAGATTTCTTCATGTAAATCCCAATGAAGAAAGGCATTTTTAACATCAAATTGGTGGAGAGGCCAATGCTAAGAGGCAGCCAGAGAGAGAAATAGACAAACAAATGTAATCTTAATAATAGGAAAAAAAGCCTTAAAGTAATCAATGTCACAAGTTTGTGCATATCCCTTAACTATCAAGCGAGTTTTCAATTGAGTAATAAAACTATCTAGGTTGACTTTGACTATGTATACCTGCTTGCACCTAATATGTTATTTATTTTTTAGTAACGACACAAGTTCCTAAGTATCATTATTCTCAAGAGCATCCATCTTTTTGTCCATAGTAGCACGCCACTTAACATGAGAAAAAACCTCTGCAATAGTTCTAGGAATAGTAATATGATCTAGGGAGGTAATGAAAAATTGGGAAGACACAGGTAAGGTGGGATATGACATAAAATTAGAGATGTGATAAGATGTAAAGAGGTTACATTTTTGGGTGCAACTATGAGTATCTTTATGGTGGGTAATAGGAATATTAAGATCGGAGAATGAAGGAGGTGAATCTTCTGAGGAAGAAGCCGTTGGTGGAGGACATGATGTTGATAGTTGTGTAGTAATTGGTGTGGCACTTGATGGTGGTGGTAGGATTGTAGAGATCTGTTGCTTGCGAGAATAAATAAATTTAATAGGAGGGGGGCCTGTGGTGGGAGGGTAGAGTCCTAAGAAGTAGTGGTATATACAAATAAATAGTTATCAATAGGTTCGGACTCAAGTAATGAATTAGTAATTGTGGTAGAATCAAAGAAAGGAATGGGCTTAAAAAAGGTAACATCAAATGTCACAAAATAACGTCTCAAATCAAGAGAATAACAATAATATCCCTTTTAAGTGTAAGAATACCTAAGAAAAATGTATTTTAAAGATCGAGAGTCTAATTTAGAAACATGTGATCGATAATCACAAATAAAACAAGTATAACCAAAGATGTGTGGAGTTAGATGAAACAATGGTTGAGAGGGAAACAAAAGAGAATATGGTACCTCACCATCAAGAATTGAAGAATGCATTCTATTGATTAAGAAACAAGTTGTAGAAATAGCTTCTGCCTAAAATACCTTAGGGACTTTCATTTGAAATAGAAATGCATGTGAACCCTCTATTAAATGATGATTTTTTTTTATTTAGCTATCCCACATAAGAAGATTGATGTATAATACCATATCTGGATAAATACAAAGAGAACTAGGCAGAAAAGTATTCTTTAGCATTATCACTATGCAAATATTTGATAGAAGTATGAAAGTGATTCATAACTTTAGAATAAAAGGCATAAAAAATATCAAACAACTTAGATTGATTTTTCATTAAGTAAAGCCAAGTAGTTCTTGAATAATCATCAATAAATGTAACAAAGTAACGATAACTAAGTTTTGACATAACTAGATAAGGACCCCAAACATCAGAATGTACTAACTTAAAAGGGGATGCAACTTGTTTATTGACTTGAAGAACATAAGTCTGATGATGTTATTTGGCAAATTGATAAGACTCACAATTAAAATTTGAAATAGAACTTAAATGAGGACATAATTTCTTTAAGGATAACAATAAGGGATGTCCTAATCGACAGTGTAATCGACAGTGTAACTGGTATGGAGTAATGGTGGTAGTTGTAGCAATGGGCAAAGGAGTAGGTTAAAGGAAATCACTATCAAGCACATACAATCCACCAGATTCATGTTCTCTACCAAAATTCTTTTTTATCTAAAGATCTTAAAAAATTTAATAAATGGGAAAGAAGAAAACACCATAATTATAAATACATGTGATTTGGCTAACTAATAATAAGTTGAATGGGAATTTAGGAAGATACAAGACATTAGTTAAGGAAATATAAAAAATAACATTAGTTGTGCCATTCCCAACAATAGAAGGGGTTGACCCATTAGCTAAAGTGACAGAAGAAGATAGGGATATAGAAGAAGAAAAGATACCTGTGTCTCTTGACATATGATCAGTGGCCTCAAAATCAATTACACATTATAATATTTTTTGAAAAAAAGAAAAAAAAGGAGAAAAAAGGGTAGGAGAAAAAAGGGTGTTTTAGTTTAGAGATGTATCTAGGTTCTAGATTTTTATTTAGGCTCTAGATACCATGTCAAAAGAGAAAAAAGAATTGTGAGGCCATGTCCTCAACTGAGGAAGGAAATATTTATTTATAATAAAAATATAGGATTATAAGAGATAAGCTCAGACCGATATATACATACAAGAAATTGATAGGCTCACTAACAGTTAGCTTTTGGGGAACATGTTTATGTTGAAGACCCTTCCTTAAACAAGATTTAATCCATGAGTTATATCTTAAGGCTTTAAAAAATAAAGGCAAGTAGACATAGTATATCCAAACCAAATAGCTCTTGCAAAATCATACTGCAAGAAGAGATAGGACTCTGATTCCTTTTGATTATGACATAGGAGACAAATGGTTGGAACATAAAGATGACAACGAATTAGGAGATTTAAAGTAAGCAGAATATGGTTACTTAATTTCCAAAAAAAAACTAGAGATCTTTGGTGGAACCTTTAGCTTATACAACTCCTTTCATGGAAATTGGTTTGCACTGTGACGATTTTGAGACTCTATAAGCTTGGTGTAACATTTTTTAATTGAAAATCAACCATTTGGAGATTTAGTTAAGCTAACTAATCCATTGCCCCTTTTATAGATGGTGTATGCCAATTATTTTTCTAAAATTCATTTTGGTTATAATTAGCACTAAGTTTTTACAAGTACTTTTTTTTTCAAATTTGATCAATTAGTTTTTTAACTATTTGTAAACTCTCACTAACTGGTCCTGCCAACCACCACTAGAACTTGCTATGCAGATTAATAAGATCCTCATTCCTAGCTTGCCATCTTAGATTATTAACTAGTATTTAAGAGCCTTTTAGGATTTTCTTTCATCTCTATAAAAACTTTTGGTTATGTTTGAAAATGTTCCGCAAATTGCTTTTGCCATATTTACCTATAAAGATTTTCCCCATTAAACAAGGCTTATGGATGACATGCCATAGTTGCTTGCAAACCAAGGCTGCATTAAAATTAGAAGTTAGAATTTCTCTCCAAACTAACTCTTCCTTTTTTCGTAGGCTTGGTGAGATGGTTCCAAAAAATAATGCTTTATGCTATCAACATTGCCATGCCATCAAATTTTATTAATGATTGAGTTTATTTTATTATGGCATTATCTAGAAAGTGAATTAGTAAACATGTGATAGACTGGGATGGATGATAAAACTAGCTTACAAAGAACTAGACATTCGACTTAAGATAAACATTTTCCCTTCTAACCTTGCAATTTACCATAGAGCTTAGCAATAATTTCCTATTCTATCCTTATTTTGTCCTTTATACCATTGATATAACTCCCAAACATTTTCCAATCATGTTTTCTTATTTTATCCCAATAATATTACTATAAAGGCACTTGAGTCTTCTTGAGGTGTTTTTGCTGAATTTAAAGATAGATTTTTATGAATTACTAGATATGTGATGTGATTGTGTGCAAAATTTGTAGCACTCTTATGTTTTTTTATATGTGATTTACCTATTGGTACTAATTTGGAGGCTAAAGTTTTGAAATTCATTAGTTTTTATTCTTGCACTTGTTGCTTTATAGATAGATATTGTGGAGTGATTATTAAGTAGTGATTTTTTTAATAATTTGCAAAAAGAATTCAAAATTTTATTACAATTTAGCATCTCTAAAGTATTAATATTTACATTTGACTTCTAAAATTTTAAATTGAATTTGATTAGTTATGGCATGTTGCTTTGATGAATGGCCATCCCTATGCTATCATTTGAATAATACTTCTAGATATGTAAAATACAATTTAGTCTTCATTATTTCCTTTTTTTTCAATTGCATTTAAGCCTTCATAATTGGAAAGCAAGAATCTACTCCAACTTTTAGCATTACATTAAGAATGTAATTCTGTTATACTTCCAAATAACACTTGTATCATCTAAATAATACTTCTAAATATGTAAAATACAATTTAGTCTTCATTATTTCCTTCTTTTTTTAATTGCATTTAAGCCTTTATAATTGGAAAGCAAGAATTTGCTCCAACTTTTAGCCTTACATTAAGAATGTAATTTTGTTATAAGGTAGACTATATTACATGTTAAATTATTTATTCATAAAATTATTCAATTTTATATACCAACTTTATTATTATTATTATTATTATTATTATTATTATTATTATTATTGAAATGATAGGAGTGACAAATTATTCAACATTACACATAAGGTGTTAGGGCCTAAATTAGGATACAATAAAGGAAAATTTCTTAAAATAATATCGAATAACATTGTACCATTAAGAATACTTGCTATGTCAACTTAACTATTTAATTCATCCCATATATCTTTTCATGTAATTTTTTTTATATGTTCCTTAAAGAAATAAAGAAACAACTTTTGTTGGGTTTCACATATATTTAAGCATAGTGAATTTTCAAAATTTGTTAAACCTTCCTAGGATCAATACATAGGGATATAGATCAATTATTATGTTTACGAGGATTATCTCTTGAAGTGCAGATTACAAGCCATAAACACAGTCAAGCAATAGTATTTCTATAGTATCCATACAGAGTGAATGATAGCTTCTCTACGAATTTGCTAAGAAGCACTTCTCTCACAAAGGAATAGGGGTAGTTTTTCTAGTGGCAGTTTCTATTTACTCTTAAAAGAAGTGATGCCTTCATGCCTTTTTATAAAACTAAAGGCATGTCACTTTCCTAGTCTTACTAGGAAATTGTCTCATATTTTTTAATTTCATTCAACTATTAATACTTTATCCCTATTATGGTGAGAGTGAAGAGAGATAAAGCATAGACATTAGTTATCTAATATTACTTTTATATTAATAACTAAATATTATTAAATAATAATATTATTTCATAATATAATTATCTAATATCAAATGATATAATTATTTAATATTATTTTAATATCAAATAATATCACATAATATATTATATATTACGTGAATAATATATATTATTACTTTGATAATATATACATGTGCACTAAATAATAAGCCTAATTAATAAGATTTTAGTCTAATTAAAATCTAATTAATCACTATATCATTTTTACTCTTTTTGTATAACCTTATAGATTCTTACTACATTAGTAATGATCCATCAATGGACTATAGATAATGAGTAATATCTAACAATACATCATTGTCACCTAAGTAGTAAGAATGTCTATGATTCAATATCTACCTAATGTATGAACAACACTTTGTGATATAGTCCCTTTTGTAATAATATCTAAATCGAACTAGAAGCTTGAAATGTGTCATCCTTATTAATGTTCAATCCATATTTTTTGATATCGACTAGGTTAACTTAAACAAATGATCAATATCATATATTGATCCATTTAAGCACGATTGTGCATTTCTTAGTCTCACTTAATTAAAAGGTCTAAGGATATCACTTCTTCTATGTAGGACGAACAAAATCTCATTTACATCACTCACATCTCTCTGTATAATTCATTAGACACCTAATTAATGCCGAACATGACATCCCAGTTAAAGATGACACAGGATAGTATTAAAGTGTGTGATTCCTCATATAAAGAAACATAATAACTTTAAGTCAAAGAATTATGTGTAATGTAGTCACGTGGGAATAGCTAATGATGTATGATAATTCATGTAGTATTCTCACAGTGGATCAATTTAGTATATCTATTCACTAACAATGTACCCATACATTGACTTGATATCACATATTCATATTTCATAATTATTAGTCATGATATATACTAGTCTTAATGTATTATTACTATCCCTTTCGTAATAATACTTGACTAGGGATATTTTAGAAATAGTAAAATTATTTTAGGGATATTATTATATTTAGTTATAAATTGTACAAATATTAAAATAAAATATAATATAATAATTGCATTGCTTAAAATAAAACATAATACATTGTGCGTAATTACAATCATCTTATGATTAGTTCCTAAAGTACACACACCAACAACAAATTGTTGTTGGTATTGCAAAAAATATATGTGACTTAAATAAAGAAGCATGATGGGAAATCTTTTTCTGATAACGTTACAATGGAAGCATTTTCAATCTAACAAAAATGAAAAAAAATGATGAAATAATAATTGACATGAGTTGTTTGTGACATTAGGTGATGTAGAATAATTGTACAAGCTTATGCATGTGTCTATGATTTTGGCATTAGAATTGACGCCCTACTAAATAAACACGACAAACCTATTGCTTGAAGAGTGGTTTCTAGTATTTTAGCACCCTAATAAGAAACATATTGCACTAATAAGAGAGTTTTGACCATTTGAGCCCATATGTAAAAAATTAAGGAAAGAGTATTAAAAATGGGTGGGAAGAAATTTTAAGAAAAGATAATGGGTCGAAAATAATATTTCTTTGCTTGGTTGTAAAGTAGAAAGGGAATGAAAGAGAAGATGAGCAATAAAAGAAGAGTAGGACCTATGAAAAAGTTTTAGAAAATGAGTGGAATGATTTATTTTAATTTTATCCTTAAATTTATTTAATTTGAAAATTGACATGTTAATTTAAAGGATAAATTTATTATTTAATTTAATTTTTTATTTTTCCATTTAAAGAAATAAAAAAATATTTTCTTCTTCTCTTCTTTCTTCTTATTTTTCACACATTCAAATAAGAAAAAGAGAAAAAATCTTTTCTTATTATTTTCATTCCTTAATTTTTTCCCTTTACAACTAAACAAAGAAGTAGCATTGTTTGTATGTAACTAAGGCCCATTTAAGAAATCTTTAAGTTGATTTGGACAATAACTTTGCCATTTTGAAAAAAATTAAGATTAGGACCTACAGTTACAATAAATTAATTAGTTAATCTACGTATAGTTTTTCCTAGATTTTGTAGTAATAACGGTAAACTTTGATAATTCTGAATTTTTTCATTAATTAGATTATGCCAAAAATAAGTCCCCATTGACCTTGCTTCTTTTAAATGTATGCTTTGATAAATATTGATCATTAGGTTAAGCTAAAAGATGGCTCACGATTGGTCTATTAAAGGATGACCTAAAACAAACTAAAAAATAGTAAACAATTAATCTATGAGATACATTGAAGGACCACACTATCATAGGCATGTGTAACTAATTAAGCTGATCAGTTATGACAAGTAGATTTGCTAATTGGCAAGGGATGAAGATATGATCGATTAATGAAATTTCTATTATGAATTGACCTGCCTACCTCTTTTCAAAATAATTAATTTATCCTTTCTAAAATATTTTAAGAGCTCTCTATATGTAATGATGAGATAACTCATTTCCTTATTAAACATTCTTTACGCTCGCTCTCTTACTTTTTTTTTTTTTGATATATTCCTAACTTAAGCATTGGAGGGTCTTGAGTGGTAACCACCACTTTAGGGCTTCTTTTTAGAAAGGCCAATAACTTCTTATGGTGGACAAAAAATATACCTCCACCATATTATTTTTGCTTTGGTAACATTCAATAACATATTTCATATTGAATAATTATTGTCTTATTAAGTCATAATTAATTATATTAATGGATATTTTGGCATGATAGATAATAATTATGAAAAGAAATTTTTATAAGTCACTTATTTTAGCAATAAATTCAATCGAACACATTATAAGGCATAGAGCAAAGTTAGACATATTTGTTTATTGAGCATACTACATATTGACGGCAAAATTATGTAGCATAATTGATAACAGGTAAATAAAGAAATCACACACTTAACTCAAGACCTATTTATGTAGTAAGGAAAAATAGGCATCAATATTAGACTCCATTTAATACAATTAGTTTATAATTGTACTCCATTTAATACAATTAGTTCATTGATAAATTAGTTTATAATTATGTTTCATGCAATAAATAAATTAGATTATATTTTATTAACTTAGTTAATAGATTATAAACAATGGCAAATTTTGAACTAAAATTTAAAGGAGTTAAATTTTTTTTATGAGGTCAAATGACTTATGTAAAAATAATTTTCAAATAATTTTCATATAATTACATGATACTAATACATAATTTGAAATATTGGAGGGGGGAAGTCCCTCTTTGTCCCAATGAAACTCTACCACTAATCATAAACGTGTAGATGTATTTTTCACATGAACTTATTAAAAAAAGTTTTGATTTAGTATGTTTCATAGGGTAGTTTATAACTAATATTTTATAGTTTATCATTTTTTTAATTTATCGATATTCTTTTAGTTAATTGACAAATTATGCTCTTAATTATGTAAATCTAATATAATTAATTCAATTTTAGATAATTATATCCTTATCCAAATTACAAATAAATAAAAATAAGTATGAAAATAAATAAATATGCAATGTCATGAAATGTAATTAATTAAAATTTAGATAATTATATTATTATTTTGAACATTTTAATTGCAATAATATAATTTGGTCTTAAAATAAATATAGATTAATTTAATTCATAAATCTATTTATATGAATATATTCTTTTATATTATTTTACATTTTTAACTAATTCATTAATTAATTTTGTAAAATAATTTTTGTATAATTAGCTAACTTATTAGCTTGCTTGTTACTATCAATTAATTGATAGTGGATAATTAATAAACTAACTGATTTATTAAAAATATTTAGTAAAATTAATTATTGATGTAGATGAAAATTTTAAAATGATATAAAAAACATATTAGTATGAATAGATATAAATTAATTCATATTTATCTTGAGACCAAATTACATTGATAAAATTAAGACATTTTAATTCACCAAAAATATATTTAAAATAAAATATAATTACTTGAAATTTAATTTTAATTACATTGTATAACATTACAAATTTATTTATTTATGTACTTATGCAAAATAACAATAACATTACTTAAAAATGCAATTAATTATATTTTATAACATTACATATTACATATTTATTTTTATATTTATTTTTGTTTATATATGATTCAAAATAGGGATATAATCACCTAAAGTGTAATTAATTATGAGGTCATGGGTTGTCAATTAATTAAAAGGAGAAGAATAAATTTAAAAAAAATGATAAGTTATAAACTATCCTATAAAACTCATTAAATCAAAATTTATTTTTTCTAATAACTTAGTACACTAAATATCTATAAAACTTAGTATATAACTTATATCAATAAAATATAAATTAACTTTTTTATTGCACTAAGCACCACCTATATTTGAATACTTTCCGTCTACTGAAATCTAAACCTTGCAGCTTTGAATAACTTTATTGCAATTAAAAGTTGGTTATATTCTTGGGTAGAAGTTGTGAAGTTTATGTGCCCCAACTTTGTATGTTAAATTAATATTGCAATTTCGTTATAACATTTTGCAACTTTTTATAATTGGTGCAACCTTTTTCAAAATATTTTCGGGCAAGTTACGTTTACTCCATACGGAATTCAACCCAATTACATTTACATTATTTTAATTCTAAAAAATATGTATTCACTTTTTAATAAAATTATTTTAAACTTCAGTTAATATAATTTCCCCATCTTCTGATTTAATTCAAATTATTATGCAAAATAAAAGCAAATTTATCACAAATTAACAATATAAATGTGTATTTATCGTGAATTTTTAACTCAAATAATATCTTATATTTTTTAAAATTTTATACTTTTTATTATATTTAAGGTTTGATTTCTAATTCTTGTATATGTGCATCCAGTAGTTTAACTATCCATCTATTAAAAAAATAATATAAATGCGTACCTATGTATGGCAGACTGGTTTTCTTCGCTACATTAAAATTTTGATGGTTTTATTCATTATTCAAAACGGGGTTAATTGATTTTATAAGAAACCTGATGATGGCTGGCAGTATCAGTTGAAGTGCTCTTTATATGTACTAACAAGCAAATTAACTGCAACAAAGTTATTGTAACTTTAGTTACTTGAATAGAAAAATTAACTACAAGTTGATCAAATGTACAAAATCAATGAAAAGAAAAGGCATGAATAATCTGAAATTCCTTTTTCCTCAAATTTTACTATTAAAGTTTAATTTGGTTCACTATCGGCATAAAAAAAATTTATATTATCAATATATAAAAATATGACACATCATTAAAAATTAATAATTTTTATCAATAATAAGTATGTTTTAATAATTTTTATTAATGTAGTAATACATAGATGAATGATAGTAGAAAACTTATTTATACAATAAATTGAATTTAAGTCCTTGACAATTAATATTATAGCATCGTTATTGATATTGAATATAAATTTACGATCTTTTAGTATAACTTAGACCACACATAAACTTGTCCAATCTGAACTTCAGTTACACGCTCATAAAGGAGAAGTATTGAACAAAATTAGTTAAAATGAATTATAATTAGTATTGTAAACCTTTACTAGGCGCATATTTAAAGCGAAGAATTCAAAATTCCGTTCAAAAAAGGAGATCTTCATAATTTTGACCAGATGAGCCATTCTAGATTAGAATGAGAATTTTTTGTTTTTGTTTTTTGTTACATGCTACACTATAAACTTATCAATTTTCTTCCGGTTCTTGAATTCACACAATTTCTAATTAATTCCAAGTATAAAATAGAAAAAAAATGGCATGTGATAACTAACAAGAAAAGAAAAGCTAATGGTTGAAGTTTTTAAACCCTATCTGGCATCTAAGCTTAAAAACAGATTGGACAAACTCACAAATCCGTTTTAAGTAAAAACTTCAGATTGTCCTAATCAAATTCAGTTGAAATCGCCACTCTTGATCCATCAACCCGTTTCAATTATTATTATTATTATTATGTTCAATCGAAAAGTTTAATGTAATTGATATCATATTTACTTTTATTAGAGTATGTATATTAAAGACCGTGTTTTGTTAATATATTTGAAATTGAATCATCTAAAATACAAATTTTCAATAAATAATAGTCTTACAATTCAATACAAGATAATATATTTTAACTGCTCTGGAGGTTTTTGATATCAGTTTTTTTATAAATACAAAATCTTTTTGTTATTTAATTTTTATTTAAATCAAAATTATGTTAAATGATTATTATAACTGCAATAAATTAATATTTATCTGTATTTCTATCATTGATCTTTTATATAAATACGTGTAATATATAATTTATTATATATAAAAAATAATAAAATAAAGTAAGAGATTCAATCATTTAGTTTCAGCGATTGAATCAATTTAATCTTAACTACTTATTTTGCTCAGTCGATGGTCAAGCTAAGTTTTAAAATATTAATTTTTTTTTTTTTGGTAATTTAAACTCAAAACATGAAGATGCTGCACCACTATAAAAGAGCAATTTTAATAAGTGGTGTGGTGGTATCCTTTTATTAGCTTCAAATTAAAAAGTCAATCTGCTGGGCTGCTTATTAAGATGCTGCTCTGCTATGAACGAGCAATTTTAATAAGTGGCGTGTTGGGATCCTTTTACTAGCTTCAAATTAAAAAGCCAATCTGCTGGAGACTTAATATTGCTTTCAGAATCTTACTCGCATCAGGTTTCGAGTTTGAAGTATTTTACATGTGTACATTAAATAAATTACAACTCCTAATATTACAAAAGATAAAAATAAAAAACTGATCTTAGTAACCAAATTTGACAGAAACTATGATGAAGTGTCTACAGATTCAACATGCCACAAACAAAGATCAACACCGGCCTATGCCACTGTTTTGAATCATGACTGTTGTGATTTACATCGATTTTTTTTTTTTTTGGGAATTTTTTTTATGAATCTTTCTCAGCTGCAAGAGAAGCTTTGTAAAAACTTGATTAGCCTGTAAATTTATAACTTCAAACTACATAACTAAGAACAAACGATATTGATATATTTGCAAAAGCCATAGCAAAGTCAAAGAGATATATACAAAGTGGCTTAAAAACTGATTTATTTATAATAAAATAAAATTATCTGTTATTAATTGTTATCATAGCAAAATAACCACAAGAGGAAGTTATTTTCCCATTTTGATCATCGCAAAATCCACTGTCTCCACACCCACTCAACTGGCAACTACTCCCATGGTGGATTCAAAGCTGTAAGATCATAAATAAAGAAATAACAACAGGTTTAATTTTGGTATGTTTTCTTGGGTATTAACCCTTGTCATTGTCATAGAAAGTGAATATACAAAACCATGTTCACCTGTTAGAAACTGAAGGGTTTACTTTAATATTGAAATCTTCACTCTATGCCTACTTGAAGAGGAGAGAAGCAATATCCGAACGCTACAAACTTATCCCCCACCCCCCCCAAAAAAAAAAGAGAAGAAAAAGATACATTAAATAAAGTTGCGACTATCCCGAAGCAGACCCTGAGCATTGGAAGCTTCACTTTGCACCTATTAATAGAGTAGAAGAGAAGAATTAGTTTGAATAATAAGATCTTTGGCAATCTGTCCCTCTGAGCTTAACTTTCATTGGCACCAGAATGCAGGAATGAAGAAATTTGCCAGGCTATTGGTACATTTCCAATTTCCAAGTAAAAAATTTTAGCAAGCAATACTAATTTGCAACAGTATGGTCAACTGGTCAGTTTCCTTTAATTCCAAAAAGCATAGCAAATGATTTATGATCAACTAGAAATTCTTAGTCTAAGACAAAAAAGTGGAAGATGATAAGGGGACAAAAAAATTAATGGTATCAGTTACTAAACCAGGTGCCAGGTTTTATTTTGAGCAAGAGAGGCACTGATTAACCATTATCTTCCCCTGCTCCCCCACGGTTAATCCTCAGATGAAAAGAATCATTATAACGGCTATTTATCAGTTGCAAATAATCAGACTTTGAGACAAATTATTCAATGATTCCAACAGGGAGATTGATGAAGTTTTTGCATATGTTTGTATCATAGTGAAATTAGAAAATAGAAAGTTTAAAATAGGAAAATAGAATTTTTTTATTGAATAAACAGAATCGGATAATATTTTAGTTACATTCCTTCGATCCTATTAGTTTTCTTTTATCTCTATATGAAATCGTTAAAGGTAAGGAATCCTTTATATGAAATGCAAAAAAATACCCCCACGTGAGGCTATATTTGACAAAGATAAGAAAGCTGTTAAAAGACGTCAGATCATTCTTCTTACTTATTAATGTTGCATATCTTCTCCCTCAATGCCACAAGGGAGTGCAAGCAGAGGCTCAGTGTACATGACTTGCTTCTTGTATTTATCATGACCATATTTGAGATGCCATAACGGTCCTTGATGATTACAGCCCATTAACCCTTCACCATTATAAGTTCCAACAATTTCATCACCTCTGGTGAAGCATTTTGGTACAAAGCATTTGTTACGAGTCTCCCAAATGCACATAATAATGTACTTCTCCCACGATGATTTCAATCTGTATTCTTTCATTACCCAGATTTCAGTTTTATATTTTTCCACAGTAGATAAACAGAGGCATCTTCCAAGTAACCCAAAGTTAACTCACGCTTAAAATCAGGAAGAGGCAACTGTATTATGTTCTTTTGTGCCAAATCAAAACCAACAATAACATTAACATTATCCTCTGCATCAGGAGAATAGGCCAACCAATGAATAGCACCATTCAGAAATGTCCCAGAGTTTAAAGCATCGATATCAGCCACACAGGTCAAATGATTTCTGTCAAATCTTTCCCATGTATTATTTTTCAGAGAAAGAAAATTAAGGTGGAATCCAAAGTCATCTAGATATAGCCCACTGTAGTCCAGAACTAAAACTATCACGGAATCATATTTAACATTAAAAAAAATAAAACACTTTCTTCTATCTTAATATTTTATAACTACATTTTATAAAAAATGTTTACTGCCAAAACAAAACAGAGCTTAAGAAGTGGAATATGATAAGAAAAAATGTAATGGTATCATTTACTAAACTAGGTGTCAAGTTTTATTTTGAACAAAGTGGCACTGATTATCTTCCCCTGCTCCCCATGGTCAATCCTCGGATGAAAATAGTCATTATAACTGCTATTTATCAGTTTCAAATAATCTGACTTTAAAGACAACTTATTCACTGATTCCAACAAGAAGATTGATTAAGTTTTTGCATAAGTTTGGATCATAGTGAAATTAGAAATAACAAGTCTAAAATAGGAAAATAGAATTTTTTTATTAGATAAACAGAATCAGTAATATTTTAGTTATATTCCTCCAATTCAACTAGTTTTGTTTGATCTCTATATGAAATGGTTAAAGGTAAGGAATCCAATATATGAAATGCAAAAAATACCCCCACATGAGGTTATATTTGGCAAAGACAAGAAAGCTGTTAAAAGATATCATATCATCCTTCATAATGCAATAAATCAAATTAAAAGTAGCAACAAAATAAGTGGTGGAGTTTCATACCTTGATCCTTCTTATTTATTAATGTTGCATATCTTCTCCTCCGTCAATGCACTAGGAAGTGCAAGCAGAGACTCTGTGTAAACAACCTGCTTGTTGCTGTATTTATCATGGCCATACCTGAGATGCTGTAACAATTCTCCTTGATGATTATATTTCATTAACCCTTCATCATTATAAGTTCCAACAATTTCATTGCCTATAGTGAAGTATTTTGGCACAAAGTATTTGGTATGAGTCTCCCTAAGGGTTACAATAATGGACTTCTCCCAAGACGACTTCAATCCATATTCTTCCATCACCCATATCTCAGTTTTATATCTTCCAACAATACACAAACTTAGGCATCGTCCAAGTAAACCAAAGTCATAAATTTCTAAATCATGCTCAAAATCAGGCAGAGGCATCTGTCTTATGTTCTTTTGTGCCAAATCAAATGCAATAATAACATCAACATTATCATTTGCATCAGGACCATAGGCCAACCAATGAACAGCACCATTCAAAAATGTCCCAGAGTTTAAAACACCAAAATCAGTCACACACCTCAAATGATTTCCCTCAAATCTTTCCCATGTATTGTTTTTCAGAGAGAAAAATTCAATGTGGAAGACAAAATCATCTAGATATAGCTCACTGTAGTCCAGAACTACCACTACCACATAATCATCGGTTGAAGAATCATAGCCAATACCATGTTTAGTTGGAAAACATTTTGGCGGAATTGGAGGATATGATAGTTTTTTGCAGGAACCTGTTGATGGATTCCATACAAACAGATTCCGACAATCATCTAAGAGTAAAAACCCTCTACAAGATCCCAAGATTTCAATATGATGGAAACGTGCCGTAAGCGGGAAATTAAGCGTTGCTACAGCAGAATTGTCATAAAATGATGCATTTACATCTAGTGATCGTGTTTGACAAGCTGTTGTTAAGTACATAAGTCTATCGGTAGGATTGAAAGCTAGCTCAAAATGTGATTTTGCAAAGAGGGGATCAGAAATCAGAGACAGCCATGACTTAGAAACCGACCTGAAACGAAGTAAGGATTTGACGGGTAACCTTAACAGAATTTCTCGTATCAGCTCTTCAGGAAGATCATGCATTTTGTGTTGGCTGCTTCTTTCTCGCAATTTCTCCATCAGAACTTCCGAAGCTAGATCAAGTCGATGGTCCAGCGTCTTGGTGAAGCGCCTCTTCAGAGTCAACTACGATAACAACAACTCTCCACTGTTCATCAGTAAAAGAACTGGCGTCACCGCTTAATCAACGGTTGAGATTTATTTTTGCAACCAGGCCAGGTGCAACCTATTAATTGTATTTGCGAATTCACCCCTAAATGTTTCTTATTTGCCTCGACTGGGAAGTTAGTTTTAAGCTAAATCCAATTTATAACCCATCCCAAAACCAACAAAGGGAGAAATTTAAAGAGGAGAGGAAGGAGGCCAAAGATAAAAGTGAAAATTTTCTGGGGCGAAGTTGGCGACGGCGGTCAATGAAGACGACCAAGATGAGCGTTGAAGACAGTCACAATAAAGGATAACGAAGATCTTAAAAATTGAAAATAAACGGATCGAAATACAGCAAAGACAAGGGATAGTAAGCATGGGAAAAATTTTGCCTTCGAATTCACAACGTTATTAATGGGAAAATTTTCATGTTGTTCTGGGTAATGTTACTTAATTCGCTGTACGATATGCGATATGAATTTAAGTGGGATACATATCTATTGAAAATTTGATTTGTAGGACAAGTTTAATTGGTACACTATGGCCTATGTGCAGATATGTATGAAAATACTATTTGGTTCGCATCATGTTAGAGATAATTCATAAAAAAATTTAAAAATTTTCCAAATAGGTTTAATGACGTAACCATAAAAAAATTTATATAATTTCCAAAATTTTTAAAAATTAGAGATAATCTATCATCACTAACATATACAAATTTTAAGTGATTATGATTGAGATAATTATATTTATAAGATTTATAGAATTTTAATTGATTAGTATTGATATTCTATTCAAATAGGAAATCAGATAATTTTGATACATATTTATACTGAATTTTTTTCTCAAATTTTGACATTTTATTTAGTAAATGTATCATATCACATTTTGATCCATGTGATTCAATTTGTTATTTGTAAATATATTGCATTATGGCCTACTTATTTGATTTGATTTGGCTTATTTCTAGCTTGCTGACTGAAAGCGAGATCCCCCTCCCTTCATTTTACTTGTAAAATCTATTAAAATAGGGTTAGGAGTGCAACAATGATAAGTTTTGGCTAAATTTGATCTGCTTCAACAGCCGAACTAATTAAATCTATGCCAACCCAATCAAACTTGTTGACATTGGCCAGCATCAGATTTAGCTAAAGGCTCAATCAATTTTGCCCCAAAATTTCTCTCCTTTGGGTGCTTTCAATTGTTGGGTTGACTAGCCAATCCAAACCGATTAACTTCCATGACTATTTGTATGTTTTGATCTTGTTAATAGGGTTGGACTTCAATCATATCAGTGTAGTTTGTGTGAAAATTCTTAATCATCCAATACCATTCGAATTTGAAATTTGAAAAATTGATGCTTATCATTTTAAGATAATGAATCATTTTTAATTAATATGATCTAGCATGAATAGTCTCAAAAAATTAAATTGAGTTAATAGTTTAGACTATACACTTCTAATAAAGTTCAATTGGAACAAGCTCATAATTAAGCAAAACAGTAAGTGTTGATAGGAAAAATAGAACTTCTTAAAATATCTTTATAGAATGCTAATTCTAGTTCTAGAATGCTACCAAATTATGATTATCATTTTCTTACTTAATAATTAATACAATACATATTTAGTTACTTTTCCACATAATTCTCTTCTTCATTCCAATTTCTTCCCCAATTAGGTTAGATGAAGAAATACTTAAACGTAGAACAAAATAATGTATAATGATAAAATAAAGTTGAAATGTAAATGGAGAATTGTAACCACCGACCCTTGGATGGATGCATGATGAAGGAGTTGGATCTTTGAAGATATAGTTGGTATCTTAAGAAACGAGCAAATTCCAGACTTGAGAGCATAGGAAAGGGAAGATAAAAATTGTGGCAAGAAATGGAAGACTATTGAATCAGGATCTAATTTTGACTATATGAATGGTAAATGGTAGAAAGATTAAGTTAGAGATATTTTCCTCTAAGACAGAAGTGAGGAAGGCGCTTTAGAGTTGAAGCTGTATACATAATGTTATTACAAGTTTCGGTCGATTTTGATTACATGTGGTTTGGGATTTTTTGGATCCAAATAATCCGTAAATGTCCTGTGTTTTGTAATTTTAAATATTATTTTAAATTTAAGTATTTTAAACCACATGCCTTACAATTGGATCGGTTGATTATAAGCAGCTTGTGAATATTTGCACAATCCTATCTGTTGATCATATGATTTTAATGATTTTGGTACAATTATAAATGAAAAATATGTGGAATATAATAAAAATTGTGCGAGATTAGTACATGTTTGTAAATAATTAGAGTTCATAAAATAAAAATTGTTGGTCACTAAATTTTATTCCAAGAGTAGCTCAAAAGTTAGGATGAGCATTAACTACTTTATTCAGTTGTAAGGAAATTTGTGGAGAAAGAAAGGTTAAAATACCGAATTACGCAAAATTTCTAAACAATTTACCATTTTACGGCAGTTTGGAAACATTTTACCAAAATACGCAGGGCGCCATTCAAATTGGTGCCCCTAGGGGTTGGAGGCGCCATTCAAAATGGCGCCCTCCCCCTTGGAGGTGCCGTTTCAAGTGGCGCCCTCCATGCGGGAGGCGCCATTTTGAATGGCACCCTCCGTATGGAAGGCGCCATCTCAAAAGGCGCCCCTGAGCGCCTAAATTTCAAATTTTGAATTTCAAACTGGGAGGCGCCATTTCATCCGGCGCCTCCCCCCCTATAAATACCCCTGCTCGTCCCTCCTCCCTCAAACCCTCACTCACAATTGCGCAGCCGTCTCCTCTCTCAAACCCTCTCACTCAGAAGCCATTTCGCAGTTCTGCTTCTCTTTTTTGTTCGCAAAACTTGTAGCCATAGTTCGTTCATCAATCATCATCCGTTCTTATTTTTGTACATTGCATTCGGAAGCATTTTTTGCTTTGGAGCAAATCTGATCCCAGTCAACTCTTGTTTGATTAGTGTATTTGTAATTATTATTATTATGTTATATATTTTTTAAATTAATTATTATGATTTATGATATGAAGTGATGATTAAAGAGTTAGAAAAATTTCTGTTATAATTTATAAATTTTATTTATTTAAGTTTTAATATTTTTTGTATTTATATTATAATATTTATTTTATGTTAATATTATGATTTATGATATGAAATGGTGATCTTGGATTTAGAAAAGATTTATACAAATTTATATGATATGTGATAGTTTATATTTTTTACTGATTAGTATTTTTATATAATTTCTGTATGTATATTATAATTTATATTTCATGTTGATTATTATGATTTACGATGGGAAATGATGATTTACGATTTAGGAAAAAATCATATAAATATATGTGATCTGTGATAATTTATAATTTTTATATAAATATATGTGATCTGTGATAATTTCTGTTATAATTTATAAATTTTATTTGCTTAAATTTTGATAATTTTTGTATTTATATTATAATATTTATTTTATGTTAATTATTATGATATATGATGTGAAGTGGTGATCTAGGATTTAGAAAAGATTTATACAAATTTATATGATATTTGATAGTTTATGTTTTTCACTGGATAGTATTTTTATAATTTCTGTATGTATATTATAATTTATATTTCATGTTGATTATTATTATTTATGATGGGAAATGATGATCTAGGATTTAGAAAAAAATTTTATAAATATATGTGATCTGTGATAGTTTGTAATTTTTATTGGTTAGTGTTGGTAGATTTTTTACATTTATATTAAATTTTTTAATTTATTTTGATTATTATGGCTTATAATGTGAAGTGATGATCTAGGATTTAGAAAAAATTGAAACTTTAACATATTATATTTGTTAGAAAACTAACATGGTATTGACAATATTTTTTTTACAATCATTAATTATATTTTATAATTTATTACAATATTTTAAGTTTTTGTTAATGATATTTTTTAAATAGTATATTTTAAATTTAAAATACATTAACTGAAAGTTCTCGGAGGGTTTACAGTTCGTACATAATTTGTTTTTCATTTCATGTACCTTGCAGATGATTTTCTTTTTTATTTCTTCAATCATTGTATTAAAAGTTGAAATAGAATATATTGAATAATATTAATTTAATATAATATCATATTTTTTATGCGTCAAGTTATTTTTAATGATCAAATATATTTTTTTTGAAAAATTCATGTTATGGAAAACGCTGATTGAAATAACTAACTATATATTTTAGTTTTAATGAGATGAGTTAGGAATAAAAATTAATTATTTTTTAAAATTCATTAATATTTTCTTGATATAAAAATTCGAACAATATATTTTAAATTGAATATACATCAATAAAATTTTATATATATTGTTTTTTTATTCATTTAATATATTATCTTACAAAATAAATTAAATCTAGCGTGATTGTTGCATAATTTTATAATTGATACAATAACATCTAATAACTTTTACTTAGAGATTGAAATTATTAAATTATCTAACAAATTTTTCTTTCATGCAGAGGCTTTTTTCTGTTTGCTTCTCCGAATACTTACCGATTAGTATTTTTAGGAATTTTATGCTTATACTATAATTTTTATATAGTCATAGTGAAAATATTTTTTATATCGGTAGAGAAATTTTTTTAGAATATTATTATATTAATAATATAGAATTATTTATTTTATATTGATTGTTATGATTTATGATGTGAAATTATGATTTAAGATGTGAAGTTATGATTTATGAAAATGTCGTAGGACTTTATATGTAATGTGATAGGTTATGCTGTTAAAATAATAACAAACGAGATAAAGAAGGATGTCCTAATATAGGTCTTACGACCTAGGTGAAAGCCATATTTAGAGAACTGGATCATGTGAGATCTTAATGTATCATAAGAGAGGTACTAAAAAAGATCCTAGGAAATGTGAATGTAACCAAAAGCCTTGAAAAAGTAGGATACTGTTATTACAAATTTGGACTTTTTTGCATTTAAATAGTAGATACTGTAGATGGAAGAGTAGTAAACGTACCTGAAAAAAATATAGGTATCCTTGGTTTATTTAGGAAGAATTAAGATATATATGGAGGTATTGGCAATAATAATGTGTACATACTTTTGGTTGCTATTTGGTAGTAGGTATGAATGGAGAAAAAAAGTCGTAAAAATAAGAAAGATAGTGTATTTGATTGGCTAACTAATTTAATTAGTATAATTTGTGCAAAATCACTAAGAAAAATGATAATTGAAAGAGATAAACAAAACCATAGGTAAAATTATGTAGTCAAATTTTATATTAGTTTTGGAAAAGAAATAACCTTAGATTGGTCGAAGAAAATAATCCTATTATTTCGTAGAATTAACAGAATACCTTGCAAAATAGTAATACATCGTGTTCATTTTTAATTATAGTATTAAATACTAGTATACTCATTTATGAGAACAAAATTTGTATATGAGACTACTTCTCCATGTGGGGGTGCAGCGAGGATTGTGCAGCTAAAAGTAAGAAGATGAAGAAAAGTTTAATTGTGTTTATATATTCAAATGGTACAATTGTTGAGGGATCAGAGGGGATAATGTACGATGGACCTCCCCCAAAGGCATTGAAATTAAGAGGATGTAGCAGTATGGATGTTTTGCGGGAGAGAATTCATGCCCGACTGAAGCTTCACGAAGATCAAGCTGTGGGGAAGATTGTTTACAGGTTTCCACAGCATCAAATAGAGGCTCAGTACATGGCATACGAATTGGACGATGATGAAGACTTGGCATGCGTGATAGCAAGCTACGAACAACATCCAGCGATGACAGCCATGGAATTGTACGTGGACGTGATCACATCCGAATTGCGCGCTGCTAACCTTGGTTTTGATGAAAGAGTTCCAAGAACTGCATCACCCGTGGATCCAGCGGTTTATGTTAACACTGGTTGTTCAATGGTGCGGGAAGGCCCTCCTTATACAGGTGGATTTGAGTTCCACATTTCTGATAGTCATACTCCTGCGTTGGACTCATCTGTTGCAGGTGTTTTCCCGGTAAATGCACCACAAACCTTGGTAGGTTCATCAAGTGCCTTGCCGGTCGTACAAGTAGAATCTATCGATCCCGTATTAATGGATGCCCACCTAGAGTCTGGTTTTGAAGACGATGAGGTGTCCTGCAGTAGCAGTGACGATCATGACACAGATGACGAAGAACGTGCGGCTACACATGCAGACAGTGTACCAACGCGGTGTGTGAGGAGTGGTAATGCTGCACAAACATCATATGGTGTCCCCCAAGCTGCTGTCTTCTCTGACATTGATTGGGATGCGATACGGAATCCAAATGAATTTCCAGAAATAATGAAGCCAACTTATGATTATGACATGGAGGACTTGCAGGTTAGGCAAGAGTTCGATTGCAAGGAGGCTTTAATTGCTGCAACCAAGCATTACCACATCAGAAGACACCACAGTTATTACATGGAGGAGTCGGATACTAGAAGATTAAGCGTGAAGTGTGATAAATTTGGGGACCAGCCTGATAGGGTTTTGCCTTGACGGGACAGCAGTGGTGCCGCTCATTCACTTCCAGATTGTCAAGTGGCACCAGCCTGATAGGGTTTTGCGGCAGTTTGGACTACGTTAGGCTATTCCAGAGCCACCGAAGCAGGTGGCGGAGGTCCACTGCCTTCACTTATCCGGTCAACATGACGAGGAGTGGCACATCCGCCATCAGCCGTATATTGCACTCTGGGATATTCGGCGAGACTTGTGTGTTACCGCCGAGCCGACGACACGCCTAGTTCTGGGACCACGTTCCGATTACATGACATGGTACAGACGGGTTACCAGGCGATGTATTACATCTGTCGGGGGAGCGCTTGACCTTGTGGTAATATTGCGTGCTAGTTTTTTGTATCTGATTTTCTTTAAATGCATTAGTATTATAACTAACTTTAATGTCAAAAATTTACACAGGTAAATGAGGTTTCTTCACTACAGGACTTCACTACCCCTGAGGGGCAGGCTATGTTCACCTTCGATGCGCTTAGGTCAGCGACGGAGTCCATCCTTCATGCGATTCAGCAGGTTGATCATGTCATTATTGACTCACATGCGGAGCCAGCTCCCCAGGCCCATCACATCCCAGACCCTGCGGAGGGTGACCATGATCAGCCTCGTTCTCGCCGACGACGTCGCACTGCTCCACGGCATACGTCGCAGGCTGATGTTCCGTCTGCTTCGACAGTGCAGCAGATTCCACATTCGATTGCCCAAGAGACCATGACGATGATGCCTGATCTTACTACCCCATCTCATGTGCACCCTTTTACACCTGATGATCCTTCATCCTCCACCATGTTCCCGGCCACACTATTTGGGCCGTCGTCATCCCAGATGTACCAGCCCCCTCCTGGTGTTCCATCCTCATTCCAGGCATTTCCACACGTACCAGGAGTTTCATCTGCATTCTATGCCTTTCCTTCCGATGATGCTAGTCCAGCGCAGCCATATCGTCCTGTATTTGATTGGCATACTCAGGATCAGGGATTAGCGCATGGTGGCATGATGATAGATGACTCAAAGCTTGTAGATAGAGGTAGAGGTGGAGGCAGAGCGGGAGCCAGGGGTAGAGGCAGAGCAGGAGCTGGAGGTAGAGCAGACACAGACACCGGGGATGTGACTCCCGAGCCTGTGCAGAGGGTTAGTAGATACGGCCGCCACATTACCGATCCTGGATGTGGGACTGGACATCACTTGCGTAGACATTAGCTTTCTTTTCTATGTTTTTTGTATATTTGTATACATTTATCTTACTATTTTATTGCCAGACATCGACATTTAGGATGACTTTACTACTTTATTGCAAGACATCAACATTTAGGATGACTTTACTACTTTATTGCCAAACATCAACATTTAGGATGCTTCTAATTACTACGACTTTTTTAATTGCTTGCACAGGAATAATTACAAATAACAATAAATCACGAAGATCATTGCAATATTTAATTTTATTTAAAAAATGATGATAAGGACATCTTCCACATATAATAACTAATATTATTAATTATCATACTTTCACAACTGTTATAAATATCTACTCGGTTAAAATATCAAAATACGTTTACTTCGTAAACTATTTTTCATTTTACCGTAATTTCAAAATTATTTACCAAAATACGCAGGGTGCCAGCTGAAGGCGCCTTCTAACATGGCGCCTTCGCTGTAGCAAATTTCATTGGGGAGGCGCCATTTCACCTGGCGCCTACCTAACAAACTTAGGTTTAGAACTTATGGGGTTGGGAGACGCCAAGTGAAATGGCGCCTCCACAGTCCCATTTTATAAATTAATTAAGTTTAATAAATTTATATATTTATTTATATAATTTTAATTTTATTATAATTATATCTTAATTTTTACGACTAATATAGATAAATAATATCATAAAATATAATTAATTAAATTTTAAAAATTATAATTTCATTATAAATAATAATAAAATTAAAATTATATAAATAAATATATAAATTTATAAAACTTAATTAATTTATAAAATGGGGCTGTGGAGGCGCCATGTTACTTGGAGCCTCCCAGCCCCATAAGTTCTAAACCTAAGTTTGCTGGGTAGGCGCCAGGTGAAATGGCGCCTCCCAGCTCGCGCAATGAAATTCGCTGTAGCGATTGCGCCATGTTGAAAGGCGCCTTCAACGGCGCCCTGCGTAATTTGGTAAATAGTTTCAAAACTGCGGTGAAGCGCAAAATAGTTTATGAAATAAACGTATTAGCCTATTTTAACCTATTTACTCTTTTTTTATTTATCGTGTGAAAGTAAATAAATAATATTAATTATCATACTTTCATAAAAATTCATGTCTTTAGGGTGCACAGTCAACACAGTCACCGGCTAATTAATTTAGAAATGAGGAGCGAGGGTGCCATAGGCCAAAAGTGCCATATCGCCTGTCGTTTCTTCCCTTTAGCGCGAACGATGCCATTTCGTCTAGCGTACCTCTACACGTCATTTGGATTCTCTCCATCGCTGTTCGTATCTTCTGTGCTTATTTCGATAAAATGTTTCGAGCGAACGATGAAACGAATAATAGTTTCTTAAAAAAAAATTAATCGGTACTTTTCACTCTCATTGCTAAAATATTTTATCATTCTGATGAAATAAAAAATAACTAATTCATGTTATAATTCTGATTTCATTACAAAATGAAAAGATTATTGAAATGAAATAATTAGATTTTTTAAAATTTTTAGCTATCTTCAACCTCGCCAGTTTGCATTCATTCTGTCATAAAATAAAAAAAATCTTATTCAAATAAATACAAAGTGACAAGCATATTATTGGAATAAATATAAAATAAGAAAAATATATTTATTACATTATATTTCTTTTCATTTTTAGCTATCTTCAACTTTGTATATAAAGAATATTTTAGTATACTCAATAAATTTACTTATGTGTAATAACATATTAAATAATTACTTGTAATAATATAATTCCAAGCGTTAGAAGTTTATAATTTCAAAAATTGATAAAAATTAACTGTCATTACATAAAATTTTGAGAGACATTAATATAAATTATGTAATTATTCTTTATTGATCCTATATTTTTTAAATAATATTTAATTATTTACTAAATATTTATTATTTTTATTCATTATATTATTATCATTAACTACTTTCTTATTTAATTCCTATAATAAATTTATGTATTAGATATCAAAGTGAAGTTAACATATTTTTATATGACATCAAATATAATTATAAAATAAGTAATTTATTTTCAAAAATTTATTTTCAGTTACAATCATATATTATTTATTTTTTTAATTTTTATTTTCAAATGATATCAACATTAATTAATTTTAAAAGGAAAAAAATGAAAAAAATGGAAAAATGGACCGAGGGCGCCACCTTGAATGGCGCCCTCGGAGCACCCCAAAGGTGCCATCCTAGATGGTGCCTCCGCCCATGAGGCGCCACACCATATGGCGCCTCCCGCCACCGTGCGTATTTCGGTAATATGTTTCAAAAAAATAGTAAAACGGTAATAAGTTTCGTAAAAAGCATTAATTTAGTATTTTAGCCAGAAAGAAATGAGCGAGAATAAAATAATGAAAAAATTAAAAAGTTTCATTGTTTGAATGCAGAAGAAAATGAAAAAATTAAAAATAAGAAAAAATTATTCTTCTCTTATTTTCTTCTTTCTAATTTTTTCCAATTAAATAGAATAAAAGAAAACATTTTTTTCTCATTTCTTTCTTTTTATTTTCTTTCTTTCTTTATTTTCCTTGCAATGCCTAAATATTAAGAGGAATGCTTAGCCTTACATTTTCTTGCCATTTACGTGAAAAACTCTTCATATTTTTTTTTATATTTTTCTTAAAAAAATATAAAGAGTAAGAAAATTTTGAATCTTTGTGATACATTGCTTCTGTATTGAGCTATGAAGTGAATCAACATTTGTTATATCTCAATAGTTTAATATATAAAGGATAAGATTATTATGCCTTGGTGGACATGAAGATAAATATATTTTGAATGATAAGATTTATGAATAAAATTATGAAATTTTACGAAAAATTGTGAGATTTTATGAAAAAAATTAAATATAAATTATATATTATATAGAAAAATTATATATAAATAAAACTCATAACTAGGACAGATTTACCCTGATGGAGACTTGGCCATATATAAAAGACTCTAATCATAATCTCTACGTCAGCTGTTAAATAACAATGTTTTGGTCAGTTGTGGAAGTCAATGATTCAAAACTGTGGATATTGAGAATAATTGATTTTATAAGAAAACGTGTCCAAGTGATAGTTGAAGTATTTTTATTAATTTTTTAAGCGTACCTTAAAATAATTTTTTTGGGTGAGTTGTGAAAGTTAGTTATTCAAAACCAAAGATAGTAAGGATAACTGACTTCGTAGGAAAACCTGTCAAAGTGATGGATGAAGTATTCTCATTGATTTTATAAGAAAACCTGAGTTGCATTGTTCTTTCAACGGCCAAACAAGCAAATTAACTACAACAAGGTTATTAAAACTTCATTTGTTTGAATAAAAATTGACTGCAAATTTAACGATAAATTGATCAAAAGTATACCCATTCACAATAAAAAATGATGGCCGGTATGAAAAAAAAATCAATAATGAGAAAAATGCTTTCAATTTTATGGTAATATTAAAAATTTCAATATTATATTTATTTATATTTTGATATTATAATTAGAAGGCCAATATCCAACTTGTCAAATATGAGTGTAACTAATATTGAAATTTTTAGTGATTCAATAGGACTATAAATGTTATCAAATAATAAGAAAGGGCATAAAAATTAAAAATAATTGTCTATTCAAATTTTAATATTATAACATTGTTATAGATATTAAATATAATAAAAATGCAATATGCATTGGAAGTAAAATTTTAATATTTTATATCCATTAAATTAAATTTTACAAATTTATCTAATTATTCTATATTCAATTGATAATCTTTAATTTATATTTAAAATTTAATATCGAATTCCATTTTCGGTGCCTATGGTATTGCTATAAATATAAATATGTTTCGAAGTTAATAAAACATGAAGCTTCACTATCCTCTAGTTTAACTTAGGCTACTACAGAGTTGTCCTATCTGAATATTAGTTACATTACACATTCACAAAGGAGAAGCGTTGAACAAAATTAAGCTACAACTAAGCATAGCATTGTAAATCTTGATTTCGGACCAATTTAAAGAGGAGAAGAATCCAAAATTTTGTTGAAATTCGAGACCTTTACAATTTTGACCTGTAAGCTGATCTTGTATAACACGAGAGCACAAATTTTCTCCTTATTTTTACATCCTACATCATCTAAAAAAAAATCACCTGCTAACAATATTGACACTATAAACTATACAATTTTCTTCCATTTCTGAAAATTACACACCATATTTAATTAATTCTAAGTCTAAAATGTAAAAAAAAAAAAGCACACGATAACTGATAAGCCAAATAAAAAAACTAATGGTTAAAATAAATAAATAAATAATGACAAGCATTATTTTATTCTTTTTAATGATAATAAAAGTGATAATTTACTCAATACATGCAAAATTTTAGATTCCTTTTAGTGACAATAGGAATGATAATTTACTTTGTACACATAAAAAAATCTTTAATTCAAACCTAAGATATAAAAGGAAGAAAGGACTTAGAAGCAATATCAAAAGCCAATCTTAGTACGAAAGAGCTCAATCAATATGCTTCCTACAAGTTTTCAACTAGAAAGCCAATCTTAGAAGCCAATTTTGACAAAAACTATGGTACGTTGGGGGAAAATGAATTTTTAAAATTTATTTTCTAACTTTTCCTTATTTAAATATTTAAAAATTTTGGTTAATAGTAAAATAAATTCTGACCAACTAGAAAGTTGTATTATTTTTAAGAAAAATAACTTCCTATTTTAAAAAATAAAATTTATTTTCCTTATTACTCAATACACCATATCCGAACCCAAACTTTTTACCTTCTCACTTTTTTACGTAATTGTGATCACAAGTAAAATTTATTTGTATTTATTAAATATTTCATAATGAATGCTCTATTTTTATTTTTATAAAATTTATTTTTATTTATTAAAGTTTAGGTGCACATTTTTATATAATATTTACTAAAATATTCTCCTTTTTTTTTCTCGTAATAGATACTTTATTATATAATATTTCGCAACAATTAATTAAATTAATAGTGTGAATCTATGTATAAAATTTTATAATATCTTCAATATATATTTTATTATTTAAAATTAATCATTATTAGACTATTAGGCATAAAGAATAATAAAAATTTTATTAAATTTTTTTTTAAAAGGTAAGTAAAATTATAATAATTTTGAAGTAAATAATTTTAATTTATTTTGAATGGAATTAAATTTTCTTTATATACCAAATACCAGAAAATATTTTTTCTTTATGCACCAAACAACAAAAAATTAATTCATTTTTCAGAAATATATTTTCTTACGAAAGTATTTTCTAAAAATTTCATTTTCTCCTAAATCAAACGGACCTATGATTAAGTTTTTGTATATTTCGGTTGCATTCAACATGCCACAAAGATCAACTTCTGTTAATCTTATGCCACGAGGAGGTAGCTTTGGACTATTCAAGTCATGATTTACATAACATGTAGTTCATATACTCTTAATGAGTTAGACCTTGCTTATAAGTTATAATTAAGAACCAGTGCTTTTGATATATTTGTAAAAGCCATGTCAAAGTCAAAAGGATATATACAAAATGGTTTAAAATCTGATTTCTTTACGAGAATTTTATGTTGGCCAAATTTTCAAAAAATATTTATAGAAAATATTTCTTTTGTAAAAAAATATATGAGCATATGTGGCAAGGTGCCAAAAATTTCAGATTCAGGCAAACTGTTAATTTGCAACAACAGTTTCAACACAAGGGCAAAACAAGATTCTCAACTCCATTCAAGTTCTAACACACTAATTAATATACATTTCAATTGTTTTAAAGAGAAGTCTTTCTGTATATTAATCCCGATTTACCCATATAAATGCCTTTTATGTTTGCTAGAAATGCAGAGTACTGAAAACATCTACTAAAACTACTTGCTCACATGTGCTTCTTTATTTATTATCATGCCATGGATCCTATTCCAATCAAAGCGAGACGAGATAGTATACTCGAGTTGCAGAAGAGAAGCAATTACTGGTTCGCTGCTTCTAAAAATCTTATTTTTCACTTTGAGGGCAAAGAAAAAAAAAGTTGCCTTAAGTGAAGAATTAACCATTATTATGATTATGATCAAGGTTGTCAAAATTACGATACTACTTAGCATTAAAAAGGAAGGTTGAGATCATAAATCATAGGATCATAAGTAAGATCTTACCTTAAATCCTCCTATATATTTTGTATACCTACTTATAAATTTTTTATAAAAAAAATAATTTTAAAATATTTAAATACACCTATATAATTAAAACACACATTTTCATAAGTTAAAAAATAAAAATAAGTCATCATTTACTCCCAACCCACATCATTCCTATTTTTTAAGAGTAATTTTCCTTTTCAACTCATCTCGAATTTCATAATAAATTGGCAATAAGATATATATTATAACTACAAATAGTTAAAATTATTAAATTTTTTTACAAAAAATATTATAACTAGTTTATTAATTTATAACTAATAATAATCAATGTTAGTATATAGTTCAACAAAAATACAATACTATTTCTACAGAACCTTGGCTTTGTTTTTTTAAAATTATAAAACCAAATTACTTAAAAAATAAAAGACAAATACATTGATAAAATGCAATAGCCTTACTTAAATCGAAGGCCTAAAAGCTTCTTCTAATTGCATATATCAGTTCATATTAAACAAAAAAAAAATCACAAAAACTTATGAAGTCACCATTGCTAGTTACTCAAGGATCATCAATGCCACGATTCAACAATTTCGGTTCAACTCCACTACTCATCTACCATTGAATTGCCAGGCCATTGAACCACATCAACATAAAAGTTTTTGACAAAGAAGGATAAAAGTTGCGAAGGAAGAAATGAGGCAATCGATAGTCACATTTTTTATGAAGAAATTTTGGGAAAAGGCACTATAGGGGTATAGGGATTTCATTTAAGTCTTTTCTTTTTAAGAGAAACAATTTTTGGCTCGATTTGTGAAAGCGGAACAATCCATTCTTCTGCAAACTAGGATCAGGAAAAATTGCTAGGATCGCATGATTCCACCAATTCCATCAATTTGCAATGTCAAAGCTTGTCAATTTTATGGCAAAGCAAGTTAAGTTGCAATTAACATGAAATCAAGAGGTGAACTTGCAAAATCATCCAATTCCATGATTCACCTCACGATTTTGACAACCTTACTACCTTGAAACCACTTTTTGAGTAGTTATGAGATGAGTGGGCGTGGGGAGAGAATGGATTTTGCAACACTCAAAATAGGGAATTCATTAGGCAATTGCAATTCTCACATTTCCTTCACACTTTTAAGAGAAGCTTGTTATCTTATTTTGTGAGTTCCATACTCTTATCTTTCATGTATTTAGTTATCATAACTAGTAAGATCATAAATAAATAAGGTGATGTTTAATTTTGGTAAGTTATCTTGGCTCTTAAGCTTTTTCATTGTTAAAGAAAATGATTAATCAAACCATAATCACTAGTTAAGAAATTGAAGGGTTTACTTTAGCATTGAAGGCTTCACTCTATGCCTACTAGAAAAGGAGAAGCAATCTTTGAATACTACCCACTTATCCATAAAAGAGATATAATGGATATAGTTGCAACTATCCAATAGTAGAACCTAAGCATTGGAAGTTTCAATTTCCCCTTATTAAAAGAGAAGAGAAGAGTTAGTTCGAATAACTAGATCTTTCACAATCAAACCCTCGAAACCAACTTTTATTGCCATAAGAATGAAATAATTAGCTTGGCTATTGGCATATTTCCAATTTAAAAAAAAATTAGTAGGTAACATAATTTGCACTAGTATGTTCAACTAGCCAAAGATAAGTCATCCAAAAATTTTCTAATAAAGGTCTTTTATTCTAATATGAATTCTTCAATTTCCTTTAATTCTAGAAAGCAAAGGGTTTATAATCAACTAGAAGTTCTAAGTACAAAACCAAGGGATAACTCTTATTTTGAAGAGGAAGGCATTGACTTCTTCCCCTACTCTGCCATGGTTAATCCACATTACATTTTTTCCAATTTTAAGGGAAGCTGGAAAAAAGTCATTATAAGTGCTATTTATCAGATTGCTGAAGTTACTAGATATGATTGTATCATAGTGAAACTAGTTTTTTTTTTTTTTTGGTTGGTTTCTATATAAAATGATTAAAGGTAAGGAATGCTATAGATGAAAAGCAAAAAATCACTCTTACATAAGGCTAAATTTGGCAAGGAAAACAAAATAACTAAAAAGATGTCATATAATCCTTCATAATGCAATAAATTAAAGGAAAACTAGTAGCAAAAAAAGTAATGAATTTTCATACCTTGATCCTTCTTACCTATTACTATTGCATATTTTCTCCTCTTTCAATGCCACCATCAAGGAGTGCAAGCAGGCACTCTATATACATGACTTCGCTATAGATGCATTTATCAAGATTGTATCTAAGATGTTTCACTAATCCTTATTTATGATTAAACTTCTTTATCCCTTTACCATAATTATAAATTTCAATAGTTTCATTGCTTTTGGCGATGCATTTTGGTAAAAAGAATTTGGTGGGAATTCTCACCTACACCTATAGAAATGGACCTTTCCCAAAATGATTTCAATCTATATTCTTGCATTACCCATATATCAGTATTATTTTTATTATTCAAAATAGATATATAGGGGCATCCTCCAAGTAACCTAAAAATATAACAATCCACTCATCTAACTCATGATGACACCCAAAATTAGGTAAAGGCAACTGCCTTATGTCCTTTTATGCCAAATCAAGTGCAACAATAACATTAACAACTTGTGGATCATAGGCCGACCAATGAACAACACCATTAAAAAACATCACAAAGTTTCCATCACCAAAATTAGTCACATAAGTCAAATGAGTCCTTCAAATTTGTTCCATGCATTATTTTTCAAAGAGAGAAACTCAATTTAGGTTTCAAAAATGATATTCAAGATAATCATTTGGATAACATTTTTGTAGGCTAGAACTACCATGTAATCATCAATTGAAGAATCATAGCAAAAATCATGTTTAATTGGCTTAGACTGAGATCAAATTGGATTATATAATAGTTTTTTTCCTTTTTTTGCAAGAACTAGTTGATGGGTCCTAAACAAACAAATTCTCAAAATCACTTAAAAGTAAAAATGCTCTACAAGATCCTAAGATCTTAATTCCATGAAAAGGTGTTGTAAGCAAAAAATGATGTCTTTTACAACAAAATCATCATGGAATGATACATTGACATCTATTGATCCTATTTAAGAAGCTCTTTTATATACAAGTCTACTAATAGGATTAAAAGCTAGCTCAAAATGTGATTTTGCCAAAACAAAAAAGGATAAAAAATTACAAACAGCCATAATTTAGAAAATGACCTGAAATGAACCAAAGATTTGATAGAGACCTTAATAGGATTTCTTATATTAGTTCCTTAAGAAAATAATTTGTTTTGTGCCAGCTTTTTGTGTCTCCTAATATAAATGTCACGGATTGGTAGTTCTTTATCTGAAACTATGCGATACATGCTTGCTACTTTTGGCAAACATGATAACCTTCTTATTAAATTCTCTTGTGGCACATTAGGAAAAAAATACCAGGACATCAAAGATTTATTGTCCATACAATAAAATCATGTGTACAACATGTCTAAAAGCAATAATTGAATATCACTAAAGGACCTATGTATTAGAAGAAAAGAAAGATTTGTGAAGTCATGACCTCAATTAAAATAGGCAATGCCTATTTATAATAAAATATAGGGTTACAAGATATAAACTTATAGCCTATGTGACTTAACTTGTTACAAATATCATTAATTTATTTTCTAAGAAAAGCCTTAGTAAACAAATCAAATTAGAGCATAAATATTAAACATACCCATCTTGTAATAAATATTATCAACTTGTTTTCTAAGAAAAGCCTCAGTAAAGAAATCAGCTTATTACAAATATTAAACATGCCCAACTTGTTACAAATATCATCAACTCATTTTCTACAAAAAGCCTCAATAAATAAATCAGCAAGTTGTCCTCCAGTTCTTAAATGTCTAAGATTTATAACACTTTCCTAAAGTTTTTACCTAAAAAGGTGACAATCAACCTCTATATATTTGGTCTATTCATAAAACACTGGATTTGTAGTAATATGAGTGGTGGCTCGATTATCACACCATAGTTATATGGCTCTAGATGAAGTAATCCTAAGTTGACTAAAAAAATAAGAAAGCCATACAAGTTTAGCAATAACATGAGTTATGGCTCGATATTCAAACTCTACGCTTGATCAAGATTCCATTACTTGTTTTTTTGCTTTTCCTAAATACGAAATTTCTACCAATGAACATATAATATCCTAAAGTAAACCTTCTATTTGTAAGATATCCTACCTAATCAGTATCAAAAAATTCTTTAATTCTACAATAACCATGATCCTAATATAATATTCCACGCTTGGGTGCCTTTTTCAAATATTCTAAGATATGTATAATTGTATCTCAATGGGAGGTTTTTAGAGAATTCATAAATTAACTTACTACATTCACTAAAAAAGCAATATTAGGTCTTGTACTAATAAGATAGTTTAGTTTACCCACCAACCTTCTATAGCATTTCAAATTTTCTAATAATTCTCTCTCTTCTAGTCTAAGTTTAATATTTGGAATCATAAAGGTGTCACATGATTCTAAACCAAGCAAACCAATTTCCTTCAAAAAGTCAAGGATATATTTCCTCTATGAAATAAAAATTCACTTCTTATTTCGAACAATTTCAAAACTTAAGAAATATCAAAGTGGTCCTAAGTCCTTAATCTAAAACTTTGATCAAAGAAAGTTCTTTACTTCTAAAATTCCCACTTGAACATTGTCAATAATCATAATATCATCAACATAAATAACAAGAAAATACACCTAGATTTAGAATGTCTGTAAAATATAGAATGCTTATGATCACTCTTCTTCATACCATATTCTATTATAACATCATTGAATTTGTCAAACCATGCTAACGAGATTGCTTTAAGCCACGTAAAGTCTTTCTCAACCGACACACATTTTCTTTCTCCCTTTAAGCAACATAACCAAGAAATTGCTCCATATAGACTTCTTCATGTAAATCACCATGAAGAAAAGTACTTTTTAATATCAAGTTAGTGAAAAGACCAATGCTGAGAGGCAACTAAAGAAAGGAATAGATGAAGAAATGTTAATTTAGCAATAGGAGAGAAAGTTTCTAAGTAATCAATACCATGAATTTGTATATAACTCCTAGCCATCAATTGAGCTTTCAATTGAATAATAGAACTATCTGGGTTAACTTTAACTATAAATATACCCATTTGCATTTAATAAATTTTTTACCATTTAACAAGGGTATAAATTCTTAAGTATTGTTATCCTTAAGAACTTTCATCTCTTCGTTCATAGTAGCACGCCACTCATTATAAAAAAAAGCCTTTGAAACAATTTTAGGAATAGTAATACCATCTAGGAAAGCAATAAAAGATTAGGAAAATACAGGTAAGGCTGAATATAATACAAAATTAGAGATAGGAGAAGCTATAGAAAGGCTTCTTTTTTGGGTGCAACTACAAGTACTCTTACAATGGGTAATAGGAACATTAAGATTGGAGAATGGAAGAGATAGATCTTTTAAGGAAGAAGCTGTTGATGAAAGAAATGAAGTAAGTGGCTGTGTAACAATTGGTGTGGCACTTGATGGTGGCACTGTTATTATAGAAATATATTTTCTACGAGAAAAAACAAATTTAATAAGAGGAGGAGTTATTCTTAGATAGTGGAGTTTGGAGAAGTAGTAGTATATACAAAGAAAAAAATTATTAACAAATTCAAACTCAAGTAATAAATTTGTAGAAAAATCAAAGAAAAGAACTAACTCAAAAAATGTAGCACCAAAGAATACAAAATCGCATCTCAAATCAGGAAAATAATAATAGTAACCTTTTGTAGTGCAAGAATACCTAAGAAAAATACATTTTAGAGATCAAGGATCTAATTTAGAAACTTATGACTGATAATCATAGATAAAACAAGTGTAATCAAAGATTCATGGAGTGAGATGAAATAATGGTTGAGAAAGAAATAAAAGAAAATATGGTCTCTTGTTGTTAATCATTGGAAAAGGTATTCTATTGATTAAAAAAATAAGCTATAGAAACAACTTCTACCCAATATACTTTAGGGACTTTCATCTCAAATAAAAATGCATGTGAAACCTTTCTTAAATGATAATTTTTTCGTTTGGTTATCCTATTTTGTTACAAGATAATTGCACAAGCAAATTAATGTATAATACCATGTTTAGATAAATATAAAGATAACTGGGCAGAAAAATATTCTTTAATATTATTACTATGCAAATATTTCATAAAAGTATAAAAGTGATTCATAATTTCAACATGAAAGGCAAAAAAAATATTAAACAACTCAAATTAATTTTTCATTAAGTCAAGTAGTTCTTGAATAATTATTAACTAACATAACAAAATAACAATAATCAAGTTTAAAAACAACTGGACAAGGACCCCAAATATCAGAATGCATCAATTCATAAAAGGATGTAACCCATTTATTAACTTTATAAACATAAAATTGATGATATTGTTTAGTAAATTGTACGAGTCACAATTAAAATTTGAAATGGAACTTAAATGAGGATATAATTTTTTTAAAGATGATAATGAAGGATGACCTAATTGGCAATATAACTGATATGAAGTAATGGTGGCAAATATGCTCTTGATGTTTTATATAATATAGGACTGAAAATTTCTAAACTTGTAGATATTCCTATAAATCCAAATATTAAACTATTACCTAATCAAGACAATACTTGTTAAAAAATTAAATTATCTCACAATCACTTGATTAGATATTTCATTTGTAGTGAATGTAACAAGTTAATTCCTTAAGTTATTATGTGATATTTATTAGGATACAGTTGTTCGAATTTTTCACTAAATATAAGAAAATTTAGGCAAAAGTTTATTTTATGATAATAAAGTGCACACTTGAATTATTGATTATTCAAATGTTAATTAGGTAGGTTCTCCAAATAATTGTCACTTTACTTTAAGTTATTGTGTTTTTTTAGAGGAAATCTTATTTCTTGGAAGAGCAAGAAGTAAAGTATGGTCGCAAGATCAAATGCAGAAATAAAGTATCTAGCTATAACATTATAATTGAAATTGTTTAGCAAACTGCATGAATTGCAATTAAAATTTGAAATGGAACTTAAATAAGGATATAATTCTTTTAAAGATAATAAAGGATGATCCAGTTGGCAATATAATTGATATGAAGTAATGGTGACAAACATGCTCTTGATATTTTATATGATATAGGACTGAAAATTTTTAAACATGTAGATACTCCTATATATCCAACTATTAAACTATTACCTAATAAAGGTAATACTTGTTGAAAAATTAAATTATCTCACAATCACTTGATCAGATATTTCATTTACAATGAATGTAGTGAGTCAGTTCCTCAACTTACCATGTGATATTTATTGAGATGCGGTTGTTCGAATTCTTCATTAAATAAAAGGAAATCCAAGCAAATGTTTGTTATATGAAAATAAAAGGTACACTCAAATTATTAGTTACTCAAACACTAATTAGGCAAGTTCTTCAAATAATTGTCACTTTACTTCAAGTTGGTGTGTTCTTTTTGGATGAAATATTATTTCTTAGAAATGCAAGAAGAAAAGTGTAATTGCAAAATCAAGTATAGAAACAAAGTATCTAGTTATAGCATTAGTTAATTGTGAATTCATATGATTAAAAAATTGTTACAAGAGTTAAAACTTATATGTAACAATTAGGCAACTTTGCATATTGCGTTTAATTTTGTCTTTCATAAAGGAACCAAACATTAAAATTAAATGCCACTTTCATTAGAGAGAACATTGTTGTAAAGAAAATTATTAGTTTTTGTAAATTTTAATGACCAATTGACTAATATGCTCAAAGTCCTTATAAGGTCCAAGAATAAGCTACATATGTGACAAGTTTGGTGTATATGATATATATACTCCAATTTGAAGGGAAGTGTTAAATAATAATAAATATAATTGAATTGTATTAGATGTACATGTTGCAATTAGCCAATAATTAGAATAAATTAATAAATGTTTAAACATAATTTTTAAGATTTTATTTGTTACAATTAAAATGTATTAATTGTAATTCTACTAAATAAAAGATCAAGGCTGAGATAATTTCCTCTGGCCATTCCCAACAATCTCAAGTATAAATATACTTCTTTGTATCATTTTACATTTACCAACTACTAGTGGTTTGATCGCTCAAATTATTAAAAAAAATAATTCAATAAGAAATTTTAACACACACTTCTAATAATTATAAGTTGACTTATCAAGTGAACTTATCAACTACGGACTTAGCTACTTGCACTAAATATACGTATGTTACATTGGACCTTAAACTAAACACCCCGTGGAACAAACAAGAAGCTTCAGAATCAAAATTTATTAAGACTGCTCCCTTACATGTTAAGGCTCATTTGGGAATATTCATGGCCTTTCAACATCTTTAGACAACTCAAAATTTTCAGCTCAATGCAAGTTGTTTATTTGCAACAGTTTCAGCATGCAACAGGAGCAAGACAACAATTTCTAACACTCTGATTAATATACATTTTTATTGTTAAAAAAAAAAAAATTCTTCATGTGCATTATTATCAGTTTATCCATGCAATTTTTTAAGCAAAAAAGGGCTCAATATCAATAGAAAAAAAGCCTAATAAACAATAACATAACAAGCCGAAGAGATATCCTAAAGGTATTTTAAAATGCTTAATCTGCAACATTTTTTCCCACATTTTTTAAAAGGGAAAAAAAAAATGATGAGCAGGTGATCCCTTCACATTTGCTATATATCCGCAGAGTCTTAATTGGCATCTATTGAAACATTCTCTCTTTATTATACCTATACTTAGACTGGATTATTATGCTTAGACTGCAGGCGAGACCATGCCTAGAAATTACTGGCATACTACACTAGAAAATTCTATTTCCCAGAACAAAAAGCTTTGACCTTAGATTAGAAAAATGCTTCAGGTGAAAATTTATCTAAAGAGAGTGTAAGCAATGCAGGTACACAATAAATTTTCCCATTTTGGGCAGTGGTATATCCACTCTCTGCACACCCCACAAAACACATAACCACCCACAAGTGGTTTCAAGATTGTAAGATCTTAAACAAATAAGAACACATGTTTCATTCTGGTAAAATTTCTTGGCTATTAAGCCTATTCATTACTTAAGAAAACGATTATCCAAACCAAAGTCACAGTTTGAGAAACTGAAGGGTTTACTTTAGCATTGAAAGATTCACTCTACGCCAAGCTTGAACAGGACAAGCAATCTCAGAACACTAGCCACTTATGCACAAAAGAGATACATTGAATAAACTTGCAACTATCCTAAAGCAGAACCTGAGCATTGGAAGCTTCACTTTACACCTATTAAAAGAGGAGAACAGAAGAGTTAGTTGGAATATTAAGATCTTTCACAATCAGTCCCCCAAGGTTAACTTTTATCACCACGAGAATGAAATAATTAGCCTGGCTATAGGCATTTTTCCAATTTTCAAATAAAAAATTTAAGTAAGCAAACATTAATTTGCACCAGCATGGTTAAATGGTCAAGGATAAGTCATCTAAAACATTTCCTGGCAAGGTCTTTTGTTCCAGCATGAATTCTTCAGCTTTTTTAATTCCAGAGAGCAAACGGTTTACAATGAACAAGAAGTTCTAAGTCAAAAAACCCAGAAATAGAACATGATTAGAAAAAAGCAAATGTTTTTGAAACAAAACCAGGTGTCGACTCTTATCTTAATTCCCCCCAAGGTTAATCTTCATTTATTACATTTTCTTCCAATTTTGGGGGAAATTGAAAAAGGTAATTACAAGTGCTATTTATCAGTTTCAAATAATAAGAGATCAAAGCCAACTTATTCACAGATTCCAACAGAAAGATTGATGAAGTTTCTGCATATTGAAAATAGATTTTTTTTTAACTCAATAAATAGAATCAGATAATATTTTAGTTATATTCCTCCTACCCAAATAATTTTTTTTATCTATACATGAAATGGTTTAAGGTAAGGAATATTATAGATGAAAAACGATAGACCAACCCCGTATGAGGCTAAATTTGGCAAAGAAAAGAAAGCAATTAAAAATTGTCATATCACCCTTCATAATGCAATAAATCAAAGGGAAAGTAGAACAAAAAGTTGTTGAATTTTCATACCTTGATCGTTCTTGTTCATCACTTTTGCATATCTTCTCCCTCAACGCCACCAGCGAGTGGAAGCAGAGACTCTCAGTACATGGCTCATCACTTTTGCATATCTTCTCCCTCAACGCCACCGGGTAGTGAAAGTAGAGACTCTGTGTACATGGCTACCTTAGAGCTGTATGTATCACGAGCACCTGTGATACTCTCTAGCAACACTCCTTCATGATTACATTTTATTAACTCTTCAATATAAATTCCAAAAATTTCATCGGCTTTGGTGAAGAACATTGGTGTAAACCACTTGGTAGGAGTAATAATGAACTTTTCCCAAGATGATTTCAATCCATATTTTTTCATTACCCAGATCTCAATATTTAATCTTTCTACGATGGACATACTAAGGCATCCTCCAAGTAACCTAAAATCATAAATTTTCATCAAATTTGGAATATCAGGAACAGGCAACTGCCTTAGATTCTTTTGTGCCAAATCAAAGGCAACGATAACATTATCAATAAACTGTTTATCAGGACCACAGTCCAACTCCAACCAATGAATAGCATCATTTAGATATATCCCAGAGTTTCCATCCTTGAAAGGACTGACATTGCTCAGATGAGTTCCCTCAAAATTTGCCCATGAATTGTTTTTAAGAGAGAAAAATTGAAAGTGGGTGTGGTTTCCCCCTTGAAGATTGTAGGCCAGAACTACCAAGTAATCATCAGTTGATGAATCATAGCCTAAACCATGTTTAGTTAGAAAATACTTGGAAGAAATCGGAGGATGTGACAGTTTTTTGCATGAACCTGTTGATGGGTTCCATAAAAACAGTTTCTCACTATCATCTAAGAGTAAAAATCCTCTGCAAGACCCCAAAATCTGAATATCATAAAAAGTTGCCGAAAGCGGAAAATTAAGGGTTGCTGTAGCAGAATCGTCATGAAATGATGCATCAATATCTACTGATCTTGTTTGAGAAGCTGTCAAGTATATAAGCCTATTGGTGGGATTGGAAGCTAATTTAAAATGTGATTTTGCAAAAAGAGGATCGGAGATCAAATACAGCCATGACTTGGAAACAGACCTGAAACGAAGCAAAGATTTGACAGGCAACCTTAACAAGATTTCTCGAATCACTTCTTCCGGAAACTCATTCATTTTGCGTCGGCTGTTTCTATCTCCCAATTTCTTCCTCCGTATCTCTCTCAGTATCTCTCCGAAGGCAGATGGAGGCGGTGAGTCGGGCCTCTGGGTCTAGTCACTCCCGAGAGCCATCACGCAATCCTAAAACGTGGAAAACGCTCCCTGTAGTGTTGGTAATTAACTAATTCTGTTAATTGATTTAATTAATAATTAATAATATTTACTATTTGAAAGAAAATATTTTACAAAATTAATTATTTATTATTAGTTATTTATATATAAATAATATATGTGTACATTTTATAATTTATTTAAGTATTTCATACTTCAATAATATTTTAGATTTCTCATATGATTTAAAAAATAAATTATTATATTTCTTAAAAATAAGTTATTCTATTTTGTATATACTTTATAGAAATTAATAATTATATTTTATTAAATTTATTTGATCTTTTTTCAAGAAATAAATAATTATATTTTATAATTTTTTTAATTGCCACTTACTTTTTGCATCATTTATAATTCCTAAATATTTTTATTGAATTATGAATTTTTTGGTGACTTATTTGTGTGAGCAAATGTGTCAAAATTTATAATATATAACAATATAAACTACTAGTATTGTATACTCTGAAAGTTATCATGAGTACCATAGAAACTTCAATATATTTATGATTTATTATAGGTTGATTATAAGAGAAAATAGAGGAATAATTCATTAATATAATTTATACATATGATTCAATTGAGAAATGGTTTATCATAACTCATATCGTAATATTAAAAATATTGGTTGGATTAAAATTTTAATAACAAATCTTATGTAAAATATAAATTGTTAAAACCATTTAACACGAAGGTATCTAAGAGTGTCATCTCGTAGGTCTAGCAGTCATTAATGTAGAAGCAATTTTGTTTTGAATAGTTGTCATTTTGCTAATTTTAAGTTCTTCTACACCTTCCTGTGTATAATTAGCCACAACATTTAGTAAAATTTCAGAAGATATAATATTAGTATCTTTATGATTTTGAAAGCTAAGTCACAAATTTTGTTTTTTCTAATATAGTAATGTAATGCAAAAGCTACACAAAATTATTGTATTTTGATCTATTCTTGAATATTTGGGCATTCTTTATAATATTCTTCATTGAACCTTGAGAATACCAAAAGCCTTCTCAATACATTTTCTTAAAGATGAATGGGCTCAATTGAATATTTATTAATATCCTATTAGATTCACACCACAGAACTCCAATCGATGATACTTTGTCTTTAAGTATGGTGCCAAATAATCTTCTTTATTTGAGTATCCCTTATTCACCAAGTAATATTTACCTAAGTTTACATAAATGTTACATAATTAGAATAAACTAATTTCAAAATTTGTAATTCATATAAATTGATCATTTAAAACTTTGAAACTTATCTAGTAGTAGTTTTGGAAAGTTTAAACTTGGATTATTGATTATATCAAGAAATATACATGCATCATGTGCTAATCTTTCCCATTTAATTAAAATGCATGTAAATAATAAATTAAACTTGTATACTATCAAGACATTTGTAGTCATTATCTTTTTTTCTTCCTCTATATCGTAATTAATTCTCCTCAAGAATAATTACTGCTCTATGTGCTCCATCAATAGCTCAAATATAAATCTAATATAAAACATTTACATAAACTAATAAGCAAATGATAAAAAGGCATTCTCACTGAAAAAATATAGAAAGATAAGTGCATACTATGTTACCTTAAAGTATGCCATATATATAGCATCATTAGCAATTTATGGTGAAATTTTCTTGAATTTAAGATCTTTTAGTCTAAGTACATATCTTGAAAGGCTATTCATGACATCCAATTTTTTTTAAAAACTCTATTTATAGTATCACTTGAATGCTGAAATCGTTCTTAAACATCTTCATTTAAGGCACCCTTATTAAGAACATACACAAATGAATCCAATTTCTCCCAAACTAATATCCTATCTGAAGCTCTTAATCCATACATGCTTTATAAATCCATGCATAATTAAGAATGTATTTTGATTCATTCTAAATGCATTAAAATACCATTTTTCATGGCTAATTAATAATTCATTTATCTACATTTCTCTTATTAGATAAGAAGTATAGCATGACTTTTTGTATATATGATTTAAATAATAAATATATATATAACCAATTGCATAAACTACCAAGTCCTAACACTTATTATTATTTTGTAGAATTTGCAAAATAGTTTCTCAATTTTATAGAAGTTGTGTAATTTGCATAACATGATTATTCATTCCTACAAAATTAAAAAGTGAAATATTATTTAGTATTGTGTTTGTGATACCTTCAATAAATCACACCTTCTTAACAATATAATTGAAAATTGGCACTCTTTTATTGTACATTATCAAGGTGGATGTAAAACCAAAAATAACTAACATTGATTTGCATATGTACATGTTAACAAGCCAATGTTTGAGATAAACTATTATATAAGTTTTGTCATATAAGAAATGAGATAAACATAACATTTCTTGAAGACTTTCAACCATTAAACTAAAATATGTTCTTAAAAAAATGAAAACTATTGCTATTAACAACAAAAATCTAGTAAAAGGTTCAAAAAACCAAGATTTGGACCCATATACAAAATGTTAACAGCATTTTAATAATTACTACATATTTAGAAAATTATAGAAAACTTTCTAATACTATTAATAATTTCCTTAATAGTGTAAATTAACTAAATTGAATTTCATTTTTAAGCTTTGATTGCTAATATTATGCACACTAGGATTGAAGATCTTCCAATAAATGGTATGTATGTGCTCCTCGTAGCATATATAGATTGATATTAACAATTCCATTAAAAATCTCCCATCCTTTTTATACATGATATTGTTTTTATTTATAAAATTTAAAGGCCAAATCTTTTAATTGTCACTAACCATGTAACAACAAATCAATTGTTTCATTATTAAATAGGAACAAAAAATATTATAATTTTATCTATAATCCAAAGAATGATTGTATTGATATCCAAAACGATTTAGTTTTTTCTACTAATTTGCCTTGTGAGTGTGGAGCCATGTTATCACTCTTGATTATTGTACACTTTCAATGTCCATAATTAAGTCCACTTTCAAAAACTTGCAAATCACCAGTGAGCTTCATATCTAACTAGCATCACTTGGTTAAGTGGATATATTTTTGTAGAATGTAGATACCACTTAAACTTTGGTTCATTGTAAGCTAAACTTTCACATTAAACAAGATAGGGGCCCACCCTATAACTAACATAAAATGACTTAATTGGTTGGTAACTAACTAAGAAAATGGGAGCTTTATTGGCAATATTAACCCCATTTCAATGGGTCTGCTTGTTTGTCATTATAAGTTGTATTTTTTATATCTTTAAAACTAACTATATCTTAATATAATAAAAGCTCTAAAAACTAATGTCACAGAGCAATACAACTTTAAGGTGTTGTAATAAGATGAACTACCAAAATAGAATTACATTAAAAGTTATCCATAAAAATTCAAGATATAAAGTTCATAACACTTTGAAAGAGAAAAAAAAAACACACTTAGCTAGTTAAAGTTTATGTGTCCATAAATGATCTAAACAATAATTAGACATAATAATGCCAAGAAAAGTTTAATGTTTCTTTTATTCCTCGTACATAAAATTTATCCATTCAACTATTGCCTTATCACTTGGTAAACCAAACAAAATTATCCTTTTTTGTAAATTTTCAATCAACATGCAAGCAAATCTAAATTTAGAAATGCCAAGCTCCAAATCAAGTGAAATATAAATCTTTGCTAAAACATCCATGACACTATACTTTGATGCACCAATAGCATTCAAAATCTTCATTATAACAATATTTCTCTCCATAATGCTTTGGAAAAGATTGTCAATCTTTTCACTTATCATTACAATACCTCCTACTTTTTTAGTGGAATCAATCCTTGCATTCTTAGTACTTTTTGAATTATCACTCTCTAATGCCTTATTGCCTTTTCTTCTTTCACTCCCTTCATTTTATGTAGTTTTAAGGTTATGAATAGGAGTAGAACCTCTCTATCTTTTCCCATGCACCTCCTACATGAAAATTATTAAAATCATTCATCTTATCTACATCATTATAATAGTCCAGTGAGAGATCATGAGTATTATTAACATGAAATGAAAAAGGAACATATACTTGCTCTACTTTATAGTCATGGGGGTGATCACCTATAAGAGTAAACTTAAACCCCCATCACCTAATAAACATATAAAAAGTTAATCTATTTTATATTCAAGTTCAGGATTAGTTCCTTCATCTAGGAATGTTTTAAATTTGTTATCTTCTTATAAAATAAAATATAAATAACTTTAGTAAGTTTATATACCTAAATTCTTAGCATTAAATTAATAATAATTACAAGGAAAAAAAAGCTAAGCTGAGTTGTTAAATCCCATCACTTATCACTAGCACTAATTGTTCCATTATCATAATCTTATCCTACTTTGATCTCTCTCCCTTTTAATTGCTTTCATTAACTTTATTTTGATCTCACCCAATCATATTTGTTTTTTATTTTACCTTTCTCATATGATAGGTTGGTTTTTTTTTTGAAACTCTATCTCTATCTTCTTCTATGGTAATTTTTAAGATATTTTTGCACCATATTTTTCCTTACCTTTTTTTCCATAAATTGGTAACAAAGATTAACAAAGATGTAAAGTATTTCTTTTGACTAATTAGCTTTTCCTATATCTTTCCCTCTTTGTTTTTATTTTCCATTTCTTTGTTAGGTTGATGCCATCTAAGCATTATAAGAAGAAAGATAACCATATGTAGAGAATAATTAATTGGTAATTAGGTTACAACCATATAAATATACGATATAATTATCAAGCAAGAAAATAACAAGACTTAATTTTACATTTTTATTTTTTGATTAAAATATAAAGGCATTAAGTCATAATTTATATATATATATACATATATGTATATTAGTTAAACATATTTTTATCTTTGTAAGCTTACATTAACAAGAAGATCCATTTATATGAGCGATATTATCTTCATACATTATTTCTTATACAATTATTGAATATGTTTTTCACTAGAAGCTACCAATAAAGTGTAGAAGAAATATGGTAATTAGAAAAATGTATAAATTTTATTGAAGTTACTTCGTGGAAGACATTAGTGACATCTGGATAATGATATTGATATTCTTGTATGTAGCAAATACTAGGTTTTTGACCTATTTTCTAGGTGTGATAATTTTTAACACGATACGATAATCCAATACAAACACAACAAATTATTCAGGTTAACATGCCAATTTATTTAAGAATTTATTTTAAATTTTTAAAAATTTTATTTAAGAAATAATTAATAATTTAATAATAAATAATTATATATAATAAACATATAAACTTTTTATTTTAATAAAATGATAATAAAAAATTAAAATAATACTTTATTAATAAGTAAAAATATTTTTATGAAATAGTAAGTAATTAAGTTTAATAAATAATTTTAAAAAATAAATTTTATTGATTGAAATTATTAAATGGGTTAAATAGGTGACTTGTTTTAACATGTTTAATAAATAGGTTAACCCAAATAACACGAATGGTCACCTACATTATTTTCTTATTTTTTCACTTTTTTCTTGTGAGGATCCTTGATTTTGGTTCATCTATAATGTGAAAGTTTTTTAAGTAATGGCTTCTTTAAAAGAAGCCTTGATATCTATAAACTTTACAACTAACATAGTGTGCTTTTAAAACCATAAAGTGCATCTTGTTCCTAGGCATTTAGTGGATTTAAGGAGGGGCTTGCCATAAAATTATTCATAGGCATCTTGTTCCTATGGCCATAAAATTAGTTTTTGACATATTTTCAAAACAATATTATCAAATTGTAAGATGCAATTTGCAAGCTATGCTATCTGTTCATTTTATTCCTTGCCTATATAATAAGAAGAGTTGCACCATATATGTAGTTGTCATAAAAAGCTATAGGTTTAATACTAGTTTCTTTTAATCATGTGTTATTTTAGGAAGTATAGTGGTTCCACCTACTTTTTACCAATATATAAGATTATGCTAGTTTTAATTTCTCAAAGATACATGCTTCCTAGTCCTTTATTGTAGAAACTTTTTATTCTAGTAGATAATTACAAGACCCCAACACTACAATAATATTTAAATCTCTATTAACCATTATCCATAGTCCATAGATAATAACAAAACTATAATTTTAAAGAAAGAAAAATAATAGCTTTTTTTATTAGAAAGGATGCTTGGCATAAAAATCATAGCCACACCTTTATTTATTTATCTTCTAGCTAAACCTTAAATAAAAGCATCTTTTTAAAGAGGGGCTTGCCACTAAAACTATAAATTGAGGTCTATTATTCATGTTCTTCTAGTTTTTCTTTTCTTTAGTAAGTTGATTATTTTGAAAAAATTTTAATTTGTAGCAACTTGTTGATCCATCTAAGTTTTCATCCCATGTAATGGTGTTGTTGGCATGTTGTCGATAACTATTTTTCTTAGAAGATGAGATGAGATTTTAGCTAAGACTTGCATACTCATTTTTTAAGTGTAACCACAACAATAATGAATAAGAATTTCATATGTATGACTTTTAAGTAAGACCTATGTATTGAATGAATCATATAGTTGAGAACTAACAAATTATAAAAGATTGTATACTATATTTTGAAAAGTCATAAGAATTAGGAAGTTTTCACTTAAGATTTTTTCTAATACAACTTTTTTAATAACCATGTCTTTCTTATAAATGAGAATTTTTTATGCATAAAATATCAAGCTTAAAAAGAATGGAGGTGTGAGCTAATTTGAAAAGTTTCTTAAATATATATGCTTCTAACTTTGTTAAATATATACTATTATCGTTAAAATAAAGAATAATATTTGGCATAATATATATTTGATTTGATAGTAATCAAATATATTTTATTATCATTAAAATTGAAATTAAATTGATGCCATAATTCATAAATATCATATCTACATATTTTACTGAGTTTTACAACTATTGATATTAATGATCAAGTGATATGAATTTAATCTTTTTCAAACTTAAATATGCCATTACTAGAAAAACAAAGTATCAATCTCAAAACTCATTCTTAAAGGAAAAATGCAAATATAAATGGAGTTAGATGCATGAGAAGGATTATCATGCTTTTGAGATTAATAAAACAATTAAAAAGAGTAAAAGCCAAACAAAGACAATGTTAGTTCTATTATACATGTACTACTGTAAACATTGTCCATCACTTTTTTGGTAGAATGCACTTAAGTTGCCTTTTGTAGAAACAACAAAGATGTTTAGTATATTGAAACAACAAAGACATTAGGGGTTTATAATATTTAAATAGAATGATTTACAAAACTTTATGCATAAAAAATGATTTAGAACACTATTAAAATTGTTGATGTTGTATCGTCAATGGTTAGTTGCAAATTTTTATAGCTCTAAATACATTGAAAATTTAAAAAATAAAATAAAATTTATATTTGATTTAGAAGGTTTATATAGTTCTAAAAGAGAAAAGGTATTCAATTATTATTTAGAGTAAAAAAGTAAGGAAATCAAGGGAAAAATAAATCCAATCCATACCTAAACTCTAATATGATAACTTAAAGCTTTGTTTTGTTATAGTGAAAGGTAAAGTGAAAAGAAAGTAGCTACAATCAAGGTTAGAGGTCAAGAGTTTTTCGTAAGGATATAAATGGAAAAAGAATATTATATAAGGATAATTTTATATTTTTACAAGCCTATTATTAATAAGTTAATTGAAAATATTAGGTTCATCAGTTTTTTCAAATTAAATGATTAATGACTAATCAATTAATTGAATAAGTTCTTTGTCAAATAGCTAAACTAGTTGATTGACTCAGTTAAATAGTTAAATACTATTGAATTAATTAAAAACTAAATAAAAAGCTCTTTACCAATCGCACTCAAATGTTAACTTAAAAAGTAATTGGTTGATTTGACTAGCTAAAATTAGGAGTATGTTTGAATATATTTTTATATTTTTAAAAATTATTCTAAAAAATTATTTTTAAAAATTATTATTTATTTCCAAAAATAATTTTTGAATTAAAGAAAAATAAGAATAGAAGATCATAAATGTTGCAAATAAGAAAATATTCTATTTAATTACAAAACTAATATCTAGAATAAAAAAAAAGTTCAGAAAATATTTAAAAGTCATATTTTTTTTGGTTTTTAAGTTACTATTATGCTAATAAAAAAACTTCAACTAATGGAACCTTAACTAAAGACATGGCAAATAGGTTCAACATATCAATGATTATGAGAGTACTTGTGTAATTTATGGCAAATACCTATTAGTAAGGAAGGCCCACATCCTTAATTTAGGATAACTAACAATTAGTGAAGCACTTTGAGAGAGGCCACTCACATATACACCTAAACGATAATGTTTTGTAATTGCCTACTATGCTTTCATAACTGTTCAAAAAAAAAAACCACTTATAAATATATACATCTTAACAAGCAAGGGACCAATTTTTGCTAATTAAACATGTAAACATAGATTTGCATGCACTCTATGTTCTAGCACTTTGCTAGCTTTCTTAACTTTATAGTTATCAATGCTGTCTTTTTAAGCAATTCCAGGATATAGTCTTCAACTCCATTCACTTATTACACAAACTAAGAAGGCTGTGGGAGTTTCTAACTAAAGTTAAAGTGCTCTTGCCTACTAAAAATATGTCAAAGTGCTGGGGATTTGAGTAAGTGATTCAAGCTAAATTGTTTCCTATTGTTTTATTTTCTTTTGTATAATTTTTATAGATCACTTAGGTGAATGCATTATTGTGCACTTTGTCTGTTGCTGATTTTATAGTGTTGTAGCATATTTTCGTCCAATGCTTTAACCAATATACTATGTACACAAACATTAACATGTAATTCTAGACATAATATTCTTTATTTACCACATTTTATAAAATATTTTCTTTTAAATATAAATAAATTGGCACACCTAATGTAACATAGTTAAGATACTTCATATTGATCATTTTATGCAACTGAGAAATGGCAAAACTATACAATTAGGAAGCTTGACTACACCTCTAATTAGTTCATATCTTGCTAACTCGCACCTTTCTAGTTCTTGCCTTTTGTAGGATAATCCTTTGTTCTAGGAAAGATGTGTAGAAGACATTAAATATAGTTAATAGTAAAATCTTTTGTCCAAAAATTCTAAAAATATAAACCTTTATAGCACTGAACAAGGTCACTTCAGCTAAACCTAACAAAGTCAGAACCTAAACCTAAGTAAAAAAAATAGTCATCAAAATCATAGTAAATAAATAAACTAGAATAAAAATATAAATTGGTTGAATAATAATTGAAAAGCCAATGCTAGTAAGCCTACTAGCCTTCCTTATGGAATTTCTTATAGCGTGCTAACAACATATGAGAATAATAAGGTAATCATGTTGAATGATTGAAGTTATCAAACTAAGAACTAAAGTATAGATAAGAGAATTAGTCGATATCAAGGAATATGGTGTGACGTCCTAAACATTACAAATCTTTTAGCAACAAATGGAGGAAAGCAATCATAACATGGTCAATATGTTATCATAATAGATTACAACTATTTTAAGGCTTGTACTTGAGAAAACTATTGTTAGGAATTCAGATTATCATATGTAGCAGAAATTCAAAAATTTGATCCGAATTCTACCTAGGATCCATACAAAAGACATAAATCAATGATTAGAGTTTTACCTATTGGGCACTCGTGTTTCTACTGATCAAAACTTGAGAGCGGATGAATCAAACACCGGTCGGAAGGTACGGTGTCTCTACGGTATCCACACGAAGTGAACAACGACCTTTCACTCTCCACGAATCTGCTAGGATGCATTTTTCTCTCTAAGAATTAGGATTGGATGTTTTCTGAGTGATTTATGGTTTGTATGGAAGCTTTGAGCGTGTTATTAAAGTGCTGCCCTCAAGTCCCTTTTTATAGAACTTAGGCAAGTTATAATCCTAGTCCTACCAGGATAATGCTTTCAAAATCCTAATCACACTTAACAACTCATCTTATCCTTATACTAGATATAATGGGGAGAGATAGGACTTATCTATTAATTATCTAATATTAGATAATAATATTATCTCATAATATAAATATCTTAATTATTAGATAATTGCATATAGTTATCAAATATCAAAATAATATTATCTCATAATATATTTATCTAATATCTGATAATGTAATTATTTGATATTACTTTAAAATCAAATAATATCACATAATATATATATATATATATATATATATATATATATATATATAAATGTGAATTTATTATTCTTAATAATATATATATATATATGCACGAAAATAAGTTCAATTAATTAGATATTAATATAATTAAAGTCCAATTAATTATTATCTTATTCTTACATCTTTTGTGTGACCCTGTAGGTTCTTACTACGTTGATAATAACTCATTATTAAGCCATAGACAGTAAGCAGTATCTAACAATACATCACTGCCACTCAAGTAGTAAGAATGTCTGTGATTCGACATCCACCTAATACATGATCAACGTTTTGCATCATAACCCTTTTTGTAATAATATCCAAATTGAACTGGAGGCATGGAATGTGTCATCCTCGTCAATGTTCAATTTATATTTCTTGATATTGAGTAGACTTAAAATAAATGATTAATATCACATATTAATTCAATTGAGCATGGCCATGCATTTCTAAGTCTCACTCAATCAAGGGGCCCAAGAATATTTTTCTTTTATACAAGAGTAACAAAATCCCATCTACATCACTCACTTCCCTCTGCACGATTTATGACACACCCAATCAATGCCCTACTTGTCATCCTGATTAAAAGTGACATAGGACAATATTAAAGTGAGTAATTCCTCATGTAGGGAACCGTAGTGACTTCAGGTGAAAGGTTTATGTGTATTTGTGATCATATGAGAATAACTTATGACACGTCTATCCATGCAATATTCTCATAGTGGGTCAGTCCAGTACATTGTTCACTAGCAATGTACTTATGTATTGACTTGATATCATATATCCATAATTCGTAATCGTCAGTCACTATACATGCTAGTCTCGATGTATTATTACTATCCTTTTCGTAATAATACTTGACTAGGGGTATTTTAGGAATAACGAAGCTATTCCAAGGATAATTATTATATTAAGTTATAAATTGCGCATAATAATAAAATTATAAAAATAAAATATAATAATTAAATTGCCTAAAATAAAATATAATACATTGTGTATAATTTCAATCATCTATATGATTGATTTTAGGACACACACCAACAACGATTACGAGTCATAAATAGGTGACCCAAACACTTGAAAGAATGGTGATAACCCTAGGCTATTACTAAGACAAAATATAACTCTTTGAAAAGAAAAGATCAATGTTAATATTTTAAAATCAAAATTTCTCGAGGTCAATCATATTACTTGAATGAGACTATTAAGCAAAGGTGAATAATTGAGAAAAATAGCCTAATATAGTCCTTATAATCAAAGAGATAGAATTCAAAGGCACTAAGTAAATAGAAAGATACCTAACAAACACGCTTATCAAAACCTATAAGATTAAGGCTAAGCGAATTAGCCTGAATTTGATATAAAACTAATAAAGGCATGAGCTAAACTTGTAGATTTTGGTTAAGCAATTTTTGAATCAATTAAAAGGCCAAAGTGTTTACCTAAATTATCATGGTACTTTACTAAAGTGGATTCATTAGCTTGAACTACCTAAAAGGTTCAAAATGCTAAAATTAATCACATTCTCTAGTGAAGATAACTAATTAATTGTTAAACATATTGCTAGATTCATGGTTAAATGCCAAGAGCTTGCTTCAAATAAGTTTTTTAAATTAATACATTTCTTGTTATCCTTAATTAGAATGACATTTTATTGGTATTTAGGTTTACCTCTCAATTCCATCTATTCACGGGCTTAAATGGTGTAACTATTTCATGACCAATTTTACAATAAAGAAATCAAAGTAGGATTGGCAAACTTGTTTAATATTAAAAAGAAGTTAATTAATTTCACTAAATAATATCCTTTTAGATTCTGATAAGTGAGTAACAAGTGTTTCATGTAAGTAGCTAAAACTGAGATCGTGAAGATAGTAATGGCAAGATTTGACTATACCACTTGTGAAATGCTTATTAATAAAAACCTAACTAACATGGCCCAATTAGCTGAGAAAGTACAATAGATTGAATAGTAAAGTTATGTTATACATACTTCAGACAAAAAATTGCTTATGTTAGCAAAGACATAGAAGTTTGAAAGCAATAATGAAATACATTTAGCCAAGCTTAAACTTAACCTTTTTTACATATGCTCATTGTTAAAATAAGAAAAAAAAAAGGATAAAATAGATCATATCAATAAGAAAGTGTACTTATTTGATATTAGTAAAGCCAATAAAAAATTTTGACTTGCTTCCAAAAGATAAACAAGTAAAGTTATCTGAAGGTTATAGAATTCTATCGAAAAAAGAGGTAAAAGATAGAAGATACTATAAGCTTCACGATATATTTAGTTATAATACTAATAATTGTGTTCATTTGAGGGAGATGATCAAGAAAGCCATCAAGAAGGGACGGTTGAAGTTCAATAATAGGCCAATAGAAGAAAATATTGGTTAACAAAACCTTTTCCCTATAAATCAAACTATATGGAACCTTCAAATGAATTTAACCTTTTTGATATAGATGTGAATGTAGGAGCATATTACAAGTATGATATTCCTTTGAATTCATCATTTTCTCCTAAAACTTACTTGATTGAAGGTAAAATCTAATTCTAATTTCGTAAGGATCCAATATGAAGGATGAGTGTTAAAGATGTGTCCATGTGAGAAATGTTATGATAAGTTGAAAGTTATTATGTACAAAAAATGGTTAGAAGGTTTCATTAAACTTAAGATGCAAAAATTAGCTAATGATTAAAGAAAAGCCTGAAAGAAAATCAAAGAATTTGAAAAAAGTAAGGGCAAGTTTAAGTTAGTTAGAATATGAACAATTAAAGAAAGAAATAGGAATCAAAATTAACACTAAAAAGCTGAGACGAAATCACCTTCAAAGAAAATGGCTCAAGAATGAATTATGAGATAAGGGGAAGTTAATATGGAAGCTTGAGCTTAAAGAAAAGAGAAGCTAGAGGAATGACCACTTATATGAGAGTCCTACACCAGTTAAGAGTTAGAAGAGAGGAATGCAATAGTAGGCTACTTATAGAAGGCAAAAGAGAGAAAAAGCCACTAAATACCTTCTGTTTTAAGTGAATCTAGTAGTTCAAAGTTAATGGATGGGAGGAAATAACCCTTTAAATAGTAGTTCAAGAGCCAAAGGTAAAAGATAAATTTTGATGTTAATATGGTGACTATATTACCATCACCATTCTTGGTAGTTACTTAACTAAATTCGAGGGAGACTTTAATGATGAGAGCTTTATAGTTGCAATCAAATTCAACAAGGACACAAGTGCTAAATTTGGATGATCAACCTAGTAGATAAAGAAGCACTTAAAGCTTTTACATATAAAGGTTTATGTTAATGGTTAGCTCATGAATAAGGTTCTAATTAATGGAGAAGTAGCAAGTTAACCAATTTCACAATCTAGAATTGTTTGGCTAGGAAAATATCTTTAACTTAGAAGGGATAGTAATGGTTAAACTTAAAGCAGGGTCTATAATTAGGCTTACTCTATTTATAGTGGTACCTTCAAAGGCTAATTATAACTTCTTAATAAACAAAGATTAGATCTATACTATAGGAATAATGCCTTTTATATTACATTAGAAGATGCTTATCTAGAATAAAGATGGCATAATTGAATGTATAAAAGCTAATAATAGCCCATGCTATGTTCAACAATGTCACATTGAGTTTAAAATTTACAATCCTAGCATGCAACCATTGCACATAAGCCAATGTACAGATTCATCAATAATAGAGACGTGTGTTTTTGGTGCATCAAGCTTTAAAGTTATTGTAAAAGCTAAAAATACGGCATTAGTAACATAATCAATGAGTGAATATCAAAAGCAACTGGCTCAATTATCAGCTTATACTACCAAGCAAACTTAATCTTAAGTTCCAAACTATATATATATGATGATAGTCCATTTGGATTCCTAAAGTCATTAATCAAAGAAAACACCAAAAAGATGGAAACCCAAGACATCTTGCAAGAAGTTAACTTAGAAATTGATGAAGACTTGATGCCATAAGACTGTAGAAATTATGAGATAATGACTAGTCCATACCTATTAATCAATTTAATCTTGATTCAATACTTTTTCATATGGTTTTAAAAACTTTTGATTTAAATGATAAGTAAAGTTGGACATATGTCTATTTTATAAGTTTTCTAGTTAAATTATCCAGTCTAATTTAGTTTTTGAATAGTAATTAAGTTTGGTCACGTTAACTATGAACTCAATTTGAGTCAAGTATGAGCCAAAAAATTTAGCTCGAATTGAATTCCAGCCAAGCTATCAGTTAAATGGTATTAGATTAAGTTGAGTTTAAGTTAAGTCTAGCTTAACTTAACTTGACTCATTGCTAGTGTTAGGTTCAATCTATATTCTTTTATTGCCTATATCTTAATTTTTAATCTATCCATGATGATAAACTGAGGCATCCTTTAAGTAACCTAAAATCACAAATTTTTAACATAAGCCTATAAGGTAGACATAGATGCAATTACTTTATATTCTTTTGTGCTAAATTAAAAGCAATGATAATATAAATGAGAAAATCAACTTTAAATCATTCATCATAACAATAGTCCAACTAATGAAGAGCACTATTTAGAAAAATCCTAGACTCTCCATTCCCCCTCAAACTCACAACTAAAAAAATTCAAACTAGGTGTAAGTTCCTTCTTGATAATTATAAGCTAGGACTACCATGTATCATCAATTGAAGAGTTACAGCCTAAACCATGTTTAATTAGATCATACCCATATAAAATTAGAGGATATGGTAGTTTTTAGGATGAACCTATTGATAAGTTCCATACAAATAGATTCTTTTGATAATTTAAAAGTTAAAGATGCCTACAAGATCTTATAATCTTAATCCTATCAAAAGTTGTCATAAAAGGAAAATTAAAAGTTGCTATAGTAGAATCATCATGAAATGATGCATTGACATCTGTTGATCTTATTTGAAAAAGGTGTTAAGTACATAAGTATATTGGTAGGACTAAAGCTAATTTAAAATATGATTTTGCTAAAAAAAAGATTGGAGATTGAAGATAGCCATGACTTAGAAATAGACTTAAAACAAAGCAAAGATTTGATGGGCAACCTTAACAAGATTTCTCAAATCACTTCTTAAATAAGATCATTCATTTTGTGTTAGTTGTTTTTGTCTTACAATTTCTTCTGTTAGAACCTATTCCAAGGCAAATTGGTAGGGATGAACAAAATTTTCAAGCCCAAAGGAAATTGCTTAACCTAATTCAAGAATATTCAATTTTGATCAGTTAAGCATATTTTATAATTAGAAGCGAGCTTAAAATGTGAGAAAATTTATCAGTTAGTTAATTTAAATTTGAAAAAAGAAATTCATTTGAAATTGAGCTAACCTATTAAATAAACATACATGAATTTTATTAAATTTATATTCAATTTTTTTTATATTCATTAACTCGCTGAGTTTGTGTTAAAAATAGGAATATCATGAGTTATACTCCATTGCTTTAATAATGATAAAGTATGATACCATTTTTTATGATTGACTTTTTGCCATTCCTTTTTGTACTTTTCATTTATTGCTTCATCTTCCTGAATAGTTGATTCTTATTTCTTCAGACTTCTAGTTCTCTTCCTTTGTACACATTATATTAAGATTTAAGTTTTCTTTTGTGCAATCCAATATACGATTAGCTCATACATCCTGTTATGATAGAACTCATCTGGTATGACTGCTTGATTTCTGTATGTTCCTATTTTCATCTTAACTCTCATTTTATTCATTTTCCTTTTTTCGCATCTTCATCCTTTATGCTTTAGTTTTTTTTTCATAGAAAACTCAATAATAGTTCTTCTATTCTTTATATCTTTCGAGATTGATGCTTAACAAAGAAAATAAAAAAAGTAAGAGCTATGTGTTGTAGTTTGATTAAAAGCATCTAAGTTTATTAATTTGAGGATCACCCTAGCATTTTAAGAAAATATCATTATTTAGTTAATGACGAATAGCATTTTTATCAACTAATGATGTCTTGATTGGTTTATATCTTTGTTTAAGCCCGACAAAAATTGCTTATTGTTAAGCCTTATATTATAAGGTTAATTTTCAATTATAAAATTTTTCTGTGATGGCACCTAGTAATTGTCTTGGTCTCAATAAATTTTCCTCATAGGTCACTCATGTTTAGTTTGAATAGGAAGATTAAAATGTAAGTAAATAGGACAGCCAAATCCAGAGAACAAGTCTCCAACCTTTTATTAATCTCAATTCAATACAAGGGGTATAAAAATGTTGCTATTACATTTTACCAGTTTTCTAGTTTACATTGGGCTATTTATAAAATATAGAATTTCATGCATGAATGCCACTTATATTACCAAATGGCTAAAAGCTATGAATTTACATTGTTTTTTATTACCACATAACTATTGTGTTGGTCAGATGTAACCTTTGGTTAGTATTAGAGCCAACAGTCACAACCTTTGGCTGAGTGCTTATCCCAAAAGACATGTTTCTTAGAGAATGCTTCAGCTTTAATTCTGCATCTTATTTGCCCGTTTTGATAAGTTCCTCTTAAGCTTGTTTGTGCCTTGTTTTGTCATTACCCAACTGATTTTGCCAAGCTACTCGAGAAAATAACATAACCTAAGGCTGGCTATGCTGTTTCTTTAAGTTGACGATCAATTTAAAGGTTTGACAAACCACCCCTACTAGAAAGAGCCAATGTCCTTGTTGGAAGGGTCTAAAGGTAGTTTTCTATTTATTTTTGAAATTGCCAAAGTGTTATGTTTTTTTCCCAGCTAGCTTTTGACTCTAGCATACCTTTCCATTTCATCAAGTAAAAAGTCCTCTTGTTCTTCTTACTTTAGCCCTTAACCTAGTGGTCTAGGATTTTATCAACATCATTCTCAAATTGATTCCGAACTATGGGAGGAGCTCTAATAATGTGGCTCCTTAAAGGTTCACCATCATCCATATGGAAAGGTTTTAGAAAACTTACATGGAAGGTTAGATGGACTTTAAGTTTGTCTAGCAGGTTCAACCTATAGGCCAATTTGAAGGGATTGGATCCTATAGATGAGGACTTATGCAGATTATAGGAGAATTGAACAGCATCAAGTAAATCTACCTAATTTTTTTGAGTTACATAAACACAATTTCTTAAATATTCCTCTAGCAATGCTTTCACCCTTTCTATTTGCCTATCTATTTGTGGATGGTTTGTTGTGAAAAATTTTAACTCAAAACCTAACATATCAAATAGTGTTGTCTTAAATTTACTAATGAATTTAGTATCTCGATCATTGATAATGTCCTTAGGCAACATGAAGTATTTTACCACATTCCTGAAAAAGAGGTTAGCAACCTGCTCTGCTATGCAAGGATGTGGAGTTGTAATGAATATTGCATATTTGGAAAACTTGTCCACCATAACTAGTACAAAACTCAGACTGTTAGTTTTAGGAAAACCAAAGATGAAATCCATTGAAACAGATACCCAAGGTTTTTTTGGAATTTGTAATGGTTGTACCAACACTGCTTCCTTCTTTCTTTTTGGTTTATCCAATTAGCAAATCCTGCATGTTTTGACATAGGCTTTTATCTTATCCTCCATTTTTAGCCAAAAATAAAAACAAGATAGAAGAGCAAGCATTCTTTCTCTACCTGGGTGTCCAGCCCATTGTGGGTCATGAGTTTCCTTTAAAAGCTCACGTTGGAGGCCACCATGTTTAGGGATAAATAGTCTGTTTCCCTTTGTGTGAAGCAACCTATTTTCGAGCCAATATCTGCAAACAACCCCGTCTTATACCTCTTGAATTAGTGTTTAATACATTTGGTCATTCTTGGTTGCTTCTCTGATTCTTTCAATAAAATCAGAATGGACACTGTTGAGTGCAGTCACCATCACCTGCACTTCTTTTCTGCTTAGAGCATTTGTAACTTGGTTATGTCAACTAGGCTTGTGCTGCCACTAGAAATCATATTCGAATAGAAACTTTTGCTATCGAGCCTATCTTAGAGATAATTTCTTTTATGTGATAAATAAAGTATTAGCAACATTATCAGTTTTTACTACGAACCTGGTTCCCAATAAGTAAACTTTCCAAGTTCGTAGGCAATGTATCACCACAAGCATCTCTTTTTCATAGGCAAAATATTTTTGCTCCACCTTATTTAGTTTTTGACTCTCATAGGCTACTAGATGTTTCTCCTGAATTAGAACACCACAAATTGCTTTATCGGATGCATCCGTATACATTTCAAAAAGTAACTCGAAAGTAGATAACTTGAGTATTGGTTCACTGGCCACGACAGTTTTCAATTTTTCAAAAGCTTCCTGGCATTTTTTTGACCAATGCCATTTTTTTATCCTTCTTTAGCAAATCAGTGAGAGGCACTACTTTCTTGGAATAACCCTGGATGAATTTTCTGTAATAGTTAGCTAAACTAAGAAAGGAGCGAAGTTTAGTTATTTTTGTTAGTGCTAACCAATCCAACACTGCTTGGACCTTCCTTTCATCCATTTTTACTATCCCATGTGATACCGGATGGCCTAGGATCAGTATCTCTTGTTGGGCAAATTCATATTTTTCCAACTTGGTATAAAGCTAATGTTGTCTGAGTCTAGTTAATACTTTCCTCAGATGAGAGATATGTTCATTAAGAGAGTCAGAATACACAACAATATCATCCAGATATACTATTACAAAGTTATCTATGAAATCATGGAATACATCATTTATTAAATTACAAAATATTGCAAGCGCATTTGTAAGCCCAAAAGGCATTACGAAAAACTCAAAGGAACCATATTTAGTTACATAAGTTATTTTTGATTCATCCTTTTCAATAATTCGAACTTGCCAATAACCTAACCTTAGATCGATCTTTGAGAAGTAGGTGCCTCTGCTGAGTTTATCGAACAAATCCTGAATCAAGGCAAGTGGGTACTTGTTTTTTATGGTCACTTTGTTCAGGGCTCGATAGTCTGCACACATCCAAAGAGAGCCATCCTGCTTTTGTTGAAATAATACCGGTACACCATAAGGAGCCTTAGAAGGTTGAATGAATCCTACATCCAATAATTTCGTTAATTGCTTTTGAAGTTTCTATAACTCTAATGGGGACATTCTGTATGGAGGCTGAGCAGAGGGCTTAGAACCTAGTTCTAACTTGATCTTATAATCAACTGCATGTTTTGGGGGTAAAGTCTTAGGAAGTTTAGTGGGCATCACATCCTAAAACTCCTTAAGTAATTTAGCAATCGTGTTTGGGACATTTACTTTATTGTTAAGCTTCATTTCAAAGATAGCCAATAGGTAAGTATAGTCTCTTTTCTTCAGGCCCTGCCTGAATTGTAAAGCCAAAATTATCTCTGCCTTATGTGCAATTTTAGCTTTGTTTGTAGTATGTCCAATAGAAATAAAATAGGGATTGGTATCATCCATTATCAGCATCCCTCCTAAGTTTGACAACATTACAATTTTGGCATTTAACATAAAGTTAATATCAAGAATAATGTCAAAGTTATCCAAAAGGACTACCATCAAATCAATTTGCCCTTTCTAGTTTCCCATTTGAGTGGGGACATCTTTTGTCATCCTAGCGACTAGTTGTGCTGCGAAGTTTATTGCTTTAATTTTGTTGGATATCTTCCCTACATTTAGTCCAAGGGTCTTTACAATGCGCTCAACCATAAAGTTATGTGTGGCTCCTATATCAAGCATCACAGTAATAGGATGGTAATTGACAATAGCATTAAAGTACATAAAAGATTTGTTATTGGATTCCTTGATAGAGCACAAGGTGTTTATGAGCTGTAAAGGATTTACTCTAGATGGTCCTTTTGACTCAGGGCTTTCCAATCTAATATCAGCAATCATAGCAGAGAGCTTCTCCTATTTGGGATAATCTCGAGTAATATAAGGTTTGCCACAAATGAAACAGCCACTGGAACAAGCATTTTCTTGCCTTTGTTGTTTTCCATCTATGTTGGTTCCTTTTTCTCTTTCCTTTTTATTTTTCTTTTTATCTCGATTCTCTTCTTTTCTTTTGCCTTTTTCCTGATTCTTAGATTTGCCCTTGTCATTCCTGTTGGACTTGTTCATCCAAAAATTGACTAATCTGTCAGCAGCAGCAACGACAAAAGGAAGGTCCCAAATTCCTTGCCTTCTTAGTTCCATTTGGGCCCACAATTGTAAATCAGACATGAAATTGAAGAGCTTATCTTCATTAGATATGTTTCGTATATCCAACATTAAGGAACTGAATTCCTTTACATAGTCCCCAACTGAGCCAGTTTGTTTTAGATGCTTGAGTGCATCTCTTGCAACCTAAGAAGTGTTGCATGGAAGGAACTGCTCCTCAAATCCTTCTTTAAGATGTCCTATATTTGTATGTCTTCCTTGGACTCATCCTCTATTTAAGTCCTCCACCAAAGTTTCACATCACCAAAAAGATACATGCTAGTGATAGAAACTTTTTTGTCATCCAAAATTTTAGCAGCCTTGAAGTACTGGTCTATACCCCATAAGAAGTTTTCCAGATCCTTGGCATTTCTATTGCCTGTAAAAGCTTTTGGGTCTAGAATTCGTGGCTTTAAAATGGCACCAGTATCCCTTTCAGAAGATCAATTTGCCACGGCCTGTTTCAAAATGAGCAACTCAGCATCATATCGGGTTGTAAGGGTCTGGATGGTATCTTTTGCCTTCAATAATTCCGCACCTAATTCCACACATTGAGTTTCTAGTTTTGCAATACGACCATTTAGGGCATTAAACTGTGTACTAACTTCAATCACCAATCTTTCGTTGGTATCACAAAGAGAAGGAGGATTTTCAATAGTAAGTGTACCAACAATCTCCTCCAAACGGGCTAATCAATTGGAAGTGTTTCCACTAGCCATGATTTAGAATTCTTGCTGAAGGTAAATAAGAATAACCTGGCTTGGAATACCAATTATCACAGGGTCAATTTTTAATTATGAAATTTTTCTATGATGGCACCAAGTAATTATCTTAGTCTCAGCTAATTTTTCTTACAGGTCACTTGTGTTTAGTTCAAATAAGAAGATTAAAATAGTAAGTACATGGGACAGCTAAACACAGAGAACAAGTCTCCAACCTTTTGTTAATCTCAGTTCAATACAAGGAGTACAAAAATGTTGCTATTACATTTTGTTAGTTTTCTGGCTTACATTGGGCTATTTATAGAATACAGAATTTCATGCATGAATGCCACCTATATTTCCAAATGGCTACAAGCTACGAATTTACATTGTTTCTAATTACCACATAACTGTTGTGTTGGTCAGACGTAACCTTTGGTCAGTATTGGAGCCAACAGTCATGACCCTTGGTTGAGTGTTTATGCCAAAAGACATGTTTCTTGAAGAATGCTTTAGCTTTAATTCTGTATCTTATTTGCCCATTTTGACAAGTTCCTCCTAAGCTTGTTTATGCCTTGTTTTGTCATTGCCCAACTAATTTTGCCAAGCTACTCGAGAAAACAACATAACCTAAGGCTGGCCATGCTGCTTCTTTAAGTTAACGGTCACTTTAAGGGTCTGACACCTTAGAAATTGGGGCGGTAGGTCTGGCTTTTAAGTCTCCTAGTCACACTCGAGAATCATCACACAATACTAAAATGTGGAAAATACATTTTTTTAATAGCAGGAGTAGTTAAACTTATTAGTAGAGGAAGGTAGAGGAAGGTATAAAGTTTCTTAAGGAAGATAAATGTGGAAAATATAATTGATTATTAGAATAATTAATTATATATAATTTATTTTTATTTGAATAATGTATAAAATTACTACTATTTTAATATAATTAAAAATAATAAAATACATATCATTATATCAAATTTATTAGTTTTCTTTTCTATTTAATATTATTATTTGTAAATGAAGATATATATATATATATATATAAATATTCTTAGTTTAAATAAATAATATATATTATTTATTTTTATATTCTTATTTAATATATATTATCATTTATTTAAATTAGTTTTCATGAATATGAAAGCTTAATTTTATAATTAAAATAGGATTTATATTTATTTTGATATCCATTAATTTAAAAATTACAAATAAATAAATTATAAAATTTTAAAAGTCATTCATAAATTTAAAATAATGAACAAGATTAATGTAAGTATAAAATTTAAATTTCTTATTGTTAGAGAAAGAATAATAAAGGTAAAAAAAATAAAAAATAAGGTTGGTATGAGTATAAAATTTAAAATTTTATTTTTATAATCATGATTAGAAAATCAATTACTATTAATAGATTATTTTCTAATTGAAATAATTGATTACAATTTATTATTGAAAATTTCTAAAAGTGCAATCAAACATATTTAAAAATCACTAATCATGATTTTTAATCATTATACCAAATAAATACACATAAGATAAACGGAAAGTAGAAAATATTTCTTTTAATTTTGGTTTATTAAATTTATCACTTCTTAAATTATATAAAACTGGAAACTAATTTTCAATATTAACTTTATTTCCTATTTTCTCAATTAGATGATTTGTTATTAAATTTTTTTAAACAAGAATCAAAAGATTATAACATGTTAATTTATTTCATCATTTTTCAAACACAATTTTAATATTATATAATTATCAAGTATTAAATTAGTTATATTGAATTTTAACTAGATACTTGAAAATGAATTACAAAATTAAATTAAAAAAATGAAGAAAATAATCATCATTCTATAATATCATGATTCTTGTTTAAAAAAGTCATAAAAATAATGTAATTTGCTAAAATGAGGAATTAAGTTAATGATAGGTGTTCATTCCATATTTTATATAATTTAATAAGGTAATATTTATTAGGGGTGCATATGAAATAAGTTAAATATTTGTATCCTCAAACTTAAACTCATTGAAAATTAAACAAGCTTAAACTCGAACAAAAAATTGTTAATCTTGAATAATTCGAACTCTAATTCAAACCTAATTCGAGTACAAGCCTAAATGAATTTACATGAACTTATTCGAATAGTGTATTATTCAGTCCAAATTTTTCATTGAATTTTAAATATTTGAATTCAGGCTGGAGCTTCTAATAGTATAAACCTAAATAACTTTATATAACCTTATTTAAATAATTTGTTATTTCACCTAAATTTAACCATATAAAATATTATCATTTATAAATAAATTAAATACTAAATTTTTATTTTATTTTATTTATCAATATAATTTTTTAACTATTAAATCTATAAAAAATGCCTACACAAACTAAAAATTATACTTAATAAAAAGTAACATACAAGAAACTTAATTATTTTAACTAAAATATCATACTTCTTTATGCAATATTAATAATTATTAATATAATATAATTTTTTAATGTATTATATTATTTATATATAGTATAAAAATATTTTTTTATTATTAAATTCGTTCAAACTCATGAACAATTGAAATTGAGAAATTCAAAGCTGAAGCATTTAATTAGGCATGACTTATTTAAAGTTAAATTTAAATCAAGTTTTTTTGTGAGTTAATCTTGAATTGTTTACTATTAATTTGACTCATTTGCATTCTTCGTATCCATCTTTTCAAAGTTGAAAAAACTAAAATTTAATTACATTAAAATTGAAGAAGATATTTTATATTTTTTCTCACATGAAATAAAGTAAAAATATAATTAAATTTTGGGACAAATTATTTCTACCTCCTTTAGTTTAGCAGAATTTGATGCCTTAAGCATTAATCTCATCAGACTTTTTCACACCATTGTAAAATGAAGCGAAATTAGGGAACCAAAATTTGTATATATTGTCGCACAAAAATAAAAAAAAATCCTTGTGATGCACGATCCTTTGGCTACCAGCTAGGTTCAACCACCAGTGTAACGATTGAAAAGGCGATGAAGAGTGATGCCTCCATTCTAGCCAGCTCACAAAATAGAGATAAAGATAAGTTGGTCGACAATGGGAAAGGATGGTCATTGGTGATGGAAGCTGCTCGATCCCTTTCGTACATAAAAACTTCCTACAATTTCAGAAGAACCATTCTTTTGTTCAAGTTCTGTGCAACCCTTTTGTTGAAATCTCATTGCAAATAGATTTGAGAAAATAAAAGATTCGATTTTGAAGCCTAAGAATGATAAAGAAGAGGAGCCTAAAAGCGGGCTTTCAAGAAAAGGAATTTTTTTTTTCCAATTTTATGTTGAATTCAGCAAATTGCATTATTTTGACACCAAAGGTCCATTTGACAAGTCGAATGAAGGAGAGCTGATAGCGTGTGTCTATATATATATATATATATATATATATATATATATATATATATATATATATATATATATATATTAACATGCACTTAGTATTTACATCAAATAGTATACAACAACTCATTTTATATTGATCAAAGAGGATAAAATTAGCATTATTCTAAAGAGTTGATATGACCGGATAAGATAAGATTTATTCTTTTCCATTTTTGTCCTTCTTACTTTTCACCCAATGAACACTTACACAGCCAATTTTACTCCTTTCTTCTTTTTCTATAGCAACACCAAAAGATTAATGGTGGTAGTATACTTATACTTTATAAATTTTTTTTATTATTTTAGAAATAAAATTAATAATAATTATTTAAATTTGTAGTAACATTAGCATTATTTATATTTTGTACTATCTATACCATCATTTTTTTGGGTAATCTGTACCTTCCGTTTAAAATAATATAACTTGTTATCTATTGATATATAGATTAGTGTTAGAAAATTGAATCCAAAAGATAGGAAAATAATAATTATTAATAATTAACAAGCTAATTATAATATTAGTGGAGTTAAATGCAGTAAAAAAATTGATGATGTCTATTTTTTTTAGCTTAATTAGATTAGGATAATTTTCTACAAACAAATATTTTTTAATGCTAGATATCTTATATATATATATTTGATAATAAATAATGAATAATATAATTTTATTCTATTATTTTCTTATATTATTGTGTATCAAACATTAAATAGAATTATATTCTATCCTTTTATTGTAACATTCGATATATTATCTTATTTTATATTATCATGTTGTACAAGCAAGACCAAAGGAGAGGTATAGATTATTACTTCTATATATTCCTTACATTTTGCCTTTAGTTTTCTGGTGGAAAGTGATGGAAAATGGAGGATATTCTAGGGCTAGTAAGAATACAATTTTTTGGTTTTATTCATCTCACTTCTTTCAATTTCTTGATTATAACTATTACATTCAACTCTAGAATTTTTTTACTTTCCATATTCCAATTGATATCTATCATAATTTAAAAAAAAATTATAAAACTTTCTTTAGTTTCTCTATTTCTGGGCTCTTGAATTTGTTGTCCAGAATTTACATGATTATTGGAATGATTCAAAGGCATAAAAAAATATATTTTTATTATTAGAAAGATAATAAACATGTATTTTTTTCAAATTTATAAATTAATAAAATAATTATGATTATTCCTTACGTTTATAGCATATTTTTCTTTAAAAAAGGTTTTTTTTCAAGGAATTGATGAGTTATAAAAAATGTGAAATAAAAATAAATAATATAAGAAATTAAATAAAGTTTATTTCTTTCACTTACTTTTTTATTTATATATTTATTTTATAAAGAAAATTGCATTGACCCCATAGAAGTTTGATCTAATTATGATCGATCTCCCATTTTTTCAAATATATACACATCCATTTCCTAATGCATTGTCATCATTATATAATGCAACAGTGTTAAAGTTTTAAACTATAATATCTTCTTTAATGTTATCTCTTGTGACCGAAAAATCATTTTCCTACATTTTTATGCATAAATAATCTCTTTCTTTAAGGAATAAAAATGCTACATTTTTATGCATAAATAATCTCTTTCTTTAAGGAATAAAAATGCTCACTTTTTGTTATGCATAATTATATTACAACATGGGTAATAAAAATATAAAAAGATTGTCCACTAGTCATAAGAAATGTGTTTAGAGAAGAAATTGCACTTAAAAAGTTAATGTTATTATATTTCATAACGGAAAAAGTAGGGTTGGCAATGAGTTAACATAGATCACTAGATGCTTAAAGCTAGATTTGACTTTTACTTAATAAATTAAGCTCATGAACCAAATGAGTGATACACAAGTTGAATAATTTAACTTGTATTTTAAATAGTTTAAGCTTAAGTTTAGAGATGTTTAGCTTGATTATATCATGAGCTAGTTTGAATAATATATATATAATTTAAAATTAATTAACACATATATATTAATTAGAAATCCTTTTGTAATATATATATTCTAATTTAAATGTTTGTTACAAGGGAAAAATAGTAATCATAATAATTATAATTTTATATTTATATTTGAATTTGAATTATAATTAAAATAAAATATTAAATAGAGTTAATAATGGACATTATTAATATAATTCTCATTTTGGAATAGGCTATGTAATTAAAGTAAATGTAATTTAGAAATATCATTTAAAAAGGGTAGGGAGGAGTGAAAACTCTCCAAATGAAAGTTTATATCGAATATTATAATGGTTGGATACTGATATCCTCACTATAAAATAAAAGTGATAATGTAAAAATTTAAAACTATAGAAATCATAAGACAATGACCAATTTATACCTATTAATTAGTTAAGTCCATTCTACACTTTTTTTTTATACAATTTTAATGATAAATCGGGTTAGACATGTGTCCAATTTATAGGTTTTTTTTGGTTGAATCATCCAATCTAGTTTAGTTTTTTGGACACTAGTTTGAATTTATTGAGTCAAGTTAATTTGGGCCAGGTTAACCACAAGCTCAATTTAAGTCGAGCTTGAGCTAAAAAATTTGGTTTGAATTAAATTCAAGTCTAGCCATGAGCTGAACAATATTAGACCAAGTCGAGCTTAAACTAAGTCCAACTTAGTTCAACTTGATACATTGCCAGCCTTAGGTGGAAGTACTATAGAGAGAATAGAAATATATAATTCTAAAATACAATAGGTGTTAAGTGTAATTGAATCAAATTTCAAGGAATATGTCACAACACACCTAGATCATGATTGACGTAGAACCTAATCCCTAATTTCCACTAGTTACTAATATTTTAAACCATATCTTATAAGCATTATCAAAGATTATACATTGTAACACATTCAACTATATCTTTTAAGGCCTAAAAGTATTTTAATTTATAAACCATAAAATAACTATGACTACTTTTTAAGAGTAAGCCTTGGAGTATCCATTTCTATAGTGTTAATGGAGGAGGAGCTTCAATTGAAGCATTTGTAAAAGAAAAAAAATTAAAATAATGAGTTTAAGATTTAGTAAGTAAATAATCTACTTATCTGAGCATAGGTATGTAAGTTGGTAATACAATACTCTCTCCCAACCATATTAATTCATATATAAACAAATCACCTCTAGCATAATAATATCAAATATTAATCATGAATATTAGAGATAATAAAGAAAAGGATTTAAATATTTTTGTGACTCTCATTCAACTTTCTTCCTTCATAAACCTAACATTGTTCCTCTTGGACCAATCTTATCCTTTCATATACAATTTTCTAAATTCAGTACTATATCAAAATTTCATTATATCACCTCCCCCAATCAAAATTACCATCATTATCAAATCTCAATTTGGAATTTCAAAATTAACATCATATATATTCACATTCATAAATTAATTATATCCACATATAAACCATATAAACTTACCATACTTTGAAATTTTATAATATATTTAAAACTAGAAAACTCATAGGCATAGTCAACTATAGTAGCCAACTATCCTCATCTAGAAGTCACTAGTTTGTTGATAGTCAACTATGGTCCCTTTGGAGTACACAACTCAAAATTCACAGCAAATCATTATCCATAATCATTTCCCAACTTATAAATAACAAGAATTCAATTCCAACAATAAGTTCACATACTCAATCATCAAATTTTCCAAAATACTCAACATTTAAGCTTGAATAGTGCAAAAATCCTATAAGTAAATTATCTATTTACTTATGTATGGAAGAGATGGAAAGAGGTTAAGAGATTGACTATTGGACCCTATTCATCCTCAATTTAGAATTTTTTTAGATGTAATGCTCTAAAATATTTAATTTTCTCTATTCAAAACAAACCTAAAAAGTGACTTGGATTAAGAAAAGTTACCTTGTTGAAGGAAGAATAATGATGAATGCTTGTAGATTGTTAACAATTTTCTTGAATTAATGGCTTGATCTTGTTGTATTAGGGTAGAAGAAAATGATGAGTGAGCTTTTGAGAAAATGACGGGGGAGTTTCTTTTGGGAGATATAAGAGGTCTAAAGTCATTTTTGCAATTTAGGGATGATTGAAGGGCAAAATGGAAAGAAACAACTCTTAATTTAGTCCAAATTTAGTCACACAAACTTCTTATTAAACTAATTCCTCCTATTTTTATCATAAAGCCTCATCTTCCAATTTAGAATTCCTTTCCTAAACACAATTATATTAATCAATCAAATATTTTCACACACTAAAATGCTTATAAATATTTTTAATTTCTTAAGGAGTGTAACAAGTGATCAATATAATTTACTCTATTTTATATATACTAGTTTGTACATTGGGTAGTTTGGGTATTAAAAATTTTAGAATATGGGTGATGTCATCATTTGATAGAATTTCTTATCGAGCAACTAAACCGAAAGGAAATACTATCATGTGAAAATTAATACAAGGAATAAGTTGGTGAGGTTTTGAAAATTGGAAGAAACAATGTGCATTAATTTAGTCCAAATATTTGAAGAGGTGGAAGTAATTTACCTTAATGGAGGCAAATTTTTATATTTAAAATTGAAATATAGACAATGTTTCAATATGTATCGAAAAATTTTGTAAGTTTTTTCAAAGCAAAAAGGTTATACTTTTTTTTTTTTATAAAAATTTATATTTTAATATCTTGCATATAATAGACATGTAATAAAAATTGTAATTCCAGCAAAAGGTGCATCATGAAAAATTAAGAATTTGCTTTTCAAATTTGAGGTGTCTCAATTCACTTCTCTAAAATTTTTTGATATCAGTTTATCTTATTTATGAATATTTCAAAATTGTCATAATTTAGTCTACAAAAATTCTTTTCTTCAATTTAATCTTTTGCCCTTTAGTTTTATAAAATTAGCCTTATATGCACAATACCTAAGAAACGGGACAGATATAATCTATGTATTTGTGGGCTGGGGCAATTGTCCTCCACCCCAGAAAATAAAATTGCACCTATTCATATATTATTAAAACTATTGTGGCCGCGACTTACACAAAATTTTCTTCATAATCTTTTTTTTTTCAATTAACTGAGGAAATTTTCATTTTAAATAAAAGTAATAATGTTTTAAATTTAATTCATTACACACAAAAAAAAAAGAGAATGAATATAAAACAATATTTTATTTTTTTAATATTTATAAAAAAATATCAAAAAAATTATTTCTAAATCTTTCACTGCGATACTATTTCAATCGAGGTAGGTTTATATAATTTTTCATTAGTTTTTTTATACGTTTAAAAGAATTATAAGCCTTTTCTTGCTAGAATATTATTTTTCTACGAAGAAATGTTTGAAGCAAGAACCGTACATCACTGCAAAAAATAGGTAGTTGTAGCAGCGCATAGATGGCAGTGGTCGCACGGAACTACTTCGAATAAGTTTGATTGAAGAAATTCATTGGACCGCACATATTGTTTTCATTTGGATTGAAATTTGGGTTCAGATACCTGTAGACCGCTTCAATATTATATTTCTCAAAGGCAGCTTTGATGATAAGCGCTTCCGGCTTATACTTATAATTCCCAAAACCCGGGATTTCTTTGCTCGCAGGTCTTCATTTTTTCATTGCTACTCTCCAACTTTGTAATTTATGTAAACCATGCTTCACTGCAACGCTTTCCATTCTCAATCTTCATAGCGTCGTTCATAGTCACAATCTGGTCAAGTATTTTCCTTATTCATTCTCTATATTTATTTTTGGTGGCTTTCTATTTTCTGTTTCAATTTGTTTGTGGTTCTAATTTGTATGGTTTCTTCCGTCAGTTCTGGAACCCTTTGCAAAATTTTCCGACCATTCTCGAGATCAGTTGAGTGGCTGCTAGCAATCGCAGGTTATTTATTTCTGTTTTCCTCTCAATTTTGCTTTAAGGTTTGTAATTCTTGGGTATTTCACTTTGTCCACGCATCATTTTTATTTCACTTGGGAATTTGAATGTCTGATGGCAGTCGGCGGCTGATGATTGGCATTGGACGAAAAATGACGGTCCTCCCTCAGGTATTTCACTCTCTTTCTCTCTTGAATCTCAATTCCAATTTTTTCCCCTTTTCTACCGTTTTATAGAGTTTCCTATATTTTCGTTTGGTTCTTACTGGTTTTGCAATAGATTTGATGTTATGATTCTGTTCTGATTTTTGATATTTTTAAAATAGTTAGTTATGGTTTTGATTTTGGATTTTTTTTAAATATTTATTGGCTTTGATCTATTTAAAAAGAATTTAAACATAGATAATCTAAAAAAAATTCCTGTTGCGACAATCACCTGTTTACTTCTATTTGTGGATGGTTGAACAAATAATTTTTTTTATTAGTAATAGTGGTAATCTACTTAACATATGCATCTAAAGTCGTGGGTTTAAACTCCAACCATGATGGAGAATAACGTTCTCAAAATAATATTGGGTGTCACTATACTATCACAATGCTAGTAAATAATTGTATATATATTTGTAAATGTAATATGCTCTATTATACCTTTTATCTTTCTTGCAAATATTTGGAATTCCAAAGGAGTATAGAAAAGCTAAGCCTTTCCATGATCATGTTTTTATTTTCTAAATAGTTAACGTAATAATTGTGTATTTATTTACTAGCACTACTATTATTTACTAGCACTACCATAATGCTAGTAAATAATTGTGTATAATAAATGTAATATGCTCTATTATACCTCTTATCTTTCTTGCAGATATTTAGAACTCCAAAGGAGTATAGAAAAGCTAAGCCTTTCTATGATCATGTTTTTTTTATTTTTTTAATAGTTAATGATCTTATATTGTTAAAAAATCACCAGGTATATGATTGTGCAAAATTTATAGTAGTGTTATGTTGCATGTGATTTACGCATTACTAACTATAACTAATTTGGAGGCTAAAATTTGGAAATTCGTTGACTTTCATTCATATCACTTGTTTCTTGATAAAAAGAAATTGTGAAGTGATTGTTAAGCAGTAAAGCTAATTTTTTTTTTTAATAATTTGTAGGAAGAATTCAAATGTTTTGTTCCAATTTGACATCACTAAGGAATCGATATTTGCATTTGACCATTAAAATTGTGAAGGATTAGCTATGGCATTTCGTCCTTGATGGATCCATTTTTATGCAATCATGTAAAACAATACTTATGACAAAAAAGACATGTCTAGTCCATTAACTTTAAATGAAGTTCAAATCTCTCTTCTAAATTTTATTTGAAGTAAATCTACCTTTAAACTTTTCAAAAATTGATAATATTACTTTATAGCTTATCACCATTAGGGTTTTTAATGGAAATACTTACATGGCATCCAACTTAGCAACTTACATAGCCCATATTTGTCATGTTTCTTACACTAAAAAGGTACTTTTGATCTTTTAACTCTTAGTAGAGTTTCAAATTCATCTCCTAAATTTTATTTGAAACAAATTTATTTTTTAACTTTCTAAAGATTATGAGAAAATGTCATGCCCAATTTTAGGAACGTGATTGTCATATGAAGGAAGTGACTTCCTACAAACCTAATAGATAGACTTATGTGTTGATGAATGCACTAAAGGCCAATCATAGGATGATTATGTTAGTATACATTGTATTTTATCTTTCTTTATATACAAAGGTATTTCAATTATTAAGTTTAATATTATATATGTATAACATAAATAAATATGATATTTGTCTTTAAAATAGTTAATAATATTTTTAAATATAATATATCAAGACTAATATATACATTGGTTGAAGACCAAATCTCATTAGTTATGGATATGAGATATCAAATTAATACATTAGTACATACTAGAGAATGAGTGTACTGGATAAAACAATATTGAGAATGCGATATGGATCATTATATGAGTGTCATAAGCAATTCTTATAATAACAATGATGTATGTGATCCTTTAATTTGAAATCACTATGATTTCTTACTTGATGAATTATATGCTTTGGTATCATCTAATATCATCTATGGGTTGGCCTAAAAAATAGTAATTAGGTATATTACGAATCGTACAAAGGGATATGAATAATTTAGATGAGATTTTTCTTGTCTTATATAGGATGAGTGATATACGTAGGCTCCTTGATCAAGTGAGATTATAAAATGCATAGTCATGTTTAAATGAATTAATATATGATATTAATTTATTTATTTTGAGTTAATTTACTCAAAAATCAAGAAACAAATAGATTAGACTATAATAAGGGTGAAACATTCCATGCATCGAGTTTAATTTGAATATCTAGGATAAAAGGAATTAAACTACATGAAATATTAGTTGTGAAAAATTACTAATATTCTCAAAACTTAGATGACTATGATACTACTCATTGTTTGAGATGTTAAAATAGAATTTTAGGATTGCTACTAATGTAATGAAAACTTATAGGATCACACATAAAGAACAAGTTAAATATTGAGATCTTAATGTAATTGGGAACTCTTAGTTAGATTAGATCTCCTATTTAGGATAAGCCCAATAATAATTGGTTTTCCATAACTAATAATGCAATATAATTAAGCTATATAGGCTGATTACTGATCAAAATCATGATTGGGCTTGTTCAATAATCAAAGCACAATTATTTCCTTTCTTAAAGTAATTTTAATTAAAGATCATGGTTAATTATTGTCAATGAGCTAAGATAAATCAGTTAGTATAAAATTTTATTGATATCAATAAATTAGTTACACAAATATTTGGCTAATATTGGAAAACCTTAATTTCCTCTTATAAGATGGGTAGTTCCTGGGTTGATTAAGTGAGTTTTTAAGAGCACTCTTAAAATTAGAAAACTTGTAACTAGCATTGTATTGAGAAAAAGTGTGTGATTTTATCTGACATTAATTGAAATTGTTGACTGCTTATGTGAATATCATAGAGATGCTACCTTTTGGATGGTGTTCATGATTTGTCATTAAAATCATTTGTCTGTGATGATATTTATTCCTATTTCATGATTTGGCAAATCGTTGATGTGATTGTGATTGATTAGAAGGTTCACATATTTGGATATTTGTTAGAAGAAAATTAAATTTATACTTGGGCTCATGAATTCAAGTGTAACAAAATTAATTTGGATCAAACACTTTTGTAACAAGTTTGATTCACACTATAAAGGCATAAATCTTAACACCAATTTATGTCTCTTCCACATGAATCCATTGATAGGTTTTTATTATTTAAAATTTTTTTTGTTGTGTATATTGATTCAAAACCTAACATCATGTAGGATGTAACAAAATACTAGATTATATACTTAAACAAATGGCAATAATGTAAAATTTTGGTAGAACCTTCATTATTTTTAGACAATAGCCAAGGGTAGCCAATACAAATCTAAAAGAGCTACTTGGTCAATCAACACTTGTTATGAAATAACAAACAATCATGTACAACATATTTTCTAATCCAACTATCCATTTAACTTACATTTACATCATAAAGCTCTCAAAGGAGTTCAAAAGCATAACTCAAAGGATGTAACATGAATTTATCTTTAAAAGCTTAAAAAAATTAAGAAAGAAAAGGGGTGAGTCACAAGGATTCATTGAGTGAATAAACTAGTAAAACATGCTACCTAAAAATACAATTTATGAAAATTAGAGATAAGCTTAATTTTTTATAAAACATATTAAATACTAAAAAATACAATAAGTTTGGGAAAATAAATTCAATTTTTTAAAATGTTACTTATTTATAGAAATAAATTTAAATCTTAAACTTTCAAAGTGCAATTTCCTTCTTTACAAACTACTTTAATTAGGGGTACTTAATGGACCTTTATCCTGTGGGCCTATTCGGTCCATAAGCTTTTCATGAATTGGATTTATCAAAAATAGGTCTATAAAAATGCAAGTCTAAATGGACTTAGCTTATGTGGATTAGATTCGATAGGCCATGGGTTGACCCATGAGCCAAGTTGATTTATAAAGTAAAGCCGATAGGCTTTTGTAGGTTGGGATGTGAACTAGACTGATCAAAATAGGCTTGCATAAAATACAAGTCTTAGTAGATTGGGCTCAAACGGCTTTAGCCCACCTAGGCCTTGACTCAATCTGCTGTGCCCGGCCTATTAAGCACTCATAAATTTAACCAAAGTAGTAATTTTATAACTAAATCTTACTTTTGCATAAGTCATAATCATATATAAACTTGAAATATGAAGGAATAACATGCAATTTTTATTTAATAAATGTAGATTACATAAGCAAGTAAAATCTAATAGAATTTTAACATAATCAACTATATAGAAATTAGAAGTATGAATAGTTAAATCCTTTTCTAAGGTTAGGATAGTTAGAAGTATATGTCAAGGTCTAATCCCTTTCTAGGATCAAGGTTAAATCCAAGACCTTAATTAGAAATCTCAATATCCATCCAAACTCCCTTGTATCATTTCATATAGAAGTCCTTCTATATGCATCCTATAATAGCCATGGCAATTAAAAGTATAAGTGTACCTAGGGTTTTTGTAACATCTCCTGTTATTAAATCAATCAATTCTTATTATTTAATTTTTATTTGCCCTCTTTTAAAATTTAAAATTTTAAAGTGTTTAATTTAAATTAACTATACTATCTAAAAATTTCTATTCAAACTAATTTTGAATAAATAAATCAATTATTGGTACATTTTATATTCCAAAATGACCTATTTTATTTTATAATAGAATTTAGAGATTAAATATTAATTTTAGTATTATTACCGATTATAATATTTGGTTAGGCTATTGCTTTTAAAATCAAATAAAAAGTGGTTTTGAGATGTATGTTCTATAGGAATATAAATACTTAATAGCACTGGGTATAGTGATTTATAAAATATAAATAAAATAAATCAATTATTGGTACATTTTATATTCCAAAATGACCTATTTTATTTTATAATAGAATTTAGAGATTAAATATTAATTTTAGTATTATTACCAATTATAATATTTGGTTAGGCTATTGCTTTTAAAATCAAATAAAAAGTGGTTTTGAGATGTATGTTCTATAGGAATATAAATACTTAATAGCATTGGGTATAGTGATTTATAAAATATAATTGTGAATGTTTTAATAATTTAATTTATAAAATATAAATTTAATTTCTTAAAATTTATTAAGTTTTGGTAACATTTTCTATAACTAATTTTGGAACTATCTCAAAACCTTTCCAAAATCATTCCAGAATAGTCAAATACAACAAACATGTGTATCAAAATAAAATTGATTCAATTATACATATAATATATATTATTTATAATTTACATATGCATCACATACATACACATAAAACCAACATCTAAAACATAACTTAATTGAAGTGAAATTGGTAATATTAAAATTCTTTCTTATATTATGACTTTTTTTATACAATTAAATAGAATCGTAAAGATATTTTTACATTATGACATTATGAAAATATATTCTTTCATTTTATTTATTTCCATATTAATACATGAATATATATAATAAAAAATTATTATTTATAATAAATAATAAACTTTATATTTGCAATAAATATATATAACATTCTTACATAAATTAAATGAAAAAGTGGCTATCATTTGTTTGTAATTCTTTCATATTGCTTGATAACTTTTAAGGTGTTTAGTTCCATCAATTTTGTATCTATTAACCTTAAGCTACTTAATTGCTTCATTTGTTATGTGCTTTTGAGGGTTCCTATTTTTTAGTGTAAAAATAGCTATGCTTCTCATTCTATGTGTATCAAATTTTGACATAGTATATAGAGCTAGCAGTATATTGATTCTTATTGAAACATAGGAAATATTAAAGGCTTATGGCAAATGAAGCAATCAAGCTCAAGTGTCAAGTGAAATATAGGGATAACACACACTATTAATATTGAATAATTAGAAATGTTTTACATCTTATGATCATGGGAATCACTTTAAACTACAAATATCTCATGCTTATGACCATCAATTTGAGTATAAAAGATAATTATGATTTAATATAATGCTCATAACTATAAGAGATGACTTTTGAGATTGAAATGAAAGGCGTAGGTTGTGATATTCAAAATTAAGAAGGAACTAAAATCCCTTGAAGTTTATTCCAAGGACTTGTGTTTGCACTTTAGCCATAAATACAAGCATTTTACAAAGAACTTGGAAGGATTTTTATCTAAAGTCCTTGTCATGACCTTAACCTAATTGTAGCTTAATTTAACTTTTGCATTCATTATCAATGAGTGAATATTTATATGGTCAAGTAGGAAATTATAGGTAAGGGAAAAGTCATTTCATTCATTATCAATAAAAAAATATTTACAAAAAATAAGAAATAAAAGTTACCTATAATCTTCTTATAATAAGGATAAGTTAGTATAATTTATTCATAAGAGATCTAGATCACGTGTTTTCTCTACCCTAACCTACTAATAGAATAAGGCCTAAAAATATATTTTATAAGCAATTATCCTATGCTGCCATACAACTAAACATTAAGCTTCCAAGTGATCTAACTTTGAGAAGGTGGTGATGGAGACTTGATATGTGCATTTGTAAAATAAATTATAGAGGAGTAAGCTTAGGGCTCAATAAGTAAATAATTCACATGAACATATATATTAATATAATAATCTTATTCATCAAATCATTCTCTTGTAAGGCTTAATACATAAAATATTTATATTAGCAATTTAGCTTCAAATAGCCTCCAAAACTTAAAGATATTCATTTTATCACCAATACATCACATAAGAGTATTTAAAGATAATCATATCTCAAGGCCACATCACATTTCATATAATAAGCAATAAATAAATACATATATCTATTGTATAACTCTCGAGTCCACCTTATACTTTACCTATCTTATCTATACTTGTTCCTCTCAAACTAATCTTATATCCTATCTTCCTTTTATTGAGAATTAAGTATCAAGTACCTGCATTATCATCCCTATCATATTTCTAAAGTTAGGCCATAAGCCATACTCATCACATTGGTTGAAAATTGCCATGCTTTAATGTATAACAACATAGCATATTCCATTTGTATAACAATAATACAAGTTTGTTCTCATCATATATCATATCATGCAATAGTTTATATCATCACATTTGACACATAATATCACCACATTATCACAAGTGCATCAATCATTGTATTTCTTTAGCCATATTCATAATTTTAACTTTCAAACATCCTACACCTTTTTGCATGGTGGCACATATTATACCATACAACATTTAATTTTTCATTTTGTGATTATCCATTCATGTAATTATCTTATAAAAAACCAAATAACCCACATTAAACCATTATAAATCATGATAATATAATGTGGGTTGGGTATAGTATACTATATGATCATTTTAGTTATGATTTTTGAATGATATTTTACAAGTAATTAAAAAATTATGAATTTATTATTTATGAAACTTGCTCCATATGAAATTAAACTTAATTGACTTTCCATAGATTGGTCATTTGCCTTAGATGGTTAATATTTAAAAGTGTTATGCCCTTTAGAAGATAGGTACAAAATTCAATTTTTCACAATCTTAATGCAAAGCTTTATGTGGCAACCTCTACGGTTCAACAAAATTCATCTAATTTTGTTGCGTTAATAAATTAGGAGTAGAAATAGGAAATATGTTACCCAATATTTCTTAGAAGCGAATTTTAGAGAATGAATAAGGACTTTTATTTTGAATGATGAAAATGTACCAAGTTAGTTGGTTTTTAAAGGAGAAAATGAAACTGTCGTAATATGAATGTTGGAATCTAACCGTTAGAAAAACTAGCTGATCTAATATAGCTATTATAGAAAAATGCATATAAAAAATATTTTTTATTGTTCGAATTATATGCTATTCAATATTTGGCTTTTGAATATAAGTCTTATCCGGGATATAAAACACTTCCTAGAATATAAAACATTTCCTTAAAATATAATTTTTAAAAATGGACATTATAGAAATATAATCTTAAAAATGTTTCTTTAAAATCATTATAAAAGTAGGAGTTTAAGGCACGCCAATGCATTGTCCTCAAGAATAATTCTGTCTCTTTATGGGGAGCTTTATGTGAAAATTCCAAGGATTTAACAAATTCATCTGATTTTGGTTGCATGACCAAACTTGGAGTAGACACAGGAAATATGTTAACCCAGTAAAATATGATTTTTGGATAAAAAAGAACCGGAAAGAATGAATAGGAACTTTTGTTTTGGATGATGAAAATGTGCCAAGTTAGTTGGCATTTATAGGAGAAAATGAGGTTGTAATATAGATGTTGGATTGTATATGTTAAAAACTAGCTGTTGTAACTGTATATTATTCAATATTTGGCCCTTTAATATAAGTCTCATTTAGAATATAAAATGTTTCCTTAAAATATAATTTATAAAAATGGACATTTTTAAAATGTTTCCCCTAAAATCATTGTAAAAGTAGGAGTCTGGGGCGTGTGAATTCATTGTCCTCAAAGACAGTTCTATCTCTTCATGCAAAGCTTTATGTGGCAATCTCTTGGATTCAACAAATTCATTTGATTTTGGTTGCAAAACCAAATTAAGAGCAGGCACATGAAATATGTTAACCTGGCAAAATATGACTTTTGTGACAAAAAAGAGTTTGAGACAATGAAAAAGTACTTTTGTTTTGGATGATGAAAATGTACTTAGTTTTTATAGCTGAAAATGAAGCTGTTATAATATAGATGTTGAAATTTAGCTATTAAATTGTTAAAAACTAACTATTGTATTATACTTATTACAAAAAAAAATGCATATAAAAAACATTTTTTACGGTTTCAACTGTATACAATTTAATATTGACCTTTCAACATTAGTTTCATTTAGAATATAATATGTTTCCTTAAAATGTGATTTTTTAAAATGGATATGGATCAAGCCCCATGAATTATTTGCACTAGGGGTGGCAATTTATTTCCCTATTTGATTTTTATCATGTCAAATGATAGTAAAAACCTGAATAAGTTCAACTAAATTCAACCAAATAATAATCATATTATATCAAGTCAACTTATTTATTAAATGTATTATGAGGTGTCAATCCATTTAATAATTTTAATTAATAAAATTTATATTATAAATAGATTTATCAAATTTAATTATTTATTATTTATCATTAAGAATATTTTAATCATTAATTAAACACTTCATTGAAATTCTATTCTAATTTTATTATAAAATAAAATTTATCTTTTTAATATATATATATATATATATATATATAATATAATAATTTATCAATTAATTATTAATTATTTTTTAAATAATATTTTTAAAATTTAAATTTAAATTTAAATTCTTAGATAAGTTGGCATGTTAATTCATTTAATTTTAAACCAATCCTAACCTGACCCATTTGTTGTTTGTGTTATACAAATTGATCTATTTATAATCTGCACTCGCATAAGTTCAACCCAAATCCATGTAAAGTGTTTCATGTTTATATTGAAATATCATATTATATAAAATTATCATTCTTAATTTGCACATAAGGGCCAATCTGGCTTTTATACTTGGTTTGACCTATCTCGCGTGCGTGACCCTTTGCTCACCTTGCTTGTCAATTACATTATAAGTGGAATTTTATTTTTAAACCTTCTATTGAAGCCTGATTTATGTGATACGGGATTCTTTGTTGTATTAGACCCATTAAAATACCCTATATTTTATGTCAAAACTTTTCCCTTAAAATTTCTTCTTCCTCCTTCATTTGTCACCCGTTTTGTATCTCATTTTATTAATATGTAAAATTTGCCTTTATTTTTTTAATCTATAAAATTTATAAGAATTTTGTTTGCAAGATTTAAAAGTCAAATTATTGAGATATGCCCTATAATTACAGATTTTATCACTATGATGCTTACTATAATTTAATTTATGTTATGATGATTCTTATTTTTCTCGGCAAAATTTTAGTCTCTTCTATTGACAATATTTCATTTATTTTGTGAAGGATATATAAGAATTGTGATAAGGCGCCAAAATTTTCAGCTACATGCAAGTTGTTTATTTGTAGCAGTTTCAACATGCAACAGTGGAAAACAAAAAAAATATTCTCACTTCTCCATTTTAGTTCTAATTTCCTATGATGAGTTGAGTGCATAATGGTCAGAAAGATTATCCACCGTCTAAAGCAACCCCCCTTTTTTGGGCAAATAATTAATATATTGTAAAGAGAGTTCTTTTTGGTCACTAATTTGAATAAACAGATGCGGCCCATTGTCAATCAAAAAATACGAAGCCACAGATATCATAAAGTTTTCTTAAAGTGCTTAATCTGCAACATTTTCGCCTCATTGTTTATTGGAACAAACTAGAATAGTGACTTTTAATCGGAAGCTAGTCGAGTTGTATTGATTTGTATTTTATTAATATAGATGATCCCTTCACATTTGCTACATCGACATAGTCCTAAATACATCTGCTAAACCACTATTAACCGATTGTTGGAACCTTGGTTAAGAGCGGTGGCCAGTTGAAAATACTGAAAAAAATTTGTAAATTTCAAGTGGTTCCATATGTGCATTTAGACCAACTTTGACCATTCAATCACTTTATTTGTGCATTGTTGGAGTACCCTTTTTCCCATAAATTTTAAACTAATGGAAATCAAATTTAGTCGATTGAAGCTAAATTCATCAATTAAGTACAATTAAAGTTATATAATTGATTGGTTTTGGTTGGACAAATTCACACTTGCAGTTAAGAGTAGTTGGTAAAATTTTTTTTTTAACCACCTTTAACAAATCGATGATCACTCCTATCTATTCATATATGCTTCTTCTTTTGTTATCATGAATCCTAATTCAATAAGAGTTTGAGGAGATAGTATATTCAGACTATAGGTGAGAAAAATTACTAATTTGCTACTTTTAAAAATTGTATTTCTCCATTTGAACAAAAATCTTTCACCTCTTTAAATTTGAAAAGAAAAACAATTTTAAGTGAAAACTTATCTAATTGTTCTTGTAATTTAATTGCTAAGTATACTTATGAGAGGAGTGTGTAATGGTCTTTAATAGGCTAAGTGGATCGAATTGGCCAAAACTTGCCAAGGCCCACTAATTTAGGCTTGATTTGATAAAGCTTGCATTTAAAGTGGACTTGTTTTGGCCGGTCTACACTTGGTCTACATTGCAAGCCTTTGGATTGGCCCTTTTTTTTCCTTAAAAAATGATTGGATTGCAGTTTGTGAGGATTTGATCCACTTGAACTTGAGTCATTTAAATTTCCCTTTTATGCGCCAATTTTTAACAAGTTCAATCTATAAAAAGCCCATGCACTAGTCCACCAAACCTACAAAACTTAAACTTGTTAAGTATTCCTAGGAGTGTGGAACCCATAAAATAAGGGTAGCACAACCCTCTGACAAGTATGAGGAAAGTTTGTGAATAATAGGAACACTAAATGATTTTCCATTATGAACATCGTGAAATCCACTCTCTTAACACATGTTTCATTCTCAATTACTATCACTGCGATTTTATGGTTGTAAGATCAAAAATAAATAATGACCCTATAATTTTGGTAAAGTTTCTTGGCTATAATGTTAGTATTTTTTTTTTACCTGGACTTAACATAATTTATTAACAAATCTAATGTTAATAGGACCCAAAGGAGTGACAATTAATTAAAAGGTCATGTGATACTTAACCTAACTTATTGATATACATTTATTAATGATCTATGATCTAGATCTTATTATTTAAAGGGATCCTTATATCACTCTAATCTTATGCTTAGTTGTTACTTCATTGAAAGAACTGCCTTACTCTTTTATAAAGATACAAAGAGGGTTCCAGTTAAGAAAGGGCAAGTCTTTTGATATAGTGGTTTTTTTAGGAGTAGAAGAGGAGGAATGTTACAATTAAGGAGTCATTTAATTCATACAGAAAGTAATTTCTCTTAGGAAATTAAACTTCTCAAGAAGTAATTTTCTATATGAATTTTTTGAAAAATTCTCGAAGTTGTTTGATTGACCCTAAAGAAGTGATACATTCCAAGATGTAATTTTCTATATTTTGTTTAATTCAACTTTGAATTTCCTTGAAAGTATTAAGAAAATAACTTATATATATTAATAAATTTTAGTTGTCATTAATTAAATTTAATAAAAATAATTTTATATTTGTATCCATAAATAACATTAGAAGTATCACTTAATTATCTAGGGAAAAGTGAGTAAGCAACTTCTTATACTCTATGAAAAGTCTTATTTCCCTCCTAATTTATTAAATAATAGTTAATCAAACAATCTATATCTTTCTATTTTTTAGAAAATAGGACTTTCTATAATATTACTGTGAACCAAATAACCTCTGAGAAGTTAGGAGTAGTAAATTAATGATGCAATTAGACATCATGGAAATAGTTTTTCTATATTGTCATTCCTCATTAATTGAGGAACTTGAGTTCATAAATTTTACTCTTCTCATACCATAATTAAAAGCCATAATCTGGATTATAAAATTGAATTCAAACAAAATTCTTGCATATTAAGCTTTTCCATTGTCAAAATGATTATCGAAACCACAGTCCCTGGCCAAGAAACTGAGGGGTTTATTACATTTTAGGTGCTAATTATCAATTTCGAATAATTAGCGGAAAAAGATATATTTTAGCCTCCAAAAGTAAGCTCAAGTGACACAACTTTTTCATTGGCATGTATTTATCTTTGTTTTTGTAAATTGCACCATGAAATGTGTTACAGAGCAACTACATGTATATAAAAATGTAGACATACATGTTTATTCTTGACATCTCTAACATCGACTAAAATATTCCTAAATAAATGGACATGCTCAGCGTCTTGTTCTGGAGAAAATGTGTCTATTGCTAAAACTCAACACCCTGCTCTTTATCTAAGCATATTAATGCCTAACTTTAATAGTGACCTATCATATTTATGTACTCAGTCTTTTTCACGGCTCATAGGTAAAATTTTTCAGCCTTCTACTATCTGTTTCTTTCCTATATTAACAATAGAATAAAATTAAAAAAATTCCATCCACTCCCTTTTGATGGTATTATGGTAAGTATAATAATATTAAAAAGAGGATAATACTTATGATATAATATATGTTTTAAATTGAATGAAATGAATTTTAGTAAAATTCTTAAAACATACAATAGATTTAATAATAGCACAATTATTATAATTAAAATAAGAATTGTAAATAAAATAAAATATTATTTTATTTAAAATTAAATATAATTTAAAAATAATATTCATTTGAAAATGAAATAAAATCTTATTTTTAATCATTCTTTGTCTTTATTAATATATTTTTATATTACTTTAGCCTAACATGACATTCATCTGCAGATGTACCTGCACCTCATTCTTAGTTTCCCTCATTTTCTTTATCAGAAAATTGGGTCAATTTGAAAGAGAAAATCAATTGAAGTGCAGGTGCAAATGCAGATAAATGAGATATACTGGCTGGTCAATGACCTTAGGCATCACATCGTAGCTGATTCAGCTGAGAAGGAAGCAAATCAACCTCATCAAATCAACTTCATATTTCTAACATAATTGCTGACACTTTCAGTCACACAGTCTCCACTTGAATTATTGAAAGGCGGACACAGGACAATTGTTTGGTGCTTTCTCGAAGCCAAACTTCACGCCAATATCTACTGATTTGTACTGCTTGCATTAGTAAATACAAGTCAAAGGATTTTTGATAGCCATTCATAATAGATAGATCTACAATTGATGTTCTGCTTCACATGCACAAAAGAACTGTGGGATAAGCCTGCCACAACCATAATCACTGACTGCAACCATCATTACTAATCCAAAACATATCAGAACATAATTTCAAATTTTGCAACGGGTACATAGACCGAATTGTTTTTGCATTTGCAATCTCTTCCAATTTTTTTTTTCTTTGTCCATGCCATCCTCTTGATCGCTGGTGCACCACACAGGCAAAACTGAACCCTTGTTCCATCGGAACTGTGGACAATGCCCCTGCTTCCATTTTCTTGAAGCATCAACTTTCAATGTCCAAGCACAGCAGTCTCAGTGTTTAGAAAAAAATAATAACCTTAAATAGAGTAAATTTGAGCTCAGAGCGCTAACAAAAAGTCATGTACGGGTCACATAGTGCTGCTGTTTCTTTTAACCCAAGTCCTAACGTTATAAAGTTGAAGGGAATTATTTGTATGCCTTGAAAGTTCAAAGGGATATGCATCACTTGAGCTTACTTTAGAGAGCAAAAAGTGTGTTTTGCCCTATAATTAGGCTTCAAAGACAATTTATTCACTGATTCCAATAGCCATATTGATTAAGTTTTCGCAAATGTTTGTATCATTCTAAAATTAGAAAATGCAAGTTTAAACTAAGAAAATAGATTTTTTTACTCAATAAACAAGATCACATAATACTAAAGTTAAATTCCCCATACCCTACTGGTTTTTTATGTCTATATGGAATGGTTAAAGGTAAGGAATCCTATAGATGAAAAGCCAAAGACCAACCCCCACATGAGGCTATGGCAAGGAAAAGAAATCAATTAAAAGTTGTTATATCATCCATCATAGTCCAATATATCAAAGGAATAGTAGTGACCAAAAAGGGAGAAGATTCATACCTTGACTCTATTTTGCACAACAAATAAGCTAATTTATAACTTATTGATTTGATCATTAACTTTATTAATAAATTATAAACTAATCTTTCGAGGTGTTTCTCGTAAAAAAATAAATTTTGATTTCATAAGCTATCGAAAATAATTTATAACTTATAAGCTACCTAAAATAGCTTTACTATCTCTTTAAATTTTTTCAAATGTATCCTTATTCTTTTTATTAATTTACAACACATAACTTTTATAATATAAATTTATATTTTTTTATAAAATGTAATTAATTTAATTTTAACATAGATATATCTTAATTTTAAATTATAAATACATAAAAATATATATATGTAAATAAATAAATAATATTATGAAATATAGTTAATTATATTTTAAGTAATTGTAATTTTATGATATTATTATAAATAATAATAAAATAAAAATTATGTAAATAAATATATAAGTTTATGAAATATAATTAATTAAATATTAAATAGTATATTTTTATTTCAAACTTCTTAATTGCATTAATATAATTTAATTTTTAAATAAATATGAATTATTTCAATTATTTATTTATTTTTATTAATATGTTTTTATATTATTTGTAATTTTAACTAATTTAACAATTAATTTTACAAAATACTTTAATAACTAATTAATTATCAGTTACAAACTACCATTGGCTATTTGCATAGAACGAAACCCTCATCCTTCTTGTTCATTATTGCTGCATATCTTCTCCTCCCTTAACGCCACCAGGGAGTGCAAGCAGAGACTCAATGTACATGACTTCCATGTGGTTGTACTGATTAGGATCGTATGTGAGATGCTATAGCAATTCTCCTTTACGATTACATTTTACTAATCCTTCACCATGATTATAATTTCCAACAATTTCATTGCCCTTGGTTAATCAATTGGGAAAAAAGCATTTGGTCTGAATCCCTCCAATGGGTGCAACAGTAGACTTTTCCCAAGATGATTTCAATCCGTATTTTTTCATTACCCATATCTCAGTATTATATTTTTCCACTATAGATAAACTGAGGGAGGGATCCTCCCAGTAACCCAAAATTATAATTATCCAATTCATACTTAAAATCAGGCAGAGGCAAGTGCCTTATGCTCTTTTGTGTCAAATCAAATGCGGCAATAACATCAACAGCCAGTGCATTAGGGCCAAAGACCAACCAATGAATAGCACCATTCAGAAATATCCCAAAAGTTTTCAAAATTGAAATCAAAGAGTAAGGTCAAGTCATTTCCCTCAAAACTTTCCCATGCATTTTTTTTTTCAGAGAGAGAAACTCTCTATGTGGGTTTCAAAATCATCCGTATACCGTTCATAGCAGTCCATAATTACCGCTGCCACCCTAGGATTTAAAAAATGGTCCGCGATCGCAATATTGCCCGCAATATTACGTTTTTGGGGCAAACCGCGTCCGCGATTTTCCGTAATTTTAGACCGTTATAGCCGCATTGTTCCGCATTCACCCGCATCGCGATGCGATCGCAACCGCAATTTAAATCCCTACTACCACCTAATCATCGATTGAAGAATCATGGCCACAAGTATATTTAATTAGAGGAGGCTGAGACGTAATAGGAGGATATGACAGTATTTTGCAGGAACCAGTTAATGGGTTCCATACAAACAGATGCTGACGATCATCTAAGAGTAAAAACGCCCTACAAGATGCCAAGAGCCGAGTATAATGAAAAGGAGCTGCAAGCGGAAAATTAAGCGTTGCTACAGTGGAATGATCGTAAAATAACGCGTTCAGATCTCTTGTTCGTATTTGAGAAGGTGTTAAGGTCAGAACTCAGAAGTCTAGGCGTAGCATTTGAAGCCAGTTCAAAACTTCATTTTGCAAAAACGGGGTCAGAAATCAGAGAGCCATGACTTACAAACAGACCTGAAACGAAGCAAGGATTTGACGGACAAGCAGTGCATGGTTTTAAAAAACGGTCCGCAACCGCAATTTCGCCCGCAATATTGCGGTTGCGGACCACACCGCATCGGCATTTCTCCGCAATTGCGCTCCGCGACGGCCGCATTTTCCCGCATCATGCGATATCGCAACTGCAACCACGACCGCAACCGCAATTTAAAACCATCACAAGCCTAACAGGATTTCTCGTATCAGCTCTTCAGGAAAATCATGCATTTTGTGTCCGCTGCTTCTGTGTCGCAATTTCTCCATTAGAACCTTCAAAGGCAGATCGTGGCGATGGGTCTAGCGCTTAGGTGAAGTCGCCCTTTTCAGAATCGACGCACTACAAGCAAACTATGCACACGCGTAGCTCTGCAGAGTCTGCAACACTTCATGGTTGAGGTTTATTCAGATAACGGCTGAGATTTATTCCTGCAATCTGTCTAGACCGAATGCTAAATATTACTTGAATTTTCAAATTAACCCTTGAATTTTTCTTATTTGCCTTGACAAGTTACTTTTCAGTCAAATTCAATTTTTATATGTCATATTCATTTTAGCAATAAATCAGTTGATCACGTTATACGCCATAAAAGCAAAGTTAGGTGTATTTGTTTATTGGACATGTTAATTAAAAAAATTATATAGCATGATTGATAAAAAAATAGAAATAAATTTTTTCTTTTTATAGGTCATATTTATTTTAACAGTAGAATCAATTACTCACATTATAACACATAAAAATTTTTAAACAAAGTTGTTTATAAGGCATACTGCAAAATTATACGCTATTAACTGATAACAATTATTTTGAGAAATTGTATAATTAACTCAATTTAACTTATATATATGTGAATGATCGATAATTATTTAAGTGCAATCTAATTCCATAGATATATTAAGTGGATCTTATAACACTGAAACGTGATTAATCACATGGATGATGGAGAATCTTCTCATTCCATATTTGCAAGTGTAATTGGAAATCATCATTTTTGCATCTGTCATTCACTAATGTTCAGATAGCTATGTTGTGTAATAAGCATCAATTAATTATGCAGGTATTTCTTTCTAAATCTGTAGTTTGAATGGTACTAATCCTATATTTAATAGTCCATCTTAGGCAAAAATGCATTTGCATGCATGACTATGCACGCATTTTGAAAATTATAAGCCAAGATACACCGTTGGAAAATTTTTCTGAAAACTATGCACACCTCGAAAATTTTTTCACACGAGTCATTTGACTTGAAACTTGTAAGCCAAGATACACCGTTGGACAAATGAGGTAAAGCCAAACGAAGGAGTCTCTCATTTGTGCATACTTCAATCTACACGTACATAAACATATTACATATTTCATGCCGTTTGTAAAGAACAAAGAATAGTAATCTATTTATCTCTTTGTTATATGGCCTAGACTGTAATACACTATACTATGGCACATCACTATTTAAAAACTGTTAAGTTTTATTTAGCTTGTATAATATTGCACAGATTAATAGATTTAGGCCATTAGATCATGTATTACACCATAAAAATGGCATACCGAAATCTAGCCCTTGTTATACATCACTTATATGGAACAATACACTGTACATGATACATTTTTACTATTAAGCCCTCAATGTAGGGGATGATTTGTATCTTCCCCATCACAATGTATCACATCCTTGCCTCCTGCTTCCTGTTTTACACCTTTACAATATATTTTGTACCTCGTGTCCAGAGAAGTTTTCTTAAAAGAATTTTATGGGGGTGATTCAAAAGTTTTTCGTGTATTACACATAGCTTTTTCTAAACTTTCACAAACATACAAATTATCCCATCGCCTTTTGTAAATATGAGAATATTAAGTTTTCTGGTTAAAAGAGACGACAGCCACCCATGTGGCCCTCGAGTGACATTCTTAATTTTTTGAGCATGAATTCTGTTTGTGTTTGGTTTCCTTTTCTTCTTAACTAAGTAAAGCAACTATTGTGGTTGTGCTTTTAGGAAGTTTGAAGCATGAAAGGAAGCAAACAAAATGGTAGGAATTTGACTGAAGCCTGAGGCTATTGCAACACCAGACGAAGTGTGGACCGCACCTCTAACGCCTGTTGCATATTTTGTTGTATTTCAAAAGACCAAGTCCTACATTAGGCAAATTAGGTCTCAAGAGAAGGCTTATATATGAGACATCTTTTTTATATAAAGTGACAAGAAAAAAAAAGTGATAAGCTCACATGCATTAGATGGGCCAAAGATAGTGTAAAATGGTGAATTTGCTTTTATATGCACGAATATCACGTAAAGCTAGACCCAAACCTATTTTTGCAAAGAAAAATTAAATAGTTTTTATTTTACAAAAATTTTAACTCTGATAAAATTCGAAATGCTTAATGGATTTATTTTCAATATTTATTTCTAATAGATTTATTTCCTACATTTATTTCTAATGACTATATTTTTAATGAATTTATTTCCAATGGTATACTTTTTCTTTCATTTTTCATAACAACTCACATCTAATAACTTTTTGATAAACAATGTTCTCCTCTTTGCTAGGTCATATTTCCTGTAGCTTACTTCTTGTTCTAATTATGCATTAATAGAACAGATAAGTCTATTAAATTTTGGGGAAATTATTGGTTCAAGATCTGCATGAGAAGCTTGGATAATTCTTTAAAGACAATGTCTTATATCACGCCTTAGATTACACAACTAATTTTATTAACAATCTGAAGGAATTATTATTGCTACTGCTATTGATACTTCTATTTTGAATAATGGTTAGCCTTAACTAGCAGGACTCATTATTCACATCATTAATGAAGATATCAATCATAAAAAAATGCAAGTTGCTAAGGAAAGGGCATTGACAATGAAGGCTAGTTTAGTTTGAGATAGTTCACACTGAAAGAATCAACACTAAAGGAGCTTACACCAAATTAGGTATAATCATAAACCCTCTTTTGATGATTCTAAGAAAGGTTATAAACCTAAAATTACTAATTCCAATTTTAAGAAAAAGAAAAGAAATTGTTATATTTGTGGCAAGTTAGGACATGATGCACTTTAATGCAGGAAAAGGGTGAGAAATGAAAATCCTTCAAAACCTAAAGCAAATTTGGTTGGAGATGGTAAAGATGACATAATTGTGGCAGTCATTTCTTAAGCAAACATTGTGGCCAATGTGAAAAATTGGATGGTAGACTTAGGTGTTACAATGCACATTTGTGCTAGAAGAGAAGCCTTCACTTCTTACTCACCGGCAGGAGATGGAGAAAATCTAATTTACCTTAGAGATTCAAAAAATGTAAAAGTTCTTCGAAAAGGTAAAATACTATTGAAACTTGCATTTGGCAAGACCCTAGCATTAAGTGATATTTTATATGTGCTTAATATTAGAGTAAATTTAATCTCTATATCTTTATTAGGAAAAGTTAGGATTAAAGTATCTTTTGAATCTGACAAGATAATTATAACAAAAAACAATATTTTTATGGGAAAAGGATATTGCAATCTAGGTTTATTATACTAAATATCTTTGATGTTGTGAATGAAACTACATCTACTTCTATGTACTTAGTTGATTCATTTAATTTATGGCATCTTAGACTAAGTCATGTAAATTTTAAGTATATTTAAAAATGGGAAATCTAGGATTAATACCTGAGATTATTTCTAATAATATGAATGAATGCTAAGTTTGTGTAGAATCTAAGTTAACTAAGAAAACATGTGTATCCATAAATAAAAGAGAATCAAACTTATTAGATTTAATTCATATAGACCTCGGTGATTTAAAGCAAACTACGACAAGAGGTGGTAAAAGGTATTATGTTACTTTCATAGACAATTGCTCTAGACACACCAAAGTATATTTAATAAGGAATAAAAATGAAGCCTTTTCTATGTTCTTATAATACAAAGCTGAGGTTGAAAATAAACTAAGTAGGAAAATAAAAAAGGTTAGATCAGACAGAGGAGGAGAATTTATCTTGTTTAATGATTTTTATGGAAAGAAAAGTAATAATACATGAGTTAACACCATTATATTGACTTGAATCAAATGAGGTAGTAGAAAGAAACAAATAGGAATATTAAAGAAATGATGAATGCTTTGTTTTTAAACTTTTTTATGCTTGATAATCTATGGGGGAAAATAATTTTATTCACATGTTACTCACAAAATAGGACACCTTACAACAAAATAGGTAAAACACCTTATAAGTTGTGGAAAGGCTATGAACCTAATTTAAAATATTTAAAAGTGTAGGAGTGTTTAACTAAAGTCTTGTTACCTGAACTTAAGAAAGGGAAGTTAAGATTATAAACCTCTGATTGTATGTTTATAGGATATGCTAATAATAGTATAGCATATAGATTTCTTGTTTTGAAAAGTGATGTGCTTAATTACAATACAATTATAAAGATAAAGAATGTTGAATTCTTCGAACACATTTATCCATTGCATGATAAAATTTCTCATGCAACAAAAACTCTAAATGCACCTTTGATAGATTTAGAATTAACTGATGAAATTTTGAAAAGAAGTAAAAGATAAAGAAAAGAAACCTCTTTTGGAAATGAATTTTACACCTTTCTTATTGATGACAATCCTCAATCTTATTTTTAAGTAGTTTCTTCTTCTAAGGTAAAATTTTAGAAAGAGGTAATAAAAATAGAACTTGAATCCATTTCCAAAAATAAAAAATGGTAGCTAGTGGATTTACCACTTAGAGTCAAGCCAATAGGTTGTAAATGGATATTTAAAAAGAAATATTCTCCTAATAAATCAATTGAAAAATTCAAAACTCATTTAGTCATGATGTGAAAAATATTTACTATATTATTTCCTTCTATTTCTTGTTTCTTAGTGTGTTACATTTGCTAAATTTCATGGAATTGACCTTATTTTATAATTTGGGGTTAGTTTTACAATGTTATAAAATTATTTAGTTAATACTAGATTTTGATATTATTTCAATTTTTTAGCTATATCTTAGGCTTTGAATGTTAGATTGGGTGATATTTATACTATTAGAAAACTTTTGGTGTTATGTTCAACACCTAGTTCGAACTCCTTGAAACCTTTATTTAGCTATGAATTTGAAGTCCTATTTTTACCCTAATTGAGCTAGTTTCAGTATTTAAGCTATATCTGGAGTTACAAAGGTCTAACTAATGTGAAATTAGGCCTAAATCTTCATAAGACCCATCTCTACAATTTTTATGTTTATGATTTACCTAAATTATATTATTTTAGAGGTTTTATACTAGTTAGAAGTTAAACCTGCATGATTTTCTCTATTGTAAATCTTGGAGTTAATTGCTATAAAAATAGGTTCTGGACTTCTAAAAATTAAGAAAGCCCCATTTTTATAACCCCAAGATGCATAGAATTAAGGTCTAATAGGGTTTTAGGTTAATTAAGTTAGATAGGACTTAAAGAACTTATAAGACATAACACTTTAGATAGAAATCAACAACACAATTTTCTCTCTTCTTCTAGCTCTTGTGTTCTCTAGCTATGGAAGGCTAAATTTAGAGTTGATTCAAGGATTTTGAAACTCTTCTTTACTGATTTTGAGATTATGATTTGTAATATTAACTTTTTCTAATTAATTTTCCTCTTTCCCTAATTACTTATTCTAATTTCTTGAAATTACATGTATTGAGTGCTAATTTAGTATAATTAGTATGTATCCTTGGGATTTATAATCTTTTATTTTTTTAATGTTAAATTGTAGTTAGTTAACTACAATTTTATACATAGGGGTAGAAGGTTGAGGGATTAATTTGGAGGTTTCTAATTTAATTTCTCAAATTAAATTGAAATTCATCTTTAAATCAATTTTGATTTAGTTTAAAAATTATACTAATTACTTAATTTAGCTAATCTTAATTGATTAAATCTTAGATGATTATCTAGTATAGAGTTCATGTATTGCAGAGGTTTCGGTAATTTAAGGTTGAAATATTAATTAGAAAAATCAAATATTAATTAATCCATTATTAATCCAAACTAGAATTCTCAATTCTTTGAATTGGCTATTTCGTAAGATTGATTTCTTCCTTGTTGTTTATTTTATGTTTTTCTCTTGTTTAATACATTTAATTCAATTTCAATTCATAAAAACTAAAGCTCTAATTTTGCTCCATACTACATTTTGCTTTTTGCATCTTGTATCCTATTTCATTATGTTTGCATAGCTTGTTTTGCTTCTATTTGCATTAGTTTTTTTTTCTATTTTTAGTGCATAAATAATTCAACAACTATGTAATTATTATTAGTAAGTCAGTTTAGAAAAGATAAATTAAGAGATCATTAGGGATATGACCTAGTTTAACTTCTTATATTACATTCAACAAACTAACATGATCTAATTTTGGTATAATGTGGCCTGCACGTTCAAGTCGTAAAAGGTTTTTCAAAAAAGCAAGATATTAACTACTTTGGCAATTTTACTCTAGTAGCACAAATTTCTTCAACTCATATCTTATTTGTATAACTTCCATTTACAAATTATTTGTTCACCAAATGGATGTTAGAATTTCTTTCTTAAATGGTGACTTAGAAGAAGAAATTTATATGGTACAACTTAAGGGTTGTGAGGTCTTAAGATAGGAACAAAAAGTTTGCAAACTAAAAATGTTTTTGTATGGTCTAAAAGAAGCCCTTAAATAATGATATGAAAATTTTGATTAAATTCTTTTACATAATAATTTTTCTTATATTGAAGTGGATAAGTATGTATATACAAAATGTGAAAATAATGAATGTGTGGTCATTAGCTTATATATGGATGATATTCTTATTTTTTGTACTAGTTTTCTTAATGTGCATGAAACTAAATCTTTCTTGGCTTCGAATGTTGACATCAAAGACATAGGAGAAGCAAGTCTAATTTTGGGTATTAAAATTATAAGGAAAGATAGTGGCATTATGTTGACTTAACAACATTATATACAAAAACTTCTTAAGAAATTTAGGTATTTAATGGAAAAATCTGTTAATACTCCTTATGATGCTAATATTCAATTAAAGAAAAATTTAAGGAACTTAATAAATCAATGTGAGTATGCTCAAATTATTAGAAGTTTGATGCATTTAATGAATTTTTCTAGGCCTAACATAGCATATGTTGTATATAGATTAAGTAGGTATACCCATAGTCCTAACTAAGATCGCTAGAATGTACTAGCAAGACTAATGAAATATCTAAAAGGAACCATAAACTATGGTATTCTATATAGTGAATTTCTTATTGTATTAGAAAGATACAGTGATGAAACTAGATCTCTGATTTAGATGAGACTACATCCATTACTGGTTCTGTAGTCACCCTTGGTGATGGTAAAGTGGCTTGAAAATTATCCAAGTAAATAGTTATAGCTAGATCTATCATGGAGTCAAAATTTATAGCTCTAGAGATGGCTAGAAGTGAAGTTAAGAGGATAAGAAATTTCTTATCTGATGTACCACTAAATGCAAATTCAAAATCTTTGATATCAATGCATTATGATTCTCAATCGGCAATAACCATTGTTAAAAATAAAGCATTCAAGAGGAAAAGTCAACATATATGATTAAGTCATAATATTGTGAATCAATTGCTCAAATAGGTAATAATGAGTCAATACTAGTTTTTGAAAACATCAAAATTAATTTATCTCTCTCTTATGATATATGTGATTAGTGCTTTAAAACTGTGAATTATGTGTGAGGAAGAGCTTGACTCTTAATAAATTTCATAGCCCTTATGGGTGGTATATTTAATTGTAATGTACATATGATGGATTCACCTATGTGAGTGTGGGATGAGGCTACTCCTATGAGATACTAACAAGATCACTAAAGCATAATCAACTACTAGGCATGCATATAGCCTATTAACACATAACCACAATGCATAGGAAAATGTTTTTCAAATGTGAATTGATTGGTGAGACCACTATTTTACAACAATACAACAAGAGATTATCAATTCATAAAAATTAAATATTTCATCGATAAATCTATAAATTATGTATGTCTCTTGCTAGGTTGGAGTCATAGTCTATAAGGTACAAAATTGATGATTTACATTTATTTAAAAACCTAGCAAAGATTCTTTATTTATTTAATTTTCTTTTAGAAATCTTTTGAAATATGTGGGGAATTGTTACATATTGTGTTGTATTTCAAAAGATCAAGTCCCACATCAAGCAAATTAGGCCTCAAAAGAAAGTTTATATATGAAATTTCTCTTTTATATAAAGTGACAAGAAAAGAAAGTGGCAAGCTTGCATGCATAAAGTAAGCTAACACTAGTGTAAAATAGTGGATTTGCCCTTTGTGCACGAAAATTATATGAGGCTAGGCCTAAGCTCATTTTTGCAAAATAAAATTAAAATAATTTTTATTTTAGAAAATCTGATACTTGTTTATAAAACTAAATTTTAATTCTAATAAAATTTGAAATGCTTAATAGATAATTATTAATGGATTTATTTTCAATATTTATTTCTGGCAGATTTATTTCCCACATTTATTTCTAACAGCTTTATTTATAACAACTACACTTCTAATGCCATATTTCCAATAACTATATTTACAGTTTATAAATGGTATACTATTTGTCTCATTTTTCATAACAACTCATATTTAATAGTTCTTTGATAAACACTCCTTTTATCCTTGTTGGGTCACATTTCCTATTGGTTACTTCCTATTCTAATTGTAAATTTGCAAAATAGATGAATCTATTGAATTTTGAGAGAATTGCTAGTTCAAACTTCGTACAAGAGGTTTGTATAATTTTTAAAAGATAGTAACCTGTATTACACCTTTGACTATATAGCCATTTTTTATTAACAACTCTTGCATCACATAGTAGTCAGATAGGAGGCACTCAATCCTAAATTCCTAATGGTGCTGTGATATATATATATATATATATATATATATTAAAAGTTTATGTCTTGTTACAATGCTTTTACCTTATGAAGATTGCTTATGGCGATATAACGAGAACATCTTCTCGTGGGATATCTTATGATCACACTAAGATGAGATTTTACCTGAGTAAGGCCTAAATGCCTTTTCCCCACCAGAGGCCGCAGATTCATCTGCTCCATTAGTCTAGCTAGGCTTCAAAGCCAAGCCCCTTTCCGTTGGGAAAATGTTCACTCGATGGAGAGGATAAGGCTTGGGGCCAATGCCGCTTAGCAGCAGAGGCTGAGGGCTTCCGATGGGACCGCCTAATGCTATCAATTAGCATTATGATGGGCGAATCAAACTGACGGAGCGCTGTCTGCCAGGGTTCTATGTTCAGTACTTATGCCATCATCAAGCTTTGCTCTAGTAGTATGGGGAAGAAGTACTGAGATGTGGTATGCTATCAAGAAAGCTACTAAAATTGTTATAATTTTTAATTATGAAAACGTGTTCTGTTTTTAAGCTACATAACTTAAGCTGAAGATTATGACTCAATTTTATGTAAATAGCACATAAATTAACTGACAATTGATATACTAATTAGTAATTGATAAATTAATTAATAAATATAATTGTGTAAAAAGTTTATTACAAAATCAATTATTGGATCAGTTGAAACTATAAAATAATATAAAAGGACATATAAAGAGAAAAAATATATAAATTAATACAATTCATATTTATCTAATGTTTAAATTATATTAATATAATTAAGATATTCAAAAATAAAAATGCAATATCTAATGTTGAATTAATTATACTTTATGAATTTACATATTTATTTACTTACATAATTTTTATTTTATTATTATTTATAATAATATTTTAATTACTTAAAATATCATTAATTATATTTTATTTAAGAAAGAAGTTAGAGGTAGAAACAAGTTATTAAAAAAATTATTTAGGAGTACATTATGAAGGGTATGGTTTATAAAATAATAAAAAAAAGATAAATTTAAAAAAATCTAAAGAAATGATAACTTTTAACTTATAAATTATTTAAAATGACTTGCTAATTGGAACTTATTTTTTATTAAATTAGTGCATAAAATAAATTATAATTAATTTATAATTTATTAATTAAATTAATAAATTATAAATTAACTTATTTATTATATAAAATAGAACCTGTATACCGCGAAGATGTAGAAGTTATATTATAACTTTTTGCTATAAAAATTATATTTGGTTATCCCATTGAATGTTCCGTTGTTATGAAAATTTATGTCCAGTTGTGATGGTCTGTCTTTTTTAAATTTGGTGTTTTAATTTTATTTTATGATATATTGTTTGCTCTCTTTTTTGTATTGACATTTTGTTAAATTAAACTTAAAATACAATAAGTATGTGTGTGTAGCTTTTTTCTTTCTTTCTTTCTTTCTTTTTTAACATTAACAACAAGGATATATGAACATAGAACCACGAATATACTATTCAGATCCTTTATTACTAATCCACTGTGTAGTGGCTTGGCATTTATTTATTTATTTATTAATGGCACTAAGAAATGTGTTACAGAGCAACTACAAGTGCGTAAAAATGTGGACATACATATTTGTTTTTGACATCTCTAATATCGACCAAAATATTCTTAAATATAAGGACATGTTTAGCGTCTTGTTTTTTGGGAGAAAATGCGTTTATTGCTAATACTCAACCCTGCTCTTTATCTAAGCATCTTAATAAATTTTAATAGAAATCTATCATTTTTGTGTACTCACTCTATTCCGTGGCTCATAGGTAATTTTTTTTCAGCCTTCTAATATCTGTTTCTTTCCCACGTTAACAAAATTAAAAGAAAAAAATTTCATCCACTCCCTATCCTTAAAGTTGGTTTGGAATCAATTTTTTCTCTTAAAATTGTTTTCATTTCATCTTAATAGAAATAATTTTAATTCACTTATAAATAAATTCAATTATTTAAAAATTATATTAAAAATAATAATTTCAATTAGCTTGTAAATAAAATTTTCATTTGGAACATATTAAAAAAAATGCATGTAATTCAATTGAAATATAGTTTTTAATAGTATTATGATAAATGCAATATTAAAAAGAGAATAAAATTTTTGATGATAGAACAATTATAATTAAAACAAGAATTATAAATTAAATAATTTATTTCTTGAAAACAAAACACCATTTAAAAATAAAATTTATTTAAAAATAAAATAAAATCTTCCTTATAAGATTTGGGTATTTTTTATGGCTCATATTTTTAAATTTTTTTCTCAAGACTCAATTAACATTCAAACTAAATTCAAATCATAATAATATGAAATAGGTTATCCTAACTCAACTTGATTATATAAATTTATTTTTATTAATATAATTATATATTATAAAAAATAATTATGTCTAATTATTTTAATAAAAAAATTTTTAATTTGATATAATTAAAGATCGTTAAGTTTAACTAAAGAAAAGAAAAAGAATTAAAAAAGGGAATGGATAGCCCATAATTACTCACTTCATGTGATTCAAATAAAAAAGAAAATCAAATTCTCTTAATTCACTTAGTTAATAATCAATGCGAAGTGAGATTAATTTTTATAATCATTTATTATTTTAATATTTTGATTATTAATATCTTATTATTTATAATCATTAATTATTTATTATAATTATTTTTATTATTATATAATTATTTGTATTTGTTATTTTTATTTTAGTAATATTATTAACTATTTTATTATTAATTTTATTATCACTATTATTAATATATTTAATGTTATTATTTTTATTATCATTATTATTAATTATTAATTATTATTACTTTTATTATTATTATTTTATATAATATTGTCATCTTATCATTCAAAATGTAGGAATTCAATTCTCTGAAAAATCGAATGAATCATCACTACTCCATTTGCAGTAAACCAATTAAGGGAAAATGGAAAAAATAATTAAAATCTTTTTTGAACCAAACACATAAGGGAAATAAAAACTCTTAATTCCTTTTTCGTTTCCTGATTATTCTAAATCAAATGACCTCTAAATATTTTATTTATTAAAATGTTCTATTATCAATTGAAATGTGTATTTTTAATATAAAAAATTTAATTTACACTTAATAATAATAAAAATAAAAATAATTAAACTTTTGGACCGGACATCTAGCCATATATAATTTTTATTGAATTGGGTTGAGCCAAATTTTTTACAAAAACTAAACAGATCGAGTTCAACTTTGGCCAACTGAAATTTATGTAATTATGCAAGAAAAATCCAGCTCAAGGGCTCAAAATCTGAAAACTCGACCAGGAACACCTCTGCTGCCCGCTTGAATCATCAAAAGTTGGACAGAGAACAATTGTTTGATGCTTTCTTGAAGCCAGACTTCATACCAATATTTTCTGATTTGCACTGACTGAATTAGAAAATACAAGTCAAAAGATTTTGATAGCCATTAATAATGGATATATTTACAATTCATGTTTTGTTTCACATACACAAAATTAGAACTGTGGAATAGCCTGCCACAAACAATTTCAAATTTTGTTGGGGGTAATAAAACTGAACCCTTGTTCCATTGGAACTATGCTCCACGATTACAACACTATAGCAACAAAGACCTTTAACGATGATAATTGTCATTGGTGTAGAACGCTCGGTCGTCAGTAAATGCAAAAGTCATTAGTGAAAATGTCGTCGGTATAGGTTTGTAGGTAAAAGAACCAATACCGATGACAATTTGTCGTCGCTAAAAGTACTATCTTCTACGACGACTTTGTCATTTTAGAAAATAGTTTTGAAATTCAAAAAAATTTGAAATTTGATTTTCAGCGACAATGTCATCGCTATAGGTCAAATTGTCGTTACTGAATCTCAAACTTTTAGCGACAACAATGTCATTGTTGAAAAGTCCGAGCTTCAGCGACAACAATGTCATCACTAAAAGTTCAAGCTTCTACAATGACATATTCCACCTGTAGTCATCGCTGAAAGTCCACCTTCAGCGATAACAATATTGGTGCTGAAGATTTTTTGAATTCTTTTTTAAAATTTAAATTGAAACTATCATTATAATCAAGTATATTTCAAATAATATATTATATTTAACAACATAATCTAAAATATTTTTTGTTTGAATTCATTTGAATTATATTTATCTTTTTTAAATTTAATTTAATGTAAATCATACAACTATAATACATCAATAGTACTAATAATAATGTCTAACAATTTGATCCAACATAAAAAGAATGAGTACTCATAAAGCAATTGTATAAATAGTATTTATATGAATAAATTATATATACACAATCCATATAAATGTGTACATATGAAAAATATATATATACATATACATAATATACTATGGGGAGGGGATGTGGAAGTATGTCGATGCATCCTCATCAGTGCCAGCACTATCATCATTATCTTGGCAACGAGGACAATAAAACGATGGTGATGGCTGAGAAGGAATAAGTGGTTGAGTGGCTAGTGTAATGGCCAATCTACTGGACTCAGACAGTGTAGCAATAACAAATGGAGGCAGCAATAGGACAATATCCTGCTATCTAAGAATAAAGGTGATCTTCATAAGGTAAGTCCCAAGTTGTTGTTGCATTTGATGCTGCTGAGTAAGCTACTGTTGCATCTGATGCTGCTAATTAAGCTATTGCTACTGCTAATCTAGTTGCTGTTGTTGCTCCTGAATCAATTGTTGGCCCTATTGAAACTGGTCTTGACTCTGCTATAATTGCTCCTACAACTCATTGACCTGAGACATGGAAGGTGAGCTCCTCCCAGCACTAGAAGTGCTCACTGAATGATAAGATTAACCAGCCAGCACATGCCCAATAGCCCTTATATACCCTCGATGAGTGCCAAGCACCTTATCAATGATAGTGGCCTCATCTATCTATACAGGAGTCCTAAGCAAGTTAATGGATGATACACTAGACTATGCGTGCTGAGTCATTAGCTCAGTCATCATTGCCTTAAATTATTAAAATAAAATTCAATAATAAATATTACAAGGTATATTCGTAAAATTCTATTTAAAATATAAAATTCAACTAACTTATATATTGCCCCTGATGGATCAGATGCACCCACTCCCTGACCTATACATGTGTCGGTCCTTAAAATTCTTGGGAACCGATTGCTGCTCACCAATATCTCTATTTCACTATTCATTTTTTGTAAAAGAAAAAAGGATGAAAATAAATAAACAATGAAAAAAAAAGCTAACTAACAAAATCTACATTTAAACAATAAACAAAAAAGTTAAATTACCTTATCAAAATGATGTGCAGTAATAGAATTTGACCCATGTCAATCATTCATGACCTTCTGTGCTCTATTATTTGCATTCCTCCTAGACAACTCCTGCAAATTAAAAAAATAATATTAAATTTTTATGTTTACAATTTAGATATGTGAAATAATAACCTAATCCCATAAAATGTCATGCTTAACTTGTACTCCTCATTGTTAAAAAAAGTTCACGCACCTCTGCCATGTCTACGGTGAGATGGATCGGGGCACACAATGTCTAGCATAATCCAAATCAAAGTCCTGGTCTCGATCGCCCCTATGCTCTAAAAAATGCTTGTTTAACTTGCACTTCCAATCTCTATATAGGTTTACAACAATCTGTATCAAACTGGAGATTGCTCTATCCCGATCACCCTTAAAGATGCCTTGGAACTCGAAGTGGGATTGCATTAGAAGATATTTAACAAATTTGTAAGTAATATATTTAGAAATTTCAATCTCAGAAGGATTAATTCAACAAATAGAGGAGATAGATACTTACATAAACCTCCTGCATAACTCTATCTTGAATCTATTGAAGTACAGCCCCCCATGATTTATAATAAGGTGACATATGGGCTCGGATTATGTTGTTTAATATCACGAGGGAGATGGCCAGCATTCTCACTAACTGCATGCCATGTACCAGTCATATCAAACTATACAAGTACTGGTCTCTCCCTATCACTGCCTATCTTCTCATGCAGCCTAAGGGACCTATTCGGACCCCTCTTTCTCGCAGCTGCCACTTCAATAGATAAAGAAAAATATCAATATCATAAATAGGATATTTAATCAATCTCAAGTATGCACAATTAAGAATAGATACCTAATCCCTCCCATAGTGATGGAATATGGGTAGGTTGCTGCAGTGGGTCACCTCTTGCATCACCTCCATGGTGTCGTGCCTCAACATCCGCCATGACTAAAATAATACATATTATACAAGTAGTTAATGAAAAATCCATAGTTAAATTGAATGATTAAATGGTACAACTTTTTATAATCATATAGATTTTTTAAACAATTATGCTCACACGATTACAAGTTGTAGTTCAAATATCTTATTTTTTCCCTATTTTGAATCAGTGTCGATGAAACTAACAGACTCATGGTTATCAGTTTTTCCTTCCTTATCAGATTGTAAAGGCTCCTTCTCCATATAATCCTTAATTGTTTCATCTTTAAAAGTACCGTTATCATCGATGAAGGCATCTTCTCCATAAGGGCTAGATCCAACATTCTTGGAAGGTGGAATGATTGGAGGACCATTTCTTTGATTACTTAAATCTACTAAATGAAAATCTCCAAGAGCAATTATGAGATTGATATTGGATGAGTTACTATCCTATAAAAATAACAAGTTCTATGCACTGTTTCCATCACTGGGCAGATCTCATATGTCACAATGCACCAAATTATGGATGACCCCCCAATTTAGTCCATTAAGGAGATCCTCAGTGTAAAATACTTGTTTTTCTTGGATAGCATGTAAGGATCATCTTTGTACCATTGCCTATTAATGGAAATGCTTGTGATATTCTTGTTAGTGTAAAGTTTCTTTTTCATAAGATTAGTGTCATACCACTTGCATTTAAATAAAGTCACACTACACTTATTTAAATAAGTCAACTCTAGGATTTCTTCCAGTATACCATAGAACATGTTACCATCAGTACCTGGAATAGAAATGCCATTGTTTTGTGTTTTATACTTTGTATCCCGATTTTTAACTACAAAGCACACTCCATTCACAATACACGCAGAGTATATAATGATAGTAAAACTAGGGCTGGAGGCTAATGATAATAGCTCTTCGGTGGCCTTTGAAGGATCGTTGCTATGTAAATGATACATCTACGAAAATAAATTTTTTTCCAAGAATTAAATTGAAAGATCAGTAAGAGTAATGAACAATATTTGGGATATTGGTTCAATGCATTTGGGAAGAACAATCTCTTACCTTCGAGTAAAACCATGAGGGGAATTTGGTCTTCTGTAAGTTATTAATGTTTTCAGCATCATTTTGTTCGAGTTCCAATCGGTGCTCACTATAGAACATAGGCATTTTAGTTTATTATAATTATTTAGGATAAAAACACAAATGAGCATAGATACTTACTAGTAATACTTTTCAATCTCAATACAATTACTCAAGATGTACCATACTGCAACATTTCGATCCTTCCTATCGAAGTGAGAAATAATCTTTTTCCCTACTAATCGACACTGGGACCGGAACACCGACAATGCCCTTCTTATTTGACTACCTGCTACATCTTAATTTCTATTAGGCCAGTTGAATCTAGTTTCCACTCCTTCCAAGTACATAGAGAAAAATATTAATGCCTTATCAACAATATATCCTTCTGCAATTGAACCCTCTGGTCGAGCACATTTCAAACATAATCCTTCAATTTTTTAATATATCTCTCGTATGGGTACATTCATTGAAAATGAACGGGTCTGCCTTCTAATGCTTTATCTGGCAAATGCATCACCAAGTGAATCATTATGTTGAAAAGTGCTGGAGGATATATCCTCTCAAGTTTGCATAAAATAATGATAATGTCTTGTTTGGCTTGCAGAATATCCTTCTTGTTGAGAGTTATAGCACATATTTGATTAAAGAAGTTGCATAACTCAATAAATGGATATGATTATTCCTTTGGTAAAAAAGCTCGAATTCCCGGTCCTAACAATCTTTGTATAATAACATGATAGTCATGTGATTTCAACGTGTTCAACTTTATATCACAATCTGTGAGATTCTTCTAGAGGCTCCCAGTAAATCCATATGGAAATTTCACATTCTTTATATATTAGGAAAATCATCTTCATTTTTCTTGGTTAAGCATATATGTAGCATGCGGCTTGAAAAGTTAACCCCTTTGCTCATATAAATGTAAGTTGGGCCTTATCTTCATGTTTGCTAGATCTTGTTTTACATTGTCCGTATCTTTTGTTTTGTGCTCAATATCCAATAATGTACCCAGAATGCTATCACATACATTCTTTTCAACATGCATCATATCAATGTTATGTCTTAAGTTAATTATTGGTCAATATGGGAGATAAAAAAATATACTTCTCTTGCTATAATTAAGTACATTAGCACCCCTTTTTCGCTTGACACCACTAAATTGAGCATGTTTTCTGGGAAGTCTCCATGCCACCTTTCCCAATTAATCCAAGATAATGTTATTGGTAAGAGGACGAGGAAGGGCTCTCCTCTCTAACCTCCCATTGAATTCTTTATTGTTTCTCCATGTGTGACTTCTTGGAAGCCAACAACAATAACCAATATAAGTTATTTTTCCTCTAACTCAAATTGATGGAGTATCTAGATTGCATGTAAGACATGCTTTATACCCTTATTTGCTCCATCCAGAAAGACTACTTCAAGCAAGAAAATCATTTACAATTTATAGCACAACTGCTCGCATGTTGAACATTGTATTTGTATTCACATCTCAAGTTTCAGCTCATCTCAAAGATGCCTCAACTTTTCTACAATCAATTGTAAGAAGACATTAATATCCTTGCCTAGCGATTACAGACCTAAGATTAATAGGGTTAACATAAAAAAAGACTAATTCATTCATATACATGATAGTAAGTTATAAATGGTCATCATCACTGGCCACATGCTATAGGATAGGTTCCTATCACTAAAAAAATTAAATCCATCTGCACTTAAACCTAACCTAACATTTTGTGGGTCAATGGAGAAATTAGGATATCTTTAATTGAACTCCTGCTAAGCCATTCCATCAACAGGATATCGCATTATCCCCTATTCTTTTAACTTTCCAATGTGATGTCATATCATATTCTTCGCGGTATGTCTCGACCTATACAAATGCTTTAATCGAGTTAATAGAAAATATCAAAAAACTTTTTGAGGCACCTTTTTTCTTTTCATAGTTTTATCTACCTATCGACTTTCTCCACAAATTGGATAATTATCCTCAGAAGCATGTTATTTCCAGAAAAGTGTGCAGTCATGTTCGCACACATGGATTGATTCATACCCCAATCCTAACTTATTGAGCTATTTCCTTGCAGTGTAATACAATTCGGACAATTTATTATCGGTAGGAAGTGCCTTTTTTAACCACCTCAAAAGAGCATTAAATAACTTATTTATCCACTTATGTAGAACCTTCAAGTGCATGAGTTTCACCAGAAAGTTCAAGGCTGAAAATGTTACACATCCTGGATACAATTCTATTTCTACTTGCTCGAATAGGTTATCACAACTACTATAATTTATTCCAATGTCTCTGTTAGGTGCATTCTCACTCCTTTCCACATCATTGTGAACTACTCCTTCAAGTACATTAGGGCTGATGAAATCGTGTATAATATCTGCCAACTCATCTCTATTGTTAGAAGATGCCCCCCAAGTTCTCCTAGAAGTCAAAACATCCACTTCACCATGGTGTATCCAATTTATGTATAATGGATGAATTCCATTATCTATAATATGTGCCTCCAACGTTAGTAATGTTTAGAAAATTAAATTCACACACTTTTTGCATAGGCATCTCACCAAACCCCTTATAATGCAAATGCAAATGCAAATACAGTTCTATTTAAAATTATTGTAAAAATATGTTTATAATAATTAAAAATAAAGATGCAACATTTTATGAGTATCATTATTTAAGTATCGGTATTGTTATTTAAGTATCTTATTACCTGGATTATTGACTTTTTTAAATATCCACAATAATTATTATGTTTCACAATAAAGTTATGGGAATTCAAATGTGTAACCTACTCTACTATATTTATAAGGTGCACAATTCAACTCGTTTAGAGAGACGCGTATTTTATAAGTATTTGTAAATTATCAAACATTCAAAGTCTTCAAATTTTTATTATTGTATGGTCATTTTAGTTATTTTATCAGGAAGTCTTTTCATTAGAAATATTATCTATATTTTAATATAAGTGTAATATGTCACAAGTTATTATAACTAAATAATAACTTTTATCATCATAATATTGAAAGAAAATAAGTTTACATATACATAAAATAGGTAACTATTGTTTGTCAATATTTTTTTATCTAACACTAAATAACTAAAATAATTTTTCGTCATTTCAATATTTTATAATTCTATTTTTTCATTAAAATTTCAGCAAATTCTAAGAAGTTTTAGAATAAATAACACTAAATTATTATCCAAGAGATTATACCATTAGTAGATTGGGCTTAAAAAATAATTTACCGTACATTTATTGTTAATTTCATAAGTTATTCAATAATGTAATCTTATTGTAAGTTTAGCTAATAGAATTATGTACATAACATATATTTTTTAAAATAATTAAGAAATTTTTTGTAATCTTCAGAAATTATATTCCTTATTTCAAAAATTAATTTTTAATCCAAGAAAAAAATTAGATTACAAAATTGTTGAAATTGTAAATAAAAAAATCACTTAATTACAAAATTGACATTGAAAATAACAAAATACAATTAAAAAATATATATAAATATTATTTATTTTGATTGTGTTCTGGGTCTAGCTTTAAAAAATAATTTTGATAAATAAAATTTGAAAATTGGTCAATTATAAATTTTATTATTATTAAGAGTAAAGAGTAAATTTAATTTATCCATAAAGGGGAGTAATTTTCATGTTACCTCAAGTTTAATTGACTTTTTCTTTCTATACAGTTTAGATTGTATAATTTGGATTATTAGGTTTGATTTTTATCTGATCTCAAGTTTAATTATTTTTTTCTTATTATGTGGTGTAAATAGTATAATTTGGATTGTTAGGTTTCAAATTCAATTTTAATTAAGAAAGAGATTATATTATTATAATATCTTATTTTCTAAACTATGTTTATATTCTTATTCTAATTTCCTATGTTACATTATTTTAACAAAACTAATACTTTAAAATTTCATAAATTATATCATAAATTTTAGATTTTGTAGATAAAATATCATAACAACCCTGTCTTACATTACTCTAACAAAATAATCTATACATATATCATATAACACAATGTTATAATTTAAGAGATACATAATAATAAGGAAATTTATATTTACAAATTTTATGCTAAGACAAATTTATATAAACAAATTTAATATTTACATCATGCAAAACTAAATAACATGGAGTTTCACATTAAATTAAATATATTATCAACTCTATTAATTCATTACAAACTATTAATCCCACATATGACATTTTACAATAAAAATATTATAAAATTTAATTCGCATACCTCAATGGTAAAAATTTACTAATCAAATATGCTTTGAATACGTCCCACGAACAATGATGAGTACTAACAATAACTAACAAATTAAAATTATAAATATAAAAAATTAATACACATCAACATATATAAAAAATAAATATACTAAATTGTAAAAAATTTATAAGAGAAACTTACCTCAGGTCCACTGCTTCTTCCTTGTAACTGTGTGAATGAGAGTTCAAAGGAGGCGTTGATGTGATATATAGATAGACTCTTCAACAATGATAAAAAATCTCGGTCGTCATTTAAGAGTTATTCGTGAAAGTCCTAACTTTCAATGACGACATTGTCATTGTTGAAGGCCTTGTTTATTTCCAAGATAGACCTTCAGCGACAACATTTGTCGTCGTTGAAAGGTCAACCTTTCACTGACGACAGATGTCATCGCTGAAAGTGCATTTGGATAATTGGGCTAGGCTTTCAGCGATGAAATGTCGTCACTAAAAGGTCAACCTTTCACTGATGACTTTTGTCGCCACTGAAGGCCTAGCCTAATTTCCCAGATATACTTTTAACAACGACATCGGTCGTTGATAAAAGGTTAACCTTTCAACGACGATATAAAGAGTGAATATCCTTGCCAAAAATTTTTGAGGCTCTTTAACAATGACAAATGTCATTACTAATGCCTTATTTTTTCCTGTTGCGCTTTTTAGACTCCCTCCAAAAATCATTTACACATCACCGATAACTATATCATTGGAAATACTTTTAGCATCAAATTTTTGTCATCGCTAAAAATGTCATCATTGTTGCTCTTTTTTTCTGTTGTGCAATGCCACTACTTCCATTTTCTTGAAGCATCAGCTTTCAATGTACAAGCAAAGACAATCTTAGAACAAAATGATAACCTTAAACAGAGTGAAGTTGTGCTCAAAGCGCTAACAAAAATCATGTTTCTTTTAACCCAAAACCTAACGTCTTCAGATTTTATAAAAATTGAAAGGAGTTATTTGCATACTTTGAAAGTTCTCAGATTTTATAAGAATTGAAGAGAGTTGTTTGTATGTTTTGAAAGTTCAGAGGGATATGCGTTACTTGAGTTTACTTTAGAGAGTTAAAGTATATTTTATTCAATAATTAGGCTTCAAAGACAACCTATTCACTGATTACAACAGACAGATTGATGGAGTTTCCGAAAATATTTGTATCATAGAAAAATTAGAAAATACAGGTTTATACTAGAAAGTAGAAATTTTTACTCAATCAACGGGATCGCATAATATTATAGTTAAATTCCTCCTACCCTATTAATTTTTAATATCTATATGAAATGGTTGAAGGTAAGGAATCCTATTGATGGAAAGCCAATGACCAACCCCCACGTGAGGCTATGGCAAAGAAAAAAAAAACAATTAAAAGTTATCTTATCATCCATCATAATGCAATAAATCAAAGGAATAATAGTGACAAAAAAAATAAAAATAAAAAAGGGTGAAGATTCATACCTTATCCTTCTTGTTCATTACTGTTGCATATCTTCTCCTCCCTCAATGCCACAGGGAGTGCAATCAAAGACTCTGTAAATGATTTCCTTGTGGTGTGATCAGGACCATATCGGAGATGTTCTAGCAATTTTTCTTCACGATTACATTTCATTAATCCTTCATTATGATTATAATTTCCAACAATTTCACTGCCTTTGGTGAAGCATTTTGGAAAAAGGTATTTAATCCAAGGACGTCCAACTGGCACAACAATGAACATTTCCTAAGATGATTTCAGTCCGTATTCTAACATTGCCCATACATATATTATATTTTTCCACAATAGATAAACCGAGGCATCCTACAAGTAACCCAAAATTATAATTATCCAACTCACGCTCAAATTCAGGAAGAGGGAATTGCCATATGTTCTTGTGTGCCAATTCGAACGCAACAATAACATCAACAGCCTGTGCATCAGGGCCATAGGCTAACCAATGAATAGCACCATTCAGAAATGTCCCAGAGTTTCCATGATCCATTTTAATGAAAAAGGTCAAATCATTTCCCTCAAAATTTTCCCATGCATTGTTTTTTAGAGAGAGAAACTCAATTTGGGTTTCAAAATCATCAACATACAGTTCATTGCAGTCCATAACTACCACTACCACATAGTCATCGATTGAAGAATCATAGCCAAAAGCATGTTTAATTGATGGGACTAAGGCATAATTGGAGGTATGATAGCTTTTTGCAGGAAAGAGTTGATGGGTTCCATACAAACAGATTTTGACGATTACCTAAGAGTAAAAAGCCCCTACAAGATCCCAAGATCCGAATATAATGAAAAGGTGCCGCAAGCGGAAAATTAAGCATTGCTACTACAGCAGAATGGTCATAAAATGACGCGTTCAAAATGTGATTTTGCAAAGAGGGGTTCAGAAATTAGAGACAGCCATGACTTACAAACAGACCGAAACGAAGCAAGGATTTGACGGCCAACCTTAACAAGATTTTGTTAGAATTTTCCGAGTTGCTATTAATTAGTAATTTTTTAATTTAATAAAACTAACTAATTAAAATTTAGTCAAATTATGAGAAATGCATGAAACCCATTTAAAATTGTGATATTAAAAATATGGATTTAGTACATCTACATAGTTTAGTGTGGTTTTATGGGGAGGATTGCTAGGGTTATAAATAAGGATTAAGACTAGGTTCTCTCTTCACTTCTCATATACATTGTTTTTACCTATTGAGAGCTACTATCAAAGAAAAGAGCGAAGAGGAAAATCTAGTTAAAGGAGAATTTAATAGCTTCCACTAAATTCGATTATGGTTGCAAATTTATTAGGTAAGTAAATACTAATTTCATATTTATGGTGCTCTAATTATCATACATGAGATCCTAAAAATTTAAAATTCTTATATGTAGTATTAGAGCTTACATGTATAATATTAGAATCCAGAATAATTAATTATATTTTATATTATTTTGATTGAAGATTTATGATGAAATTTTACATGTATAATTTTCAAAATAAAATCATATGATCAATTTATAATGTTTATTTTATAATTCTTTAATGTATCATCATGATCTTTTCGTTGGAAAAGATTTTAGATTAATATTCTGTTTATATATATTAGAGTTGTTGAATTAAGAAATCCTAATTTATCAACTTTATATGAAATTGTATGGGAAGCCATCAAAATGTTATTTTAGCATTCTGTTTAGAATTGTTTCGTTAACTATTAGATATATATATATTCAATGCATTCGGTTTAGAATTTGCACAAAGGTATTACCTGTTTCAGAAGCATATGTTTTTCCGATTGACGTGCTGTTTGAAATTGTAGAATTACGTTTATATGAGTTTGGAATTTTTTCTTTTAGCATGCTATACATAAATATATTGTCAGGAATTTTGTTTACTTTCGTCATACTTGCGTGCCGATTAGACCATATATCTGGTTTCTAAAATCTTATTTGGCATGCCTCTCCAAACATATATATAAAGTGAATTATACGAACATATATATATATATATATATATATATATATATATATATATATATATATATATATATATATATATATATATATAATTCATCTTTTCTCATTTTGCGTCTCCGGCGAGGTGACTTTTCCTTACCTGTGGCGTTAAAACCATGGTTTGATGGCATCACAGTACCTGTGGCAGAAAAGGTGTTGTGGGTGTGTGCTAGATGGATCACAGGAGATCTATGAAGAAAATAATTATTCCTTGTTTCCATTAAGCCCAAGTATCCAGTAATCATGGGTTTATGAATCCGTATTGTAGTTTGACCCGGCAATGCGATTTTATGAATCTTTGCATTGGTGATAAGCCCATGTGTTCGGTAAACATGGCATGAAAAGTTTTTCACATGTCACACGTATTAGCATGAATTAATCATATATTAATTATGTTTTAATATTTCACACAGGTGTGAAATATTATGTGTGAAATAATTTAAAAAAATAAAATAAAATATTTATTATTAACTCTGTTTTTAATTAATTAAAAATATATTCTAAAATTATGAAATTTTCTAGAAAATAGAGTAAAATAATTGTAATTCATTGATGATATTTACTCTTAATTTTAAAAAAAAAAATTATTTAAGGAGTGAATATAATTAGATATTACAATTATGTTAATTTTAAATTTGTTCAAGACTTTGTTATGTAATAATATTTATGGGTTCATTGAAATGTATTAAGATTTAGTATCTCATCAGGAGTGACCTATTGTATACATATGATTGAGTATGCAAATTGAGATTTTAGATAATTTATTTTTTCCCAATTTAAGAAAAATTTTCATTAATAACTATAAATGCTTGGCTGTCAAAATGGCTTATTTATAATGATTAGTGAAATATTTTCTTATTTAAAAATTATGAGATAATACTAGTATTATTTTATATAATCTCCTGCCCAAAGGAGGTTATTATGTAAGATAATTTTGGTATGCAGCATAAGGCATCACGGTTGGAAATATATCAGTTCAAAAAGTTTATCTGCCTAAAGGGGATAGATTTTTGAAAATTGGATATTTTCATATTAGCCTTATAAGGAGAGTACTTACTAATATGTCATATTCTCTGCTCAAAGGGAAGAATATAATGATGCACCTAGACTCTCCAATTATTGTAGCACATTAGGAATCATTGCTCTCTCTCTCTCTCTCTCTCTATATATATATATATATATATATATATATATATATATATATATATATATATATATATATATATTATTCATTAGTTAATTGTTGTAATTTTATCTTAAATAGTGACTTTTGCTATAAATGGCAATCAAGCTACCATTGAGATCCTATATGGATCTAACTATAAGAGATGGAATAAAGACCTGAACTTTGCCTTAGTCATGAGCAATATAGATATAGCCTTATGTATCAATCCACCAGTTGCCATCACTGCCCAAAGTACTACTAAACAAAAGAAGTTGTTTACCAAGTGGGATAGAGCAAATCGTATGTATCTACATGCTATTAAGAGATTTGTCTTTGAACATCTTTTGAATGGGTTGGATGAGATTGAGAATGCTAAAGAACTCCGTGATGCTGTTAGTCAAATATACCAAAAATCTAGCAAGTCTAAGGCTGGGACTCTTATGAGTGAGCTAACGAGTATGAGGTACGATTTTGTTAGAAATGTTAGAGACTTCATCATGAAAATGGTCCACATTAAAAATTAATTATCTTCCTATGAAATCACCCTACCTGACAAATTTATTGTTCATCATGCCATCAATTCTCTCCCTCATGAATTCACCTAAATTAAAACTACCTACAATACCATGAATGAAGTTTAGAGTATTAGTGATCTTATATCCAAATGTGTTTCTAAAGAGGAAAAACTCAAAAGAGAAAAAAATGAGAGTGCCTTACTTACCATTAACTCCAAACCTACCTACCAAAAAAATTACAACAAGCCTAGGAAGTTTGAGTCAAAAGCTTCTAATAAGTTTTAGGGCAAGAAAGACTAAAGAAGTAATAAAAAAAAGGGTAAGTGTTCCTAAATCTGTCATTAAGAAAGCGAATAAATATTTTTTCTACAAAAAGAAAGGTCATAAGAAATTTGAGTGCCATAAATACAAATCTTGGTTAAAGAAAAAGGTAAGCAAGAAGGTAAACCACAAATACAAATCTTCTTGAAAATCATGCCTTCTATGTCCATTGCTTCTATTTCATATTTTCTTCATTAGAACCTCTAAAGGCATATTGTAGCAATGGGTCTAGCTCCTAGGTGAAGTCACCTTCTTCAAATTTTGATGCACAGCACTATAAGCACTCTATGCACAAGTGGAGCTTTGCAGAGTCTACACTACTTTATGGTTTGGGATTTTTTCATACAACGGCTGAGATTTGTTCTTGTGATTTGTTAGGGCCAAATGCTATATATTCCTTGCAATTATGAATTAACCCTTAAAATTTCTCTCATTTGCCTTGACAAGCTACTTTTCATTCAAATTCAATTTTCAATCCAAAATGAATAAGAAGAGGAGATGGTGAAATTTGTTGAGGAGGATAGAGTCATTGAAAGAGGCATTGAAGGTGACAAGAAGATCAGTGCTTGAGGATGGAAGCGATAAACCAAAAATTGAATTTTTTGTTGGCGGATATTTTGGCATGATTGATATCAACTATAGAAAGAATTTTTTTATAATTCATATTTATTATATCCATAAAAGCAAAGTTAGGTATATTTGTTTATTGGACATATAAATTAAAAACTGTATAGCATAATTGACAACAAAAGAAAATAGAAATAAATTTTTATAAGTCATCACTACAAGAAATAAGTGTAATAACGACGATACTTTTATCAATGACAAAATCTCGATCATTGCTAAAACTATCTTCGATGACAACATCGTCGGTGATGATTAAAATGGCATTACATGGGGATACAAAAGAATTGGCAGGAAAATAAAATTTTTAATGACGACAAATGTTGTTATTGAAGAGAGCCTAAAAAATTGAGCAAGAAATCCCACCCTTTAGTGACAACTTTTGTCATCGCTAAAGAATGGGAACAATTTCTGATAAAAATCCTTCAGCGACAACTATTGTTATCATTGAAAGTCTAGAACTTTTAGCGATGACAAAAATCGTCACTAAAAGGTGAGAAGAATTTTCAAAAATTGTTCACACCTTTTAATGATGACTTTTGTTGTCGTTGAAAGTCGAGAAGCTTTAGTGACAACAAAAGTCATTGCTAAAGGATGGGAACAATTTTTGATAAAAACCTTTCAGCGACGACATAAGTCATCACTAAAAGGTGGGAAGAATTTTCAAAAATTATTTTGGACTTTTAGCGATGACTCTTGTCATTGCTAAAGGGTAAGATCCTTTTAATGACGATCGAGAATTTTGTCATCATTAAAGAGTCTATCTATAAATAATCCTGTAGTGCCTTTCAGCCTTCATTTCACACTATGGCATAGGAAGAGCAATGTTAGAGAGACATAAGGTATGTTAGTTTTATAATTTTTTTTATAATATAGTGTATTTTTTATTTATATATATTTTTTATGTATAATAATTTTTTATATTTGTAATTTTGATGCTTAGGCACCCGATCCTTCTCAATCATTTAGTCCTTCTCTGTTATTTTATAAGTATTCATTTTTTATATTGGATCATGTGATCATGTTGTACATTATATTACATTAAAATTAATTTAAAAAAATAAATATAAATTAAAATAAAGAATATTTTAATTTATGTTGTTAAATAAATATATTATTTTAATTACATTTAATTATAATTTTAGTTTACTAATTTTATTCAATTAAAAAATTAAAATAAAAACTTTTAGAGACAACAAATTTTATTTAATTAAAAAAATTGAAATAAAGACTTTTAGTGATGACATTTTGTCATCACTAAAAGTGGGACTTTCAGTAATGACATTAACTTTTAGTGATAACAATGTCGTCGTTGAAAGTTTGTTGTCATTGAAAGTCAAACTAACAAACTTTCAAAGATGACATGTTGTCATCATTAAAAGCTTTACTTTCAGCGACAACATTAAAAGTTGAGATTAAAAATTTTTTAATTTTGAAAATATTTTCTATGATGACCTTGTTGTTGGAGAAACCTTAACTTTTATCGACGACAAAATGTCGTAGGTGTTAGAGGCTTTACCTACAAACCTATACCGACGACATTTTCACCGACGACATTTATCTTCGTTAAAGGTCTTTTTTGCTATAGTGCAATACTAGAATCAATTGCTTACATTATTGACATAGAAAAAATTTTAGCATTGTCCCGATGCTGAGTGTTGAAAATAAGCTTTGAAGAATTTAAGACATTTTGATTTAGGGATGTAAATAGGTTGAGTCAAGTTGGACTTTATCCTAAATAGGGTAGGCTCACTTTTTAAATTATTGACTTGAGCCTAATATGTTAGCTTGTATAAGACCAAAATTTAATCTTAGTTCGACTAATTTAAAAAGCTTGATTAGGCTTGTTAGCTTATTTAGAAGACTCCTTGTATAAATAAGTTTTCAAATTTGCCAATAGATTAAAGCTTTCTTAAAACCCAAAATTGTTTAATGGCCTAATTAGGCTTATATACATGTATATGTGTGTGTATATCAGAATATTTATATTATTTTTATGTATAATGTATATTATATTATATTACTTATAAATATATTTATAATTAAATAAGTCACCTAATAGGCCTATAAATCAAACTTAAAAAAAGTCTAAAAAAAAGTTTGATCTATTTATTTAAATAGACAAAATTTGTTAGCCTAAGCCTAACTTATTTAAATAAATATGTTAGGTTAGACTAAGTCTTAATTAGGCTAAGTTGTAAGCCCTTGATTGGTTGTCTGACCTACTTGCACCCGTAGTTTGATCCTTGCAAAATTAAATGCCACATAGTAAATCGATGATCACATACCAATTTGTTATAGTCAATGTCCAATAGCTAATGCAATGCATTGGTACAACTTGGATTTTTGAAAAAAAAATTTAACAAATTTGTTTATGAGGCATACTAGGTTATGATTGAAAAAATTATATACTATTGATTGAGAAAAATAAAATTATATACCATTGATTGATAACAGTTATTGAGAGAAATTGTATAGTTAACTTAAGTTCACTTATGTTTAGCATATAGGTGAATGATTGATAATTAAAGGTGTAAAAACAAATTGTGTTTAATGGGTTTGTTAGAAATTGACATCATTTTATCTAGTTCAAAATTGAGATTAGTACAAAAAAATTATAATAATAGCTTGCTCTCGTAAGGGATTAAGACTAATTAATCTAATATATCAAAGCATCAATTTGATAAATATTAATCTATTAAGTTATTAGGTTAATTTATTAGCTTAGTTTTATTGGGTTGATGGCTTAACTCGTTAGCATGATAATATTAATAAATAATAAATTATATATATATTAAAATTATATATATGAATAATATTAAATAATTTTTAATGTTAAAATTAATAAATTTATATATTTAATATTATTAACATGTAATACATAAGTTTATTAAAATAAATAATTCTATTAAAATTAAAAATTAATAAAGATTATGAGAGAAATTAAGATTATTAATTAAAAATCATTACACAATAATTATTATAACTAAATATACATAAAATAATTACTATAACTAGATAAATATAATAATTAAAGTAATAAATTATTATTACATCAAAATAGTGATATATATGTTGTGAATTTAATTAACAAAACATTTGTATTCTTTTTAATTAATAATAAGAAATTTTGAATTAGGTTATGTGGTTTTTACTATTTAAATTGGGGGATTTTCTACGTAAAAATTGTGTCTTGATTTTTTTTACTATTTTACTTATATCAAATAATAATAATAATTAATTTTAATTAAACAATGATGTAAAATTAACAATAAACAAACAAGTTATGTAATTATTAATACTAATAGTGTATAATGAGTTGTATAACTAATGTATAAGATATTATTTCTTCCTATTTTATACCCCCTAGTATGTTATATATGCTTAATTTTATAGAATTGATCTTGTTATGTGATTGAATGTTAGTTTTTCAATATTTTGAAATTGCTTAATTAATATTAAAATTTTATATTATTTTAACTTTTTACTTATAATTTGAGTTCTGAATGTTGAAATTAGGTGATTTTTATATTGTTGGAAAAGCTTAAAGGATGCTAAAAAACTTTCATGTTTTAACTGAAACCTAGTTTGGATGTTCAAAAGGTAAAAAATGTCTGTGAAGTTGATATTCTATTTCTATCTAAGTTGAACCAATCTTAATTTTTAGGCCATATATAAAGTTTTAGAGATTCAATCAAGGTAAAATTAGAGCCCAAAGTTGTCTAAGACCTAGCTCAATAACTTTCATATTTAAGTTTTAGTGAAACTAAATCATAGATGATTAAATATAGGTTGGAAGTTGAGTGACAAAAATTACTGTAATAAAACACTATTACTGGATTAAATTATATATTAGGCTATGGGCTTCTAAAATTAGCAAGGCCCTATTACTTGTAACTTTAGAAGGTATATTAACTTATCCTATTAGGTTTTGTAGAACAAAAAAAAATAGATTTAAAGGTTTGTGCCTCCAAAAGAAGGAACATACAATTCTAGATAGCTTTCTTCTCCTCTCTAAGTTTTTTCTTTTTCATCCATGGAAGGCTAATTTTCATATTAATTTAAGGAATTTAAGGATCATTCCAATTTGCATTATGGGATCCTGATCTATAATATTAACTTTTATTAATTAATTTTTTTCTTTAATTCTCTTTTCTAATTTTCTGGAATTACATGAATAAGATATAGATTTAGTATAATTTGTGCTTAATATTGTAATATTCTTTATATAAGAATAAAGGATCAAATGACTAAATTAGAGGTTTTTGGTTTAATCTTTCAATTTGGCTAAATTTTATATTTTAATTGATTTAGATCTAGCTTTATGGATTATAATAATTGCTTAATTCTACTAATATAAATTAATCAAATTGTAGATGATTATCTATTGTAGAATTCATAAATCATTGCAAGGGTTCTGGATGATTCTAAGCTAAGAAATTAATTGTAATTGTTAAATATGTTATGATTTATGATTAATCTATTAAACCATTCTTGATTTCCTTAGATTAATTATGTTTCTCCACTATTTTTCTATAGTAATTATGTATTTAGTTTTTAATATTGTATTCTATGTTAATTTTGAATTAAGCTCTTTAATTCAATTCTATTTCATTTCTTGCATTCTGCACACATATTACTTGTAAAATTGCCTCGATTGTACATTGTTAATTTTCATAATTGCTTGCATTCATTTCGTTTATTTTTATTATATAAAAAGGCTAGATAATTTTGTAATCATAGTCAGTAAATTAATGTGAAAAGGGTGTATTAAATGGATCATTAAGAGTTCAACCTAATTTGTTATCTTATACTAAAAATTTTCATCAAACTAGTAATTTTTAATTTTGATTAACTTTAATAACCATTAAAAACCTAGCTAGTAAGAGTCAACCTAACATAGGACTAAATGTATAGCTTTTGCCCATTAAATTAGCGTAATAGGATTAGATTAGCTCCATTTTGATAATTCTATTGATAATAACTTAATTGTGATCTATTATCAATAATTACTAATATAATTCCATAGAAATATCTAGTGGATCTTATTTTTAAGTAGAAAGAACTTTGTTAGTGAATGATCAATGATTCTTGTAACACTCAAGTGTGATTAATTACATGGATGCTAGAAAATCTTTTTCACATTCCATCTTCACAAAATGTAATAGGAACCCATCATTTTGCATTTATTATTCACTAGTGTTCAAATAACTCTATTGTGTAATAAGATTCAATTAATTATGCAAGTATATCTTTCCTAAACCTATAGTTTGAATGCTATAAATCTATTAAATAGACCATTTTATGCACAAAATGCATTCATATGCATGAATATGCATGCATTTTGAAAGTTTGCCCTAGCAAAACAACCATATTGAAAGTAAAGTAAGCATAAGGGTAGAGCTTTTAAGAAAAAATTCCTAAAATTTTTAAAGTTGTGTATTACACAAATCATTTAATTCTAAAATTTTAAGCTAAGATTCACCCGTTGGACAAATAAGGTGTAGCAAAATGAAGTAATCTCTCATTTGTGCACATAAACCTTGTTACATATTCTATGCTATTTGATAAGAAAAAAAAATAGTAATCTATATACTCTTTGTTATAAATCACTTGAATGGAATAATTAAAGGTGCGAACAAATTGACTCGAGATGATCTTCTATATGTTTAAGCTTGAATTTGTTAAAACTAAATGAGTTTGAATTTGAGTAGAATATTATTAAGTTTGAATAATTTAAACTTGAACATGAACTTAAATGAGTTTACATAAGTTTATCTAAGTAATATATTATTAGGTATCAATTTTTTATCAAACTTATAATATTCAAGTTCTAATTCAACTTTATATAATCTTACTTGAATAGTTTGTTATTTCATATAAATTTGAGATTTTATTTTTTATAAATAAATTAGACATCATATTTTTTTATCTCATTTTACTTATCAATATAAATATTTCTATAATCATCAAATCTAGTAGAAACATCAACACAACTATTACATTTAGCAAAAAGTAACCGATATTAGAAAGCTAATTGTTTCAGTCAAAACATCATACTTCTTTATCTAACTTCAACAATTATGTTATGACCCGTCTGGCCAAAATCAACATGGATCCCAATTTCGATCACTACCAGCCTTCTTAACCTAATATGGTATCATTACACATTAACTAGTAAGTAATTTAGTACCAATTTAACCAAGTTCATGAAATTATAAATATCTACATAATCAAAATAAATATAATGTGATCTATTTATATTAGTTATACAAAAATACTAATTACATCTACCTTTTCCTAATTTAAAAGAATCTATTCCTAAGACGGCTTCATATAATACTAAGAAAGCCTTCTATTAACTATAAATTAGTAATTTAGTGCCAGCCTTCTCAACCTAATATTGTTATCATTGCACATTAACTGGTATGTAATTTAGTATTGGTTTAACCAAGTTCATGTAATTATAAATATCTAAATAATTAAAATAAATATAACATGATCTATTTATATAGTTATATATAAATACTAAATACATCCACTCTTCCGTAATTCAAAAAAATCCATTCTTAAGACTGCTTCATATAATACTAAGAAAGCCTTCTGTTAATGAGCTATAGGTGGTGGTTGGAAATATTTTTCCATTTTATTTGTAAAATATTTAAATTAAATAGAGTAAGATAAAGTCTTGGTAAGTAAATAAGCTACTTAAAATCACACACAAATAAACAATTGTCCTTAACCATACTGCATTCATTTCAAAGGAATTCATAAAAATATATTAAACAAATAATTAAATAACTATTTTTATGTTTCCTGAGTTATCCTAATTTCTTCATAAACTCCATTTTTAATCATTCAAGGTCTACTTCAACCCTTCACAAATGATTTCCTGAATCCAATACTAGTGTCACATTCTCATATTCATATATTTCCTTATCCAATCACATTCCATTAATAACACTCATTCCAATTTATCAATCATATTTATTCATATCATATAATTCAATAACTTTTCATTCACATTTCTATTTAAATAATTAGGTTAAGAAGAACTTCATCGACAGATACGATTATAGAAAATAATCTTCAATTTGTATATGTATCATGAATTGAATTAACATGCAACCATATAACATGATAACATTTATGTACTTGGGTACAATATTTGAGTACAAGTCCTTTGAATGTAGTTTCTAAAGCAATATTCAAGTATTGTACTTGAGTACTTTCAAGCATAGGTGAAAATGCCTTCAGGTACTTGAGTATGGTACTTCTGTTGTATGTGATATTCTTAATTTCAATTTTGTAATTGCATATGGGTTTTTTTATGCCAAGTTATATAGGACTTACTATTACTATAATATTTTTTACATTCATATATTTTTCTAGTAATGTAAAATTTACAACAATTTATGATATTCTTATAACATATTTTATCAAATTGTAATCATATTATAAGATTAACATTTAAAATGAAGAAGTTGAAGTTATAAAAAATTATATTTTTATTCAAATATGCAAAAATTTTACATTTTTTTCATATAAAACTTTACCATAGAGTATATATGTATCTCACTTTAATTTCTACAAATTTCCGTCCTCAAGATTTTTTGATCAATTAATAAATTCTTTTATGGAGTTAAGATTTACTCAAAATTTTCATTATTTACCTTCATATATTATTGTTACATTAATTTTTTATTTAATGCCTTACCTTTTTACATAATCAATTTCCTCAATTTCTATTTTAGAATATAATGGATTTTTTACTAGATTTGTGATTTATTATTGTTTTATCATTTTTTACATTCACATATTCTCCTTGTATAAATTTTTAAGAAAATTATAATTTTACAATCAAAATGAAAAAAAAAAACTATTATAAGAGATTGTATTATACCATGTATGTATAAAAAAATCTAGTTCTACCGTATATGAAATATTATATTCTACTATACACATATTATAAAAAAATTATATTATGGAAATATCATATTGTATTCTACCTTACACATGCATATTAGAATATTATAGAAATATGATATTATAAAAAAATATTTTAAAAAAAATGCAACATTAACATTTTACATCATCTCCTCTTTCCAAATGCAAATATTATTACAACTTATTGACGAGTATAGGTCAAAATTTGTCATCGTTATATGCTTCATTTAGACTAGAGATTGTATGGTTTTAGAAAAAATATGCCAATGATAAGTTGTTGTTAAAGGACCAAATTTTTCCTTTTTTTAAAAAAAATTGTTTATTCCATGTTTATTTTCTCAATATATATATAGATGACATATCATCACTATTTAGCAATTTTTTTTAAAATAATTATTTTATTGTATAGAAAAAAATTATTTTATTCCTCACTATATTGTTTCCGAATTTCATTTTTAAAGCCAAGTCTTCAATCCATACAATTTTATGCATTTAGTGACGATTGAAAAAATATCATTGCAATGGGTGTCATTGCAATAGGTTCAATTTCTAGTAATGAATGCCCCTTAAAATCTTATTAAAATAAAGTGGTTATTGAATTCATTGAACAAGATGATTGCTGATAAATAGATTAAGCAAATTTTTACTAAATTTAATATTCAATCCTAATAAAACAAATAGATAAAATTTAATCTTAATTTTGAATCTATTCAATTAAGTGTTGAATTAGTATTTTCAAATACTTTAGAAGTGAAAATTTTGCTTGATTTAATATTTAATGTGAATAAATCAAATAATTAAAATATACTTTTAAATTTGAAGTTATTAAGCTGAGCACTCAATTAGTGTTTTCAAAACACACCTATATTTTTTTTTCTACCAACTCCATTTTTACTACTCCTGATTAACAACGAAAATACACACTTCAAATGCCTAAAATTTTATTGAGGAGCAATCTCCCATAAAATTTTCAAAACTTACAAATTACAAGTTTAAAATTTTAATAATTTATTAAAATATTAATTACCTAATTAATTCTAGTTTTAAACTAATAAATGTATTGCATATTTTTTCAATGGTATACTATCTACTTGTGTTAGCATGAATTATCTAGAACTCGTAAGAATTGTGACCTAGTTAATGGTTCATTTTGGTTCTTTTATTTGTAGGAAGCACTAAAGACCAGTAGATTTAAGAATTATGCAAGTTATGTGTATAAAGTTTTATCTATGAAGGCTTTAGATTTTAAAGAAAGACTTTTTATCCCAGAAAGAGTAACAATTTTTTTACTATAATTTACAACCATTTCCATTTTATCCACTTAATAGTGTTTGAATGTTCTTGTATATGGCTTGTGAATTGTCTTTACCATGAATCCAAAGAGACCTTACTAATTACAGCAAAATCTTATATTTTATTTTATAACTTGTTATGCTGTTGGTTAAGAGGACAAGAACAATCTTAACTAGAGAATACCTTTGTAAAACTTTGCTTATTCACTGATAAAATAAGGCATGAGCTAGCCTTTTCTTCCACTTTCTCCTCATTTAAATGGATGAAAATATAACAAACCAAAATAGTTTAATTGTAAAATAAGACTTTAGAATAAAAATGCAATTCTTTTTCAAAGCTTCAAATCTTTTTGGTAACAAATTCCAAAACCAAGGATATAATGCATAATGTGCAATGTTCCCTATAATAGTCTTAATAATACAAATTAGGCTCACTTATTCCAAGTGCTTAAATTCTTTCTCCCCATAATTGTAGATTTTACCATTTGTTTTGACTATTTCTTAAAGAAGCCAAATCTATACGCTTAATTTAGAGTAAACAATCTATATTTATCGAGTTTGTAAATGTAATGCAAAGTGGTTACATGAGATACAAAACCAAATCCTAATTAAAATTCTCATCAAAACATGTTATGATCATTTCAAAATCAATCAATTAGGCATGTACAAGCACTACCTAGAGATAAAACTAACTTAGTCATATCTAAGAACATTTAAAAAAACACATAAAAATTAATCAGGATAAAGAGAATTTGAAAAGGACTCACCATAAATTATATAAGGACCAGCTTAAGCCTTCTCTGTTATGACAATGATATAAGTCTCTTACACTTCCACTACAACTCCAAGCTCAAAATGGGAAAGCTATAAGGTGGAAACAATGGAATTGAATATCAATGGATTTAGAGAAATTCATAGAATAATGAGAAAACTAATTGTACCTTATGCAAGTTATCATCCACTTAGTTGGAAGCAATAAATTTATAGATCAAGGGTTTTTGAGTTGGAAAAGAAAATAAACAAATAAATCAAAACCCCAAGTAAATCACTGAGGATGTGATTAAAGGGGAAGAATCAAACACTAAAATACTTGTAGGAATTTAGATTGCTAGGCACACAAAAGATCATGATTGCAATCAATTTTGTAAATACATATAACTAGATTTTGTGAGATTACAAAATGCACATGAATGATAAATTGGGCTAAACTTTGGAGTAATATTTTCAAAATAAATGTTATTCATATATAAACCACCTTTATAAAAAAAAATGTAGATGCAGGTCTCTAGTATCCGCTTCCATGTTAACAGACATTAGTATGGTTAAATAAACCATATTAAAAATAAAGTGTTAACAATGGCTTTGCCCAACTGCTCTAGTGTAAGTGCTACTATTCACACCTTTTTTTATAGTAAGGATTAAATCATGAGGATATGATTGGTTAAATCTCTTAAGGATGTAACCCTTGCCTTACCTCTTGTAGTAAGTTATTAGATTTATGATAGAAATAAGATTAAGTGACAATATAAGAACTTAAGATAAGGCTTAGTATGATTGCTACATATACACTATAAAGAATGATTTCACTTAATGGTAGGTTATTAGATATCTACTTAGGAAAATATTATCAATGAGTAAGGCATTTGCCTCATGCCATAACTTGATTATGTGCAAAAAATAACTTAATAGATAAGGGTACTATGTGTTAAGTTAAACATGGAAATCTATTTTTAAGTTGGACTGTTGGAAGTATGAAGTAAAATCACAAAAATATGAAATTAATCATAATAAATTTATGAGCGTACCTGGAGTATAACTTGATGAAACCATGACTGATCTAAATGATAATGAGTAGAATTACAACCTACTTGACCCCTTAGGTTATCAAGATAGAGAGAAAAGGAAGATAAAAATTTAGAAGAGTGAGAATCCTTATTTTTTCTGTGTTTCTAAATAATAACCCTGATCTCTCTATTTAAGGTCAGACTTGTGATAGGAAACTACTGACCACTAAAGGGCTGTAAGTTGGGACCTCTACCCATATGGACTTATGCATGATCCAACCTATCATGGATCACACACATTAAACTAGGGCCCAATCTGTACTATGCTTAATGTTAAAATACAAAACTAATTACTTAAATAAATATTTCAATAATTGATTAATGTTAATCCATATAATATTTCTAATAAAATTAATTATTTTATTTTGAAATATAACAATCTCCCACTTGGATAGCATTAATTAATTATATGAAATAATTAAAATATCAATAATTAAGCAATTAGTTATACATTAAGCTATAAACTTAATTCAGAAAATGAGACTACACAGAATCACTGAATCCGATAGGGAGACAAGTGATATAATGTCTCATAATCTTAAAGGAATAGAATAACGTTTAGTCTTTCGACTATAACTCAGAAGAGAAACAACTTAAAATCATTGAATCTGATAGGGAAATAAATGATTTATATATGTATAAAACATATTACTAATGTTTCAATATCCAAACTGAGTGACGATTACAAAAGTGGAATGAGACCATACAGAATCACTGAATCCGATAGGGAGACAAGTGATGTTAAATTAATGTCTCATGATCTCAAAGAACTAGATATATATATATATAATGTTACTGAGCAATGATTGCATAAGTGGAATGAGACCATACAGAATCACTGAATCCGATAGGGAGACAAGTGATGTTAAATTAATGTCTCATAATCCCAAAGGAACTTGGTATATATATAAAGTTAATCTTTTGACCACAGCTCATATCGTAAGAGAAACAACTTAAAATCATTGAATCCGATAGGGAAGCAAATGATTTATATATGTATAAAACATATCACCATTGTTTCAAAATGAGCAATTACTGGTCACAAATATCAATAAAATAAGATAAACATATCTAGACTCCCACTAAACTAAGGCTTCATAAAAATTTAACAAGACTCATATAAGTTAGTTGATTTTAAATACTCCTATAAGTAAGCCTTAAGTCAACAGATCCCTTGCATGTCTCCACTAGGGCTATGTTTAATGTGAATATGAAATTTAGCAATCTTTTCTCTCTAACAAATAGGAGTTTATCATCAAAAATTGGACAATATGTCTAGAATTCCTATTGTTTTGAGAAAAGCACAAAATAGAAGCCTTATCGCAATAAAATTTGGTAGAGATCGTGATATAGAATTAACTAATTGCATGCCAAATATCAACTTCCTTAACCTTATAGCCTGTCAAGTGGCCTCATAATATGCGATAAACTCTACTTCCATTGTTAAGGTAGCTGTGAGTGTCTTTTTAACACTTTCCTATGAAATAGCTCCTCCAAACATCATAAAGATGTATCTAGATGTTGACTTACGATCATCTATGTACAAAGCATAATTAGAATCTGAATAACCAATACTTTCAAGTAAATTAGATTGTCTACAAATCAACATATGATTCATAGTACTTTGTGAATGCTTCATGACCTTCTTGGCGACTTTTCAATGATCCATCCTAGGGTCACTTGAGTATCTTTCAAGCACACTAATAGCAAAAGCTATGTCTAAACGAATGCAAATATGTGCTTGCATAAGATTACTAATAGCAGAAACGTAAAGAATCTTATCCATTTTATCCCTTTCAATATCAACTTGAGGGCAATATGATTAAGACAGTGTATTATTTTTCTAAGTAGGCATTGGACTAGATGCACAAGTGTCCATTTTAAATCTTTCAAGCATCCATTCAATTAAATTGGCTTAGCACAAACCCAAAATACTATGAGCTCTATCATGATAGATCTGAATTCTAAGAACAAAGGATGTTTTTGCCAAGATCAGAATGACATGATAACATGCATTTTGACTCATCTAAATTAATTGAGTTTCTAGCCAACAAAATGTCATTAACATAAAGCACTAAGATGATTAAATTACTCTAATAAATTTATTAAAACTTCTGCAAGTACACAATATAGTCATATGGTATTGCAAGTCTCTAAACCCTTTGAGAACGTCTAAACTTAATGGCTAGCTGATTAGATTGTTCAACATAAGGATTTTTATTTATCTATACTGAAATGTCAACATTATCTCCTCTAGTGGTGAGAGAATCAAAATAAGTATAGGCAGGATGGTGGCCTTGTCACATAAATTGATAGCCTTAAGCATTGAACTCCCACTATCCAAGCCATCCTCAGAATAAAAATGTCCAATCAAACTTGATTATCTTGATACTATAAGTGAGATAATAAAATCTATAACCTCTTAATCCAATTCAGTACTTAATGAAGAACCCATTGATTATTCTAGAGTTTAATTTCTTCAATTAGGAATTATATGGTTTCATATTTACTTTACAATTCTAAAATCGAAAAGATTTCAAAATTTAAGAAATCTAGATCTAATAACATACTTTTGTTTTACCAATCTTTCTAATCTCTCTTTAGAAAAATGGCCTAAAATTGATCCCATAGAATGGAAGAATTTTAACTCATTCTAAGTTATTTATGCCTAATTATAGCATTGATGAGAATATCAGAAGATGCAACAGGATGATCTTTTAAATTCAAATGATATAGATCATTTTGTAAGGTGACATTACCAATAATAGCAAAATCATTATGAATCTCAATCTTTCTACTTCCTTGCCAAAGGGTATAACCACAATTATCTAAAATAGAATTAGAAATCAAATTCCTTCTGGTAGAAGGTACATAAATAACATTATTCAGATCCAAAATATGTCCAGATGATAAACATAAGGAAATTGATCCTATGTATTGAACCTTAACCTTACTACCTGGTACTCTAAAGACATTTCTCTCTCTCTTATTTGGGATCTACTGGTTCTTGAACTCCTTTAAAGAATTTGTAACATGAACAGTTTTACCAAAATCTAAACACCAAAATCCAGAAGATATTTCAAGTTTATTGGACTTAAAACACACTAAAGTTAGATAAGTAGAATTGAATTTCTCTTCAACAACTTTCATGTACATCACAATAGTGTCCTTATCTGGGATACTCTCTCTAATTCCCTTTTCAATAGTGAACTTAATCACTGCCAAATAAATCTGATTCGATTCATACCATTGTTTATAATAGGTCTTATCTGCAGCATTAGACTCGGGTAAGAGATCAGCCGGCTTTAGTTCTCTAAGAACCAAATCCTCCTTAGAGATTATCAGGTACATGTTCAAGGACTCTCTCCATTTATTATAGTTTATTCCATTAAGAGTCTTTACCACAAATAGTTATTAAAAGACCGAGACTGATACAACAGGATTGGGAAATTATTAATTATGCGTGCACAACATAATTACAACACAAGATTCCTAATTAAATAAATCAGTCAAATAATTATCTAACAAAGTGGTATCCAAAATACATGTACCATAGATTTAGTTTGTACAAAAGTCTACATAAAAATGTAATCAATATAACCATACCGATAGGGTACAAAAAATATTGAAACATTATAATTACTGCATGCCTATTCTAAGGAGTCTAAGCTTTAAAATTACATTAACAATGTTACATCGATAGGGTGTATCCATCATCAATGCAATGTACTCCTAAAAAAAAACTTAGAAGGATAGTATTTTATGAAAAATAGACTTATCATATCCCTAATTTATCATTGGTATGAAATAAATGGCTTTAGGTGTTTTATATGTACTAAAAATAACATAATTGAGGGCTTAAAATTATTTAATATAGTTATATTCATAATTAGAGAGAGTGACAACACACCAAACCCAGAAAAAATATAAAGAATGTCTATAAATTTTCTCAGATCAAAATTCAATAAATAAATTGCGTTTTCATACAATATAAACTTTCCAAAATTCAAAATAAATATTTATCGGAACCAAAAAATTCTAGAAAAAATATAAAAAGGTAGAAAATAAAATTTCACACAAAACATCAAAATCTAGAACCCAAAGGTCCAGCGTGTGACACACATGCGCTAACACGCGTTACGGCCGCGCGTGGGATTGAAGCAGAAACACAGATGCAGTTTTGTGGTGCGTGTATTCATGCGCTCATATACGCGCATGGTCAACACACAATCGGTTGACTAGTCAAAGGCCGCAGGCGCGTGTATTTCATGCGCTACGCGCCTGTCTTCACGCGCTCTACAGAAAACACCCTTTTCATGCGTGCGCGTGTCGCTCACGCTTGTGGCTAGCGCGTGTTCTTCATGCGCCTGGGCTGCAGCATCTTTCATCTTCTCTTTTGCGCAGTTTCAGATTTTGTTTACTGTTTTTCGCCATTAATGTGTTTTTAAGCTCAAAAAAATTTATTTTTAAGCCCTTTTAACCCTAGAAAAATTTATTTAGACTATTTTTCGACACTAACCCATGTATTAATCAAAGGAAAATAAGGATTTAATGGTGTATGATTAAAATCTATAGGATTTCTAAAATTTAAAAATTTCATGCCTTCATCCTCGAAATAATTATAGAATCAAAATATAATTAAACCAGATATATACGAGAATAAGATTCATGCATTACTCAGAAAGAAAAGCTTCAAATTTTACAATCTGTGGTTCTACATAATAACCCTGATATCTCTATTTAAGGTCAAACTTGTGATAGGAAACTACTGACCACTAAAGGGCTGTAAGTTGGGACCTCTACCCATATAGGCTTATGCATGATCCAACCTATCATGGATCACATACATTAAACTAGGGCCCAATCTGTTCTATGCTTAATGTTAAAATACAAAACTAATTACTTAAATAAATATTTCAATAATTGATTAATGCTAATCCATATAATATTTCTAATAAAATTAATTATTTTATTTTGAAATACAACATGGACTCCAAGTAGGAAGGCAATTGATAACAATGTTTAATAAAGTATGACATAATATCCTTAAGACAGAAACCACTATAACTTTTGGAGTATTAGTGGCACATGGTGAAGCAGGGTTATTTGATGAATTCCTCCAGGATAATTGAGATGTTCTTGTGGAATGTCAAAATTCAATATTGATGTGTTTTGCTTAGAAAAAACGGTTATCCCTAACCTTGAGAATTTATGGATGAATTCTTTTAAAGGGGAAAAGTTTTGTTACACCTTCCTTTAAATATAATAATTTCAAATTTACCTTGTGAAAAGAATAATTAGAATACTTAGTATACTCTTGTTTTAAACAAAACTTGTATATGTATGAAATTTTTTTTGATAAGTAAATATGGATGAATTATTGAGAAAAATAATATTTAATGTTTTGGAAAGTGATGGAATGGGAATTTTTTAAGGAATGGATGAGGAAAAATAGGTTGAGTTGTAAGTTTAAAGTTTTAAATTACGCTTGCTACTATTCCTTATTTTTTATTGCCAATTAGCCCTTCCTTTCTCATTTTTCACAAATTCCTTAACCCTTAACCCTAAATTCTCTTAACTTCTTCTCTTCATCTCCTCCTTCATCTCCTAGTTATCAATTAAAGGTAAGAAATCACCAAGTCTTCTTCAAGTTCTTTATCTAATCAAAGTAAGAACACTATCTTCATAAGGTTATCTTTCATCTCCTCTCAGTTTAATGAAAATTAAGTTTATTTTAGTTCCAAGGGAAATAGGAACCCTAACTAAGGATAACTTTTGATTTTGGTGTGATTAGGATTAAAAAGTATCAAATTTACCTTATAGCATCTTTTTTTATATTAAGTGAGTGGATACACAATTCTTATTATTAGATTTTAAATATTTGAGCTTGAAAGTAATATTTTGGATTTTTATGAAAATGTAAATGTAGTAGTTTAATTGATGTGTCGATTTGCAGTTTGAGTTTGATTTAATGGTGGAAATAACATTAATAGTATGAGGGTAATGTATATTTGTGATTTAGGATGGAATAATGATATGAAAAATGCATTTAGGTGATAAATGTTGAGTGAAAGTGCTTTCTTCATGCTAGAACTTTGTAGAACTAGTCTAGAATGATTGCTTGTTTATCCAAAATAGCTAACCGCTATTCTAGAATTCCTGACAAGGTCGAGTCTAGAGCAGATCAGTTGCCTATTTGTCCTAGAATGGCTAGGCATTTGTTTTTTTTTTTTTTCAAGATTTCAGGTCTAATTTAGAAAAGTCATAACTCTTTACACCTAATTTAAGAAAATCACATATTGTTAGAAAGGTATTTGAGTTTACTTTCAAAAGGATTTAGTTTCAAACTAACATCTTGCATAGATTTTGTGATATCACTAAAATAGTGGAAAAGGTTATAAATTTCAAATTGCAAAAAATTGATTTTTTACTTTTAACTTATAGAAAACATATTACTTCGAACCTTAAATATTTTAAATAAAATACCAATCTATTGAAAGCTAATTGTGTGTATTGTCATATTAAGTAAGTTTCATGGGCAATAAACTTGGAATTTTTTAGTTAATCATAAAACCTCATTCAATGGTCAAAATTGATATAATTATAAAATGGATTATACTTAATCTACAATGTAACATCATGATATCTAAAGGTCCAAATATAAGGTATATGGTTCTTAAATATTAAAATAAGTATAGTTTATGATATTTATGAGATGAATATATTAAGTAACAATCATGAAATAAGAATTTAGAAGTTTTGCCATATGATATGTGTTGTAATGAACTTATTACATTAATCTTAGAATGGAATGTATTATGTGGTTATACATTTGAGGCATAATAATCTTATGAAACATGATATGCATATAGTTATAATGGTGTTAATGCTATGGAGTTTTGTAACCATGTATTCAAGCATGGCGTTATTTGATTGATGTGATAAAAATGGCTTATGCCATAATATGAGAAATGAAAGCATTAAGCAAATATGATTTAAGAAACATGATGGCGTGATGTGTATACTGATCGATTGAATTTTGGTAGAAAGGAGGGTAGGATATAAGATTGGTGCATGAGAAGTAAGGATAGGAAAGAAAGTAGGGAATAGAGTTAGATTTGGAGTCACCAAATGGTTATATGTCTTTTTATATGCGATTGTTGTTAAGTGTGTGATGAGATGAACATTTATAAACTTTAATTATTCTTGAACAATATAATGAAGATAAATTGATTGTGAATAGGCCTCTTAAGCTTATTTAAAAATGCATGTGATGAATTGTTATGAACAAACCTTATTATGCAAATTAATAATTATGAAAGCATCATTTTGTTGTACTTTACATGAAGATGGTTTGGTTAGTAAGATTACTCTATTATTTTGCTTACTTTTTATGGGTTATCTAGTCATTGAATTTCAAACTCACTTTTTCATGTTTTATTTCATAGATATACAAGGTAAGTCTTTACCGCCACCTCTTCAAAGCTTGCATAGCAAGCATGTTTTCCATACTAGCTTTAGTCGCACAAGAAATGTGTAAATAAACTATTTTGGGGCCTTCTCTCTTACTACACTTCTTAGTTCCTTAACTAGGGTTATAATGATTAAATTTGATTAGGTTAGTGGAAAATGGATTGTTGGTTCCATATTGGTTAGGAGTAAATTAGGGTTATGACAATATACCATCTAGTTCTCCTACCATACCTTATATTATATGAAATGACATATGCAAAGCCACATGTAACTAAATTATAGATAATATAATATATTAATAAAATTATGTACATTATATATTTGTTTAGGTTGCTTGTGATAATAAATTTGTTCAAGATTTTCATAAAATGTGATAGGTACTATCATATGTTTTGTATATTTGAGCATTATATTAAGAACTTCATGTACACAACACCATTACAAATTTACCCTTGGACATTGCCATATTGGTTTTAGTTAAAGAGAAAACTGATATATATAATGATATAGTGACACTTTTTAAAATTAAATGTAATTTACTATATTAGTTAAAATAATAAACTAACATTACAAACCTTCTTTTCTAATGGAAGGTAAAGGGTGAAAAGGTGGGTGTACATAAAACCAACATTGAATATTAATACTAGATTGATTTTTAATTAATTATCATTTAAATAAATATAATTTGGAATATTAGATATTAATTGTAAATTAAACTGATGTCTAAAGGAATGTCAACAACTAATTAAAATTTGTATTTATGGTGTTATTAGAAAATATAAAGAACAGTTATTGGTTGTACAAAAAATCAACATCTAAAGGCATGTTAATAACTAATTAATAATTGTATTTACAATTTTATTAGAAATTATAAAGAACATTTGTATTTTAGATATTAATTGTGCAAGGAATCGACATTTAAAGTAATGTTAACTACTAATTAATGAATGTATTTACAATTTTATTGCAAATTGTAAAGAATATTAGTCTTTTAGACATCAATTGTACATGAAAATTAACATCTAAAGGTTATCTACACCTAATTTAATGTTTCTATTTATGGCATTATTAGAAACTATAAAGATTATTTATATTTTAATAGTTTGCTAATTTAAAATGTATTATGACATTTATGAGGTGAATACTTACAACATCAATTATTAAAATAATTAACATCTAAAAGGTATATTAGTTAACTTAACATGAAAAAAATGCATTTTTAAGACATCGGTTATATGTTAATAATGAACATAGAAGGTCTTCTATTGTATATAAATTACAATTTTAATCTCCATTTGAAACATTTTTACAATGCCTTAGTATCCATTATCTAATTCTAATGTTCAATTTTGATTCAAAGATAGTCCTTCTTCCATCTAATGGACCCCATTTAAAGAATGCTACAAATCTTTTCAAAAGACTTGTCTCACCTTTGACATCTTAAGTCTTATAGTGTTTGATTAAAAACAAGCATGTGAGACTTGAATACCAAAGGAAATGCAAGTTCTTTGATAAGATCTACAACATTTCTAAATGAACTTATTGAGATGAAAGAGGAGGTTATCCTTAAATTCATTCCAAACTCTAATATTAATAATAAAGGCAAATGTATTGCCTAAACTAATAACTTAGTATTAGTAAGGAACATGTTGAAGATTTATATTTGTTATAACTAAGTTAGGAGCATTCCTCCGCCTTTATTTCTCCATAGGGGTGGATAAAGGCTTTCTTCTTAGCATTATTAAGTTGTATATATGACCTATAATTAGCACTCTAACTCAAGCACAGAGAATTCAACAAAAGAGAATTGACAACAAGGAACATGTTAAAGATTGGTGTATTTGTTATTACTTAGATGAAATCCTCCCTTTACCTTGATTTCTCCACATTGGTGTAGGGAGGATGTCATCTTAACATCATCAAGTTATATATTATAAGCTTTCCAACTTAAAAGCCTTCAAGTAAAGGAATTGGTTATTTATTGTATTAGTGTTTTAGTGATGATGTACTAATATATATAATGAAAAGTTAGTTTTTTATTGTATTTTTTTTATGTAATGATGCGAAGAAGTTTATGGAAATAAATAAAATTGTAATTTCATAATTCCTTATTCTCTCATTTCTCATATATTTCATTATTTTCATTCACAACTTTTTTGCATTTGTATTGCTTTCTGGTTTTTGAATAGATAATCATTTTAATGTATAATAAGTTAAAAATATTACTCCTCTTTTTGTAAAACATTTAAAAATAATGGTTTGATTGAAATATTATGTTAAGTGTGTTTGCTCAATGTATTAATTTGTTTTGTGTATAAGTGTGTGAAAAATAGAACATTTTGTTATGAATAAAGTATTTCAATGTGTTGTAAAACAACATATAAACCATGTTAATTTCTTTCAAAAAATTGATGTCTTTATGTTATAATGTCAATTTATTATAATAATCAAAGTATTAAACTATATTTCTCATATTTGGACACTTGTTATCCTACAATAAAAAATTATTAAACCATGTTAGTTGTTTGTATTTAATTAACATGGAAAATATTTCAAATTGCAATTATTTGTTAATTGACATATTATATTTGACCATTAAAATTTTTACATCAAACATAAGATATTCCACATTAGTTTTAGTATATAACTAACATGGAATATCCAATTATATCATTTTTTTTAAAAATTCATTAAAATGATGACCAAAGTTGAAAGAGATGGTAATCTCTAACTTGACACCAAGAAGTAGAATGTAAAGTTCTTTGATCTTTCTCTTAAGATTTATTATGCCCTCAAGAGATATTTCCATCAAAGTTTATCAAAGCTCATGTTCAACTTCTTGTTCTTCCCTTAGCTTATTAAATTCTTCTTCAATATGTTAAGGTGCATTTATAATGTGAGTAGTTTCATTAAACATAATGATGAACTATATAAGGTTGTGATATTGTACCTCTATTTTTATTTGGATTTTGTGTATTTGATTTCCTTTTTTAAAGTTTTAAGTAGATTGGGTGCTGATATTTGCTTAGTAACTTCATTAAAACTCTTATAGTGTTCACATGTTTGTGTATTTTTTTTATGTGTGGATATATATATATATATATATATATATATGTATATGTATATATATATGTATATGTATATATATATGTATATGTATATATATATGTATATGTATATATATATGTATATGTATATATATATATGTATATGTATATATATATATGTATATGTATATATATATATATATATATATATATATATATAATATTAGCATTTGTATAAAAGTTGAAATTCAAAAGAAATGGTCAAATATAACTAAATGTGCACTTGAAAAATTGAAACTTTCATATTATTCGCATGTTTGTGTATTCTTTTATTTATGGATATATATATATATATATATATATATATATATATATATATATATATATATATATATATTGTATTAGCATTCACATAAAAGTTGAAACTAAAAAGAAATGGCCAAATATAACTCCTTTTATTCTTTAAATATGCACTTGAAAAATTAAAACTCTCATATTATTCATATGTTTATATATTTTTTTGATATATAGGTTTCTTATGTGGTCATGGATCATGGCTAGATGTTTGCTTATCGCCTAACCCTTGAATATGCCAAGAGAGTTGATGAGTTTATTAAATTTACTATAGGCAAAGAGAAAGATAACAAAACTGGTAATGAACTCATTTTATGTCCTTATAAAGAATGTGTCTATGTTAAAATGCTTAATTCAATAAGGATAAGAGAGCATTTATTTTTGAAATTCATTAACTGGAGATATACGTAATGGATATGGCATAGGGAAAATGAATTGTATTGTTTATCATGTACCTATATAGGTAAGAGAGTATACAAAGATGATGACATAAATGTAAGAATTGATGATCAATTAGAAGGCATGGTTTATAATATTGAAGATAATTTCATTGAGTGCCCTCACATCCTTCATGAGTTATTAAATGATGCAAAGAAGCCTTTATATTTGAGTTGCATCAAATTTACATAGTTATTTATTATACTGAGATTATTCAAGTTGAAGGTAGGGAATGGTTGGAGTGACAAGAGCTTCATAACATTATTACAACTATTGAAAGAAATGCTTATCAAAGGAAATAGGCTACCATATTGTACTTATGAGGTTGAGAAAGTCATGTGCCTAATGAATATGAAATACAAAAAGATGCATGCTTATCATAATAATTGCATATCGTATCGAAATATGAATAGAGGTTTAAAGTAGTGTCTAAAATAAGGGCATAATATTACAAAATAAGGAAGAATGATGACATTAATAGTAAAAAGGCTTTAACTAAAATGTTGTTATATCTTCTAATAATACTAAGATTTAAAACAAATATTTATTAATGTAAGGAATGCTAAGAACTAAACATGACATGTGGACCAAATACCACTCAATGACAAGTTTCCATATCTCCTTGGTTCTTCTCAATGGCACATTAGTTGATACGTTGTTCTTTACATTTGGTACTAAGCTAAGAAAATTTTAAGCTTACACTTTGCACCAATGAAAAATAAGGCCTTATAATGTTGATTTTTTTTTTTGGTAATTGACGTGATAAGTTGTGTTTATTTTTGAAAATGTCTCCATGCTATTATATACTTTGATTTTTACTTTAATTAACATAAATGTGACAATATTAAAAGGTAAATCTATAGTAATGACTTAAAAAATTAACATCTTAAGTTTTTATAGTTTTCTTGTAACCTTATAAATGTTATAACCTTAAATGTTGGTTAAGTCCAAAACCAATGTATTAAAATTTAACATTTTCTTACCAGACTTTTGGAATAACTTTAGATAATGCACTATAATAAATTATCACTTGTTCCATGAATCATATTATGAAAATTTAAAAATTGTGATAATTATATCTCTTGCTACAAGAATAGAAAAAAGAAACTTCAAACAAATGCATAAAAAATTTAAAAAATTTAAGCCACAAAAAAATTACCTATGGTGAAATATCACTTTATGCCATAAATTAAGTTATTAAAATGCTTATTTGTGAGAAGTTTATTTGTGCCACAATATAGGTAAAAAAAAGTTTACATATGGCAAAATATCATATGTACCATAATATAATAAGTAAAAAAAATTATCTATGATGAACATACATAAAAAAAATGATCATATTGATTGGAAGAATAAAATAAATTTTGAAGAGATAAATTTATATTACATATAAGGGCTTATTTAGTGAATTTGGTGAGGCAAATGGATCATAAGCAAATTAGTTAAATTGATAAATAAAACTAGTGATATTATTATTATTATTATATAAAATATGTATTATAATATTAATAATATTAAATTATTATGTAATAATAGTTTTTACATTCATCATTACAATATAAAAGAAATTTTTAATAAAAAATTTAAAATAATAATTATGTAAAATTATATTTAATTTTATAATAATTAAATCATTATGTTAAAAAATTTTAATATCTTATTTTGATGTTTCATTAATTTCACTTATATCAATTCATTCCTTACAATTTTTTTATCAATTTTAACCCTTATAAATAATAATTTGATTAATTTAGTCTATTCATTAGTATTTCTATTGATGAGCTAATGACTTGATAGATGAAGTGACAAAATTTAGATATAAATAATATATAAGTAAAAAAATTAATATTAAATATTTATGAGGAGCAAATGATTTAACTTACATTTGTGAGAGACAAAATGGGCATTATAAATAAAAATTTAAAATAAATAAATTTATAATAATTTAAATAGTAATTTAAAATTAAAATTTAAATATATATGATAGTTAAAGTTATGATTTATATGAGTATTTATTTTATGTAATTTAATCTTTGTTGAAGAATTTTTTAAACATAATAGAATTTTTCTCAAAAGATGTTAAAAATTTTATTTTTTATCTAGTAATAACTTCCTTCATAACAATTAATGGAAAAATTATTACTTTGGAATTGAATTTATTTTGTAATAATTTAATTATACATATTGTAACCATGCACATTCGAAAAAATTATATACAAGTATGATTCACTAGTGTATGTATAACTAAGTATAAATTAAAACATTTTATTCTTAGAGTAATATATGTTTCAAAATACATATTTAAAGTTTCATTGAAGGTCAATATTGAAATCATTGACAATTAATGTTTTTAATTTTTTTTGTATTTGGTCAATCACAAATGTGAGTTATATCAATTTGTACCTCACAAAATTTTAGTGTCAATTTCATCCATCACATATTATTTATTTATTTTAGTCATTCTATTTTTATAGTCATTAACCTTTTAACAAATGGACTAAATTAACTAATTTCTTATTTGTGAGATATCAAATTAATACAAAATATTTGTGAGGGTTAAAATTTATGCAAGTGAAAATAGTGATGGAATGAATAAGGTTTTAGTCTATAAAAAATAATTTTTTTAAAATAAAGTCATAAAACTTTTTAACATGTGTGTCATTTTATTGAGTGTATTCATGTAGTATTTCATTATTATATAATTAAATTGCATAATTGTATTTTTATTCGTGAATCAATGAATCAACTAAAACTTTATATAAAATGTATTATAATATTGAGAAAGTAAACTAATATGATGGTAAGGCTTGTTTTTCCTCAGTTTAGAGATTCAAATTCAATTCATTGTAAATGGCAATTTACAATTACCAGATAGATAGAGTTTTGATAATTTATACTAATTTAATATGAGATAAAAGCATTAATGGGTTTTAGTAAATGTGTAGGCTAGATAACATGTTGACACCTAGTCAAATCATTTGGATGAATAGTTCAATATGAATATATAAAAATTATTTTAGCTAACTATATTAGTTTTTGTTCTAATTTGATTTTATTTTTTTTCCTTGATTTTATTTGTGATAGTTTTAGTTATTAGTCATCAATGTACTTTTCCTACCATATATATACTTATGGCTTAAAGATTATATTAGCCACAAGTAAAGTTATGGCAAAAGAAAAATTATTCAAGTCATGGAATCTTTTTTGTATGAAAATTTTCTTGTCATATATATTTATGCCAATGGCCTATTCAACCAATATTCTTGAAGCTAAGCAATGTAGCAACAAAAATTTTGATCTTGTACCATGATTTTAATTATGGAACAAGTGATGATTTGTTGTAGTAACAATTGCTTACGAATCCAATATTTGAAGTTTTTCTCATTTTCCTAGCAACATTTAAATGCAATATGTTTCAATGTTTGTTCGATACAAAATTGATGTGAATACTTCTTAATTTTCCTAAGCAAGTATATAGAAAACTTTAGATGATGGTTACTCCCTGAATTGATGTAAAAAGTTTTTATCTAAACATCAATGTATAAAACAACTAACATCTAAACATTTCATAAGAATTAAAATGTTGGTTATGTATAATAATTGATGTATTAATGTAAGAATTCTTAGTATTTAACAGGATCTTCATATCAAATCTAAAATCACAAATTTTGATGAACTAAAACTAAAAGAGAAATTAGGATTATGTACCTATTGATTTATTTTAATAATCTTCTAAAGAAATCATAAGTATACAAGTAATTGCTAAAAAATTTAGGTTTTTCCTTCCTTCACATTTGACAATACATAATAACTTCGATGGGGCAAGTTATCAATAACATCATGTGTGGAGAGGAGACCTAGTCTCATATTAATAAACCCTAATTGAGTTCATCTATCATGGACTTAATAATAGGCTTTATACTAAATTTTCCTTAATAGGCCCCATCACATTCTTAATAAAATATTATACCCAAGAGGTAAATTAAAAATCTATTAGATCACTTAAGTTATATATTAATAAGATTTTAGTAAAAAAATAAGAAAATCCAATTAATGGTAGCCCAAAATAATAAAAATTCTTACATTCTCTCACTTAGGCAACATTAATTGAGTTTTATTAATTTTAAAAATAATTTAAAAATGACTTTAAGATCAATAACAATTTTAGTGGCCATAAAATATCATAACCTAATAAATTTACCTCATAACATGATCAGTTCTAATAAAGCATTAAACTTAGAACTATGGAAGATGATATATTATAAAATAATGTAGTACAACCATAATTACATAAGTCAATTACTTCATTGACATGATCGCAAGAATGTAAATGCATAGTTACACTTATAGTATGACCAAGTGATCCTCTTATACTATTATGTAAAGCTCCTTATTATAATCTTTCTCACGAAAGTCATCATATCTTCACAAAATGATCATCTAAGGTTTTTACAAACAATTTAACATCTCTAGAAGAGACAACTACAATTAAATTTATTATAAGATCTCAATTAATTATCTCTACAAGGTGACAATTGTAGCAGCTTTTATTGAAATAACATTATTTCATCAAGAAAACAATCATATCCTAAGATATGTTAATGGTATCAATATATATTTCCAGAGAAATATTGTCATGATAAGTTAATCAATAAGGTACAATCATTTGTATAATTACATTATCCAGTGGAAGTAGGGCTATCAATGAGTCGTGGTCAGCAAACCAACCCGCAACCCATTTTTACGGATATGGGTTTTTAAAGTTAGACTCGTTTTTAATGTAAGTAATACAGACCAGCCTGTCACAGACTTGGTTCATGATGAACTAGCCTGTATTCATAGAATTTACGAGTTTTTAGTTAAAACCTATGGATCCGCCTGTACCTATCACAAGTTTTGACGAGTTTGAATCCCTAAAATTGAACCTATTTTTTAACATGGGTAATATGGACTAACCTGTTATAGACCTGACCCATCGCAGACCAACTCGTATCTGTATGGGCTAACCTATTTGACAACCCTAAGTGGAGGTATCAAGGCACAATTATTTGTATAAATATATATTAGCTCCCACTAGTTAATCACATTAGTAATTACAAGAAATAAAATTAAATTTATTCCTCATGTGATTGATTAAAATAATTTATTTTTTAAGAAGTTTTTAAAATTTCAATATTGATATTTATGATAATAATACCAAACTTCCTTTTTTAAAATCATTTTGACAATAAGATATTTAATATTTCTTGTAGCATACAAATAATAACAATTACTAATTTACATAATATATTGTAATAAATATTTTAAGATAACAAATGAAATTATCCAATTTATCAATCATTAAGCCCATAACATAATACAATTCATAAAAAGTAAAGAGAAAACAATTAAACTTTACTTGAAACTTTTAAAATTAATATATTAATCACTTAAATTAAGGAAAAAATATTAAGTTTAAAATATATGATCAACATTACCATTAATGATAAGCTTACCTTAAGATTAGCCCATCTTAAGGTATATAAATAATCAAGGACAATATAATCCTCATAATTTTTTATTAATTTCACACTTGTCACAAAATATTCTTTTAATAAATAAGATCTTTAAATTATGCTTGATGTATCAAACATATCCTAAAAAGATACTCTCAAATTTTCTAAGCTTGTTATTTAACTTATCAAAATTTGATGTTAAAATACTCAATAGAATATTAACTAAGACTTAAAATAAAAGCTTGATATTATCTAAATAAGGAAAATATGAATATCAAAAACTTAATTTCATATTCTTTTAAAGGCATATATATAAACAAGTGGAAGCAATTATTATCAAAATTAAGGCAACATTTAAATGGTATATTAATTCATTATAGAATCATTACTATCTTGATATAAAATTATTATATTTTACAATATTTTATATTATAGTCTAAAACTTAAAAATTGAACAAAAGTTTAAACTTATTATACCTATAATATATATTTCAAAATATATTAATTATTCTTAAGTACATCATTGTACTAGGAATTGTAAAACATGATAAGGAATATGTGTATATATATATATATAATAAAAAAATTGACAAAATACTTATAAAATTTATACCTGCATATGAGTATACTTAATCCTTATATGATCATCAAAAAGAAGAAAATATATATAAATGAAATTTCAAAATGGAACTTTTCAATTATACTATGATATCATAACTTTGAAATTATAATAATAATATTAGATAATAATATCAATATTCAATATAAATAATTATATTTGATATTATAATACTTCCACTGATGTCAAAATTTTTTACTAATTAATTTAAAATATTTTAACCTTTAAAAATATCAATTATTTGAAACAAGTGAATCATTTGTCAAATTTTACCAAAGACATCATGGAAGAATTTTTAATATATAAAATTATATATAAAAAATGTTAAACATATACTAAAATATAAGTTTATAGTGCTCATTATTTCTTTATAAGAATTCTCCAATTAAAATTTTCATTGAAAAATTCATGAATTGATTAAAAAATAGTTTATATTTCTCTAAACCTTTATGGGCAATATTAAAAAATTATTGACAAATTTAATTATAAAATTAAAAAAATAATTTCAAAAATATAATTAACAAATTTTATAAGATTTCAAGTATATTACTGTACAATCTTTTGTGAGTAGAATATCTACTACATATAAGAACTCCCACATAGTTCAATAAATAATGTGAACTATAAAAAATTTATTTAACATTAAAAAATGAGTATAATTATTTAATTTTCACTTTATTCCAATAAAAATATAAATTGCATAATAACACTAATAATTTGTTATGACAGCACTCCTTACAAATTATGGAATTAACAAGATTGGAACAAAAATATTTTTTTAATAATAATAACTTTAACAATATGAAACATAATAACAAATTATTTTATAAGTAATAAATTGCATATCCTTGTGGATATTAAAAAAAAATACTATCCTCAAGGATATCCATATCAAGAGTATTTAAAATCAAAATTATAATAGTTTTTTAAAAATAAACAAAGTCAAAATTTATCATTGGAAGTTGGATTACTATTTAAATAAAATGTGCTAGCATTGCACAATCATTATTTCTAACATGGGAAAGAAATAGTGATAATCATTATAGCATTTAGACTTTAAGTGCATCATTACAAACTTTCTTTTAGGCAAAGAATATAAAATATTTTAGGAAAATCTCTAATGATAAGCTAATTGGATAATAAACCCATTTTTCCTAATAAAAGCAAGTCCAACACCTGTGAGTAGAAAGATCACCTTTCTTAGGAAAAATAAAAAATCTAACACCTATGTGTAGATAAATTTTTCAATACATAAATTATCCAAGAAGCTATATTCTACTTAACTAATTCATACAATAATCTTCTGTGGGTAGGTCATAGTATAAATTAATTAAGATAATAAGAACATCCCATAAAATTTAATAGGAATATATTAGCTTAATAAATGGTCATTGTGGTGATATATATTTATTAACACCAAATAAATTTCCATGGGACAACTTATGACAAATTATCATATCCTAAAAATATTTTAACAAGATTTTATTAGATCAATAAGTAACCCATTGTGGTGGTAGACACTTATATTACCAATCAAATCTCATGGGATAACTAATAGGCCATAATCAAGTATTATATCTCAAAAAAGTATAATAGGAACGTACTAGTTAAGTAAGTAAGCCATTATGATGACAATTACTCACTTTACCAATGAATTTCTATGAGATAAGTAATAGCCTCATAATCAATTATTATTTTCATATTCACTTTAAACATGCAAGTTTCCCAAGAAACAAAACAATTTCAACCATTTCAATTATTATGCATGCAATTGATCATGCCCTATATTGCAAAATAAAATAAAAGCATTCCCACTTAGATCATCTTATGAGTATACATTGGTATGTAATCTCATAAAGTATATACATCAAATGTAGACCAAAACATTCATATCATTTATATAAATTTTATAATATAAAAATAATAGTAAATTATATATAAAAAATATTTTTGAAAATTTCTTTAATCCTATGTCAATGATTGAATTTAATAATCTCATTATCTCCAAATTTCATATTTCACTAAGGAACATATAAGAAAATAAAACAAATTCCATTAGTACTCATAACAATAAATTACAAAAATGATTATATAATATAGAATTACTACTAATTAGACTTAACTAATGTAAAATTTGGTCTCGCACCATAATGGTATCTTAAATAGTTATGTTTCAAGATCTGTATCTTATATACGAAATATCTAAACTAACATATTAAAAATCACCATAATTATCTCAACAATTTTCAAAATTATAGAAACACATCTAAGTGTCCACGATATGGTAGAATTGTATCAAATCAACATGAAATTATTGTTAATAAGCATATTAGGTTCACTTGAAAAATAATTTATCTTCTTTTTTTAATGTACAACATTATGTTTCTTAAAGGAAAAGAGAACTTTGAACAAAATTTTACTAATATATTTTTCAAAAATCCTTTATATTAAAAGAAAGATAAAATAAATTTCTGGTTTCAAAATAGTCCATCTCTACTAATAAATAAAATAAAAAATGAAATTAGTTAGCTTGTTAAATGTTTATTATGATGACAAATGTTTAATTCCACCAAGTTCATTCTAAATAAGGAAAAGCGTATCCAAATTGCCCATAAAAAATTTTCACCTCCATATAAATTTTTCCAAGATGTATCTCATTCTTGAAATATATCAAAATAATTTCAATAATTATCAACAACTTTCTAAAATATTTATAAATTAATATCAAATTAAATAAAAGAAAACACATGTACATAAAACTTGAAGCATAAGTAACTTGCACAAAATTACACACACACACATATATATATATATATATATATATATATATATATATATATATATATATATATATATATATATAACAATATGCCAAAACAAATATATAATATATATACATGAAAAAAAATTTAAAAGCACATATACATACATACATACATACATACAATGCAGCTGCCAAATGAATGACAGAACATATGGTTAATGTCAAAGCATATTATATATATATATATATATATATAAGGTTTAAGCATGACTAACATATATATATTTATATATTAACAGAGTATATACAAAAATCACTGTACCAAAGCAATATATATAAATAAATTTCAGATGTCATCGCGCCAAAGCATATATATTTATATATAAAACAAATTTCAAAAGAAGACGTCAGAATATACGTAATATATATATATATATATATATATATATATATATATATATATATATATATATATATATAAGCACCATATGATTCAAAAAATTATTCTAATAAAATCATGTAGAGGTAATTGTAAAAAAATTAAATTAAAATCACAATTAATTAAATTAAGTTTTAGTTTGATATAACACATTCTAATACCACATGCAAGAATTGTTAGTATTTAATAGGATCTTCGTATTAAATTTAAAATCACAAATTTTGATGAACTAAAATTAAAAGAGAAATTAATGCAAGAATTGTTAGTATTTAAGAGGATTTTCATGTCATTTTAAAACCACAAATTTTGATAAATTAAAATTAAAAGAGAAATTAGAATTACATATCTCTTGGTTTATTTCAATAGTTTTCTAAAGAAATCATAAGTATACAAGTGGTTATTGAGAGATTTAGGACTTCCCTTCCTTCACATTCAATAGCACATGACAACTTCGATAATGCAAGTTATCAATAGTCTTATGTGTGGAGAGGGGACTTAGCATCACATTAATAAATCCTAATTGAGTCCATCCATCATAGACTCAATAACAAGCTTTGCACCAAATTTGCCTTAACATGCCCCATCACATTTTTAATAAAATAGTATACCCAAGTGGTAAATGAAAAACTCATTGGATCATATAATAATAATTCAGGATTACAAAATTGAGCCATTTATTAATATGGTTTTAATAAAAAATAAGAAAATCTAATTAATAATAGTCCAAAATAATAAAAATTCTTACAATTAAATCTTTTTACAATTTAAAAAATTTATTGTGATAACAAATATAAGTCTTGCCTTTTGCTAATGTCTATCTTGTGGCATCTATTTGCACTTCTGTAGTAGTGCAATAAAACAATTTCCCACCAACTAAGTGTAAAAGGGGTAGAAAACATTGCAATTTGAAAATTACCTTCTGTGAAATTTATTAGACAACTTTGTTACCCTTCTATGAAATTTATTTGACAACTTTGTTGACTTGCAATTGGAGCAATTTGGTCATTTGACAATATTGACTTGCTATTTTTGTTTACTTTTCAAAAAAATTAAATAAAAATTAATATTTTTACCATTTTCTTTTCACCTATTTTTTATACATCCAAACAATAAGTGAGAAAGTATTTTTCCATATATTCTTTCTAGCTCTTTTTTTTTTATCTATTTTCTTTCCATAATTTTTCCTACCATATCCAAATATAGTGAAAAATTTGTAATTCTATCATAACATTGAAATTTTAGTACCATTCCCTTTCTATTTTGACTAATTACCATATTTGATATAATGGTTAAGTGATTCTTAAAATAAAGAATCCAATTTCTAATTTGTCGAAAAAATAATAGAAAATAGACCTAAAAATCTTAATGTTAATGTAGAATTAGAAAAATTTCCCAATCTTTTGACATACGTCTTCCAGTATTAATGAATTTCTCGGGTCAATTTAGTTCCAATGAAAAATGTCAATAAACTCCCGCGTGAAGTGATGGGATGTGTCATGATATTTGTAGTAATGGGAAGTGGCTCACGGAAAGCAGACTCTGCCTTCGATTAGTTCATTTTGAAGGTTATAACCCAACCAACTTGAGTGTAGATTTTTTTCCGTCGGTCAATAAGATTTGGCTACAAAACCACTCATGATCAATATAACACGATATTTATGGGGTGAAATACTCAAGTACATACAATATCTGTCACAGCACAATTAATTAAATCAGCGTTCTACTTTGATATAGCACATTCTAATATTACACGTAAGAATTGTTAGTGTTTAACAAGTCTTCATATCAAACTTAAAACTACAAATTTTGATGAACTAAAATTAAAAGAGAAATTAATGTAAAAATTGCTAGTATTTAATAGGATATTCATATCATATTAAAACCACAAAATTTGGTGAACTAAAATTAAAAGAGAAATTAAGATAATATACCTCTTGATTAATTTTAATAATCTTCTAAAGAAATCATAAGTATACAAGTGGTTGTTAAAAGATTTAGATCTTCCCCTTCTTCATATTTGATAGCACATGGCAACTTCGATGAGGCAAGTTATCAATAACCTCATATATGGAGAGGGGACCTAACATTATATTAATAAATACTAATTAAGTCCACTCATCATGAGCTCAATAACAAGCTTTGCTCCAAATTTGCCTTAACAAGTCCCATCACATTCTTAATAAAATAATATACCCAAGCGGTAAATTAAAAATTCATTGAATTACTTAAAAATAATTCAAGATTACAAAACTGAGCTATATATTAATATGGTTTTAATAAAAAAGAAAGAAAATCTAATTAATAATAGTCCAAAATAATAAAAATTCTTACAATTAAATATTTTCACAATTTCAAAAATGTTATTATGATAACAAATATTAATCTCACCTTTTGCTAATGTCTGTCTTGTGGCATCTATTTGCATTTCTATAGTAGTGCAATAAAACAATTTCCCACCAAGTAAGTGCAAAAGAGGTAAAAAAACATTGCAATTTCAAAATTACCCTTCTATGAAATTTATTAGACAACTTTGTTGACTTGTAATTGAAGCAATTTGGTCATTTGACAATATTGACTTTTTATTTTTCTTTACTTTTCAAACAAATTCAATAAAAAATTAATATTTTTACTATTTTCTCTTCACCTATTTTTATACATCCAAACAATAAGTGGGAAATTATTTTTCCATATATTTTTTATAGCTCTTTTTTCTATCTATTTTCTTTCCACAATTTTTTCTACCATATCCAAATATAGTGAAAAATTTGTAATTCTATCATAACATTGAAATTTTAGTACTATTCCCTTTCTATTTTGACTAATTACCATATTTGATACAATAGTTAAGTGATTCTTAAAATTAAGAATGCAATTTCTAATTTGTCGAAAAAATAATACAAAATAGACCTAAAAATCTTAATGTTAATGTAGAATTAGAAAAATTCCCCAATCTCCGGCCTTACGTCTTCCAGTATTAATGAATGTCTCGGGTCAATTTAGTTCCAATGAAAAATGTCAATAAACTCCCGAGTGAAATGATGGGATGTGTCATGATATTTATAGTAATGGGAAGTGGCTCAAGGAAAGCAGACTCTGCCTTCGATTAGTTCATTTTGAAGGTTATAACCCAACCAACCTGACTGTAGATTTTTTTCCGCTGGTCAATAAGATTTGGCTACAAAACCACTCATGATCAATATAGCACGATGTTTATGGGGTGAAATACTCAAGTACATACAATATCTGTCACATCACTTTGGCTGGTAATAAATTTGTATATATTCCGATTATAAATATGTATTCTTACTTTTAAATAATAAACAGAAATCGATTTTGTGAAAATCACGTATATTAAAAATCGTATTTTTGTAATTTTCAATGCATTATAAATTATAATTAACTTCAATAATTGAGGATAACAACATGCATTATAATTGGAATATAAAAAAAAATTCTTTTTAAAACTACTGCAAATGTTGGAAATTATGAAAATCTATATCTATTGATCCCAATAATTAAACATAAGTTGGTTTGGCTTATATTTACGATATGGGACGGAAAGGAAGGGGAATAGGGAAGAATGGAGAGAAAAGAAAAAAGGAGAAAAATAGAGGGTTAAATTATAATTTTTCATTCATTTGTTGGATTCTAAAATTAGGATAAATTATATTGAACCCTCTCGTACCTTTCTTAATGTATGATTCACCCATAGTAGTAAAATATGCTACTTACACTCTTGTATTTATTTAATGTTACACATAACCTTCCTCTGCTAACTCTTTGTTAACTTTTCATTAGTTATCTAAACAAAATCAACATATGATTTTTCATACCATTCAGCTTCCCTCTGATTCTAAAAGAAATCAACACTAATTTTAAAAAAATCTCTACTCATTCTTTCTATAATTTATTCATCATTTTAATTACTATCCTAAAAATTTCTCTTTATGAAAGCAAAATTTTCATGAATTTTTCATCCTATGATTTAACTTCTTTTTATTAATGTGATGATTTGGGGTTTTTCTTTATGAATTTTATTGATGAAATGATAGCTCATAGGAAATATCAAGAATTTATCTTAATTCGAGATGTTTTATCTCATCATTAAATCTTTTAAGCAAAGCTCCTTTAATTCAATCTCTATTGTATTTAAAATTGTTTAATTTTGCTTTGTTATCCTAAATAATTACGTTGTTTATCTTTCTTTCTTTTTGTACCAATGCTTTAAAATATTTCTATGAGATTGAGCTTTTTTTCCCCCCTATATTGATGTGCATGTGGAGTGACAGTATTTTGACATTTTATTTTTACTGATTTTAGGACGGAGACGATCATTTTAGAACTTCTTTATGGCGGTTGTCTTAAATACTCCCCAAATATGCACTATTTTGGATCGATTGTTGACTAAATAAATTATAAGCAATTCAATGTCTTTTAGATTATTGTACAATAGAATTAGCAAATATCATTCACTTAATTAAGTGATTTATTCAATTTTGTTTAATTAATTGCTTTGTTTAATTAAGTGTTTTTTATGAACTTTTTCAAATTATACACAAAATGTTATCCAATCAATTTTTTTGGATAATGATTTAGTAAATTCCTTCTATGATTAGACATGATCTTATACATTAAGAAAATTAGCATCAATTTCTTTTAATATATAAGAGAATTGATTCTATTTAGATATCTAGTAGAGAGTTAACAAAAAAAAAAGGTTATGTGCACCATTAAATAAGTACATGAGGACAAGTTGTATATTTTAATATTATAGAGAGTAAATCACATATCACGAAAAGTAGTAAGTAATTAATAATTGATTTAGTATGAAATTAAATACTTAGATTAAAAATAGCATTAAATAAATAATTAATTAATGACATGATTTCAATGATTAATTAAGCATGGAGTTAAATATTTAGATTAAACTATAGAAATTTAGCTAACAAAACTACCAAATTGTTGGTTTTGTAATTACTTTCATAGCAAATTTTCTTAGTAAGCTTTAATTGGACCAAAAATTTGTGTTTTTATAAAAATATCTAGGGGAGAAGAAGTTTCCTAGTTTTGCATCCACTTTATTAGATTATTTATATATGTAATTACAATAAAATGAAATGGTAGTTAATAAAGGTTTGATTTAGACATGATTATGCAATTTTGGGGGCAATTTAAAAGAGGATATGACTTCAAATTAGTCTCTTAATATTTTATGAAATTTCAAGCATTCATTTTTTTGTGTTGCAATTGTTCCAGAAAGTATATCCCAAAAAATGCTATGTTCTCCAAAAATAAAGAAAAAAGAAGTGTCTTGATTTAATTTTAAGATAAAGTATCAATGGAGTATGTTGGATGAGTATTACACCATTCTTAGGTGACCAAAGCTAACACTAATACTCAAATCTCATCTAATAAAACACTACAAAAAATCAACACTTGTGCCACGGTTAAAATTGTGGCACAAGATCAAAATTTCCATGGCTATACTATTGAGTCATAGAAATACTGGTTAAATGATCCTATAATACAAGTAAGTGTTGCAAGGAAATTGTCACAGAAAAAAGGTCCTATTGCATAAATAATTTTTTTGCCACGGGTTCACTTGTACCTAATAAATTCTTATAACCATGAGTACAAACGTGACGAGAAAGGTACATCCGTGGGTAGTAACTCATATTACTACGAATAAAATTCTGGTAAAAAATAAAATAAAATAATTATAAAAACTAATATAATTAGCTAAAATAATTTTTATATATTCGAATTAAATCAATTATTTAGCCAATTTAATCAAGTGTTATCCTATTATTTTATTTACACATCTGTTGAAATCTGTTAACACTTTTGACCTATATCAAGTTAGAATAAATTATTGAAACTCTATCTATATAGAAATTATAAATTGTATTTATAGAAAATTGAACTTGAATCTCCAATCTGAAGTATGTCATGTTTTATCATTGTGCTAGTTTATTTTTATAATATTACAATACAATATATTTTATATAAAGTTTTAATTGATTAGTTGACTCTAAAAACAAAACTATACTAATGTGATACTAATTATATAATAAAATATTGCATAAATATATATAATAAAAATATACTAATACTAAAATATTTTATGATTTATTTTTTATAAACTAACTCATTGTTTCATTACTAATTTTACTTGTATCAAATTTATTCTTTACAAATTTCTTATATTAATTTTATCTCTCACATATAATTAATTAGTTAATTTTATCCTTTTATTAATATTTTTATTAATTATTATTAATTGAGTTATTATAGAATAAAAGTAAAATTTTTACATCTTTCAAGTAATTTTTTATTATTTTCTAAAATTCTTTCAATAAAGGTTGGATTTTATGAAATAGATATCCATAGAAATCATAACTTTGAACTATTAAGCATATTTAAAATTTTAATTATAAATTAAAATTAAAATTTTTATAAATTATTTGCTTCTAATTTTTTATTTATAATACATAGTTTTATCATTCACAATTATAAGTTAAATTATTCAAACCTTGACAAAATTTTTATATTAATTTCATCTCTCATATGTCATTTGTATTTAATTTTTATCCTTCCATTTACCAAATCATTAACATATCAATAAAATTACAAATGGATAGATCAAATTAATTAAATCATTATTTAAAAGAAAAGAAATTAATATAAAATATCTATAAGAAATGGATTAATACAACTGGAATTAATAAACGATGAAAATAAAAATTTAAATTATTTTATATATATCACTCTTTTAAATATAATTTACTTAAAATTTTTAAATATAATAATTTAATTATTATTCAATTATACATAATTTTACATAATTATTATTTTCAATTTTTTAATGAAAGTTTTGTTAATATTACAGTGATAAATGTAAAACTCATTATTATATATTTCTATAATAAAACTTGTTATAACTTATCTCACAAATTATAAGATTTATATATAATATAATAATTTTAGTATTTTTATAATATATATATATCTTCTTGGTTAACACATTTTTTAATAATAATGTGATGTAATAAAAAATAAATTTTTTATTAGAATTATTTTTTTATTTAACCAATATTTTAAAAATTGGACTGAATAACAAATTGAAAAAATATTTGTATATGTATGCATTATATATATGCATATGTTAATCCTATTAATTTTTAATTTCATTATGTATAGAATTTAAATTCATTGAATAATTATATAATACAATCCTTAATATATTATAATATTTATTTTGTTGATATATATTAATTTTATTATATAAGTTTAATTAATGAAAAGTTAAATAATTATTTATTATTTATGAAAACTATTACAATCTAATATATATTAAATTTGGTACACATGTAAATAAAAATGCTTAGAGCTTAATAATTGAACTCTTTCTTACATGTCTTAAGGCATGGGGTCTAACTCCTATCTCAATTATTTTAAGAAAAATAATAAAAGTATATAACTATATAATTTATAGGTAGTTCTCTCTTTTTACATATATTTAATGAATTAGATAATTAAAAATGTTATGTTCTACACCCTTTTTATTTTGGTTGATTAAGGCTAATCAATTGATTAATTAATAAATTAGTTATTTACTAAATACGCATAATATATAAATATTTATATTTTTTTTATTATCTACCATATTGAAGTATATTGTACTTATTATAAACAATCATTTTTATATGTATAGTTACTAAAAATGATATATTTGACTATAATTTTATTCATAGAATTAATTCATAGCATAATTAATATTTTGTTATAGATAAATTTTTCTAACCTATATAATAGAATAAGTAATACTTTGTCACAAACTTAATTTATAGTACAAGTGATATTTTGCCATAGGAAATATGTTCTCATAACTTAATTTGTAGCATAAATAATATTTTGCCATAAGTAAAACATTTTTGTAGCAAAATGATACTGTCATAAGGAATGTGCTCTCGTAGCTTAGTTTTGTGGCATAAGTGAAATTTTGCTACGAATAAAGTTTTCTCATAGTATAAATAATGCTTTGCCATGAAGATTATGTTCCCGTAACTTAATTCGTGATATAAGTAATATTTTGTCAAAGGTAAACTTTTCTTGTGGCATAACTTTTTTAAGTTTTTGGATATTTATTTGAATTTTTTTGTTCTTATAGCAAGAGATAAAATTGCCATAATTTTTGAATTTTTGTGGCATAATTCATGGCACAAGTGTTAATTTATTGTAGTGGAAGTAGTATAAACCTCAACTAAAAATTTTGATGAACAAGTAGGAAGTGAACAGGAAATACAAAGAAGACAAAGGTGACCTTAAAGTTAGGTTGCAATTTGAATAAATTAAAGGTGTCATTGTCATTTCATAATTTTAATATATTAAAATAGAAAATAAATTAAAAGTAGGGTATATTCAAGAAATATTCCTAATTTTTCTATCAAAATGGAACAACATGTATAATATGAAAATACAAGAGAGGCTTTTGTAATTTAAGTAAATTTTAAGGGAGGTCATAGTAGTTTATTCTAGATAATTAATTAATGAGACATGATTTTAATAATTCAAGTTAGTGGGGCTTCTTTTCAATTTATTTTTAATATAATGGTAAAGGCTCCATTTCGTATAACAAATAAATTAGCTTATAACTTATTGTCTTAGTTAATAAGTCATAAACTAGCTTTTAAAGGTGTTTCGTGTAGTAATTTATAAAAAAATAAATAAGTATATATCCTAGTTTTAAATTATAAATATATAAAAATATGCATATAAATAAATACATAATGTCATAAAATATAATTATGTAATTATAATTATAAGTAACTATAATTTTGTTATAAATAATAAAATAAAAATTATGTAAATGAATAAATATAAAATTTATAAAATATAATTAATTAAATATTAGATATTATATTTTTTAAACATATTAATTGTATTAATATAATTTAATATTTAGATAAATATAAATTATTTTAATTATATATCTATTTTTATTAAGATATCTTTTTTATATCATTTTATAATTTTAATTAGTTTAACAGCTAATTTTATGAAATATTTTTTAGACAATTAGATAGCTTATCACCTATTAATTATCAATTAATTTATTAATTATTTTCTAGCTTATTAGTTATTAATTAACTCATTAGTTACTTGTGTGGAATGAAGCCTTCGTATTAATTCTTTAAAAAATTAAACCTTATATATCAAAAGTTACTAAAAAGCTAAATCAACCTCTTCATTTAATAAATGATTAACATAATGACTTATATTTATTTAAATATTTGGGGTATGGACACCCCATAAGATGACCTTTGTATTGCAGTCTTGGCTTTATGACATATAACTATTATCTACCCTCTTTAATAGTAGAATGTATAACAATTATTATCTCAATAAAAGATAAAAATTTTTAAGTAAATAAAAAATAAAATTAAAATATAGGAAACTCCTAACAATGTGTTAATTATTCCAATCATCATTTGAAGAGGTAACAAATCCATGAATATTAATGGCCAATAATAGCTATAATTGTAAAATTAATGGCTAGTAATAGCTTTATTAAAGGTAAGCATTAGTATAGAATTATAGATATTTGTAAAATTAATACCCAGCAATAATATAATTAATATAATTGAAATTAGGAAATATACAATAAAAGTATACAAGAAATTTAAAAATATTTAACTTAATATCTTGATTAATAGTTTTCATTGATAAAATTACTCTACTAGAAATTTAATTTGATTCAATTATTTAATGCATTAATGCAATAAAAGAAAGGCCAAAACTCAAAATTCATACAAAGGGGAAAAAATAGAAATTGAAAGTAATTGTATTAAAATTGGAAATCATACCAAAAATTATAAAATTCAAATAATTAACGAGAAAAGATCTTCAAATGACCCAAAAGCAATATAATGAATTAAAATGAAGAAATTCTAACTTTCACAATGAATTATAATGAATTAAAATTTAGATTTATAATTACCCAAAAGAAATTATAATGAATTAAAATTTAGAGTCATTTGCAAACTTTCTTTAATAACCCATTCTTCAACCTTTGTTATAGATTCCACTCGAATACATAGACTAAAGCCTCTCAACTAGGTCATTACGGTTCAATGAAAAATATAGTAATTAGAGTTAGAAAATAAATTTAACAAAAGAAGGAACTTGTAGAATACCTTTATCTAAACATCATCTCTTCTGCAATGTCAAGTTACTGTCTTTGAATCAACTCCTTGCAAAACATGAAGATTATGTTTTGAAAGAATTCTACATTCAAGAATTACATGTTTCCTTAACATGAAGAGTTTACTTTACTTGCCTTCTTACTTAATGTTCCACTTGGTTTCTCAGTTAAAATCTTGAGAAGCTGAAATTTTGGATGATTCACGTATCACTTTGGAGTGATTTTGTTTTATTTATTTATGTATTTATTTATTTTGGCATTCTGAGTTAGATACTAGGTTGTGAGCCCATGTAATGCACAGATTGCAAACTAACTTTCACCTAAATTAAAAATTATTTATATAAATAAATTTCAAATGAGTTTTATATTATAAAAATGTTATAAAAATATTGAAATGTAACTTATCATATTTATTTTATAATCATGTATTTAAATTTTGTAAATTACAAATTTTCAACATATATATTACTTGTTAAATAAAGGTTCAAAAAATATTTTTTTATTATCAAGTATAACTTCTCCATAATTTAAGTGTGTACCTAAATGAAAATCATCAATTTAAAAAAAGGTATGACAAATATTAAATAGAAACTAAACAAATCAAAATTCTTACAATTTATTTTACTCATCATCTATTATTTATGAATTATCTTTGAAAAACAATTTAATTTAAAAAGGTTTCTTTCAATGAATGCAAAACGGAAACATATAATAATGACATATGAGAACAATTTGATGAAAGATGACCATAATATTTTTAAACCATTTAAGTTATATATAATAGAAGAACTTTTTTTACAAAAAATAATTGTTCTATAAGATCCTGATTGAGAAATCAAATTCAAACTTAATAATATTTCCAAATGCATTTTTTATGTCCTTAAAATTAATTGATTCAAAATTTTAATTACAATATTCGCTCATAAACTTCTCGGATCACTATATAATATATGTGAGTATGACTTATTGATATTCAAATATAAGAGTTGTAGGTACGACACGTTAAATAATAAAAAACTTAAGAAGGAATTCACAAAAAAAAAAAAAAAAAGAAAGAGAGAAAAACTAGGAAGGAGTCAACACTTTAGCAGTGTAGTAACACCTAAACTTACTTTGAGGGCTTTATTTCCTATCATGTCTGATGTTCAAATAGGATCTTGTACATGTGTGTATGAGTTAACAATATTATCACTTCTATTACTATAAAAAAAAGAAGAAGAAGAAGGAAGCTCTAGCTATGTATAGAAGTATACTAATGACACATATTTATTTTTAAAAGTAAAAATCTTAGCATTAATAATACTAATAAAAGATAAAAAGAGTACATGCTATCCAACATTAGGTCACAAAGAAAATATTAACAAGAAGTCAATATATAAAATTCATTTCATTTTCCTAATATTTTTATTAGCAGTAGAATATGTAGTTAATTAATTAAATTAAATTAAAATTTTATCTTATTAAAAAAATTATGATAAAAAAGAAAATATATTGTATTATATCTTAGTAATATTGGCGTATAAATTATATATAACAGGGTCGATATAAAATAAGATAGAAAAAACATGCAATGTGATTGATAAAAAGAAAGAGAAACATTTTAAAAAATCAGTAAAGAATTGATAAAATTCCAACCAATGTATATTTAATTTCAAATATATTACTTGAAAATTAATATAAAAAATATTGATAAAATTAAAATATAATTTTAATTTTTAATTATTTTCTATTAAAAATAGAATATGTGATTAATTAATTTGATTAATACTTTTTGTATTAAAGTTCAAACTTATTTAAAATATTTAATAACAAAAATAAATATATCACCATATATCCATAATATTTAATGATATTAGTTTTTGTACTGTAAACAATAAGAAAGTTCGTGAAAAAAAGGAGAAAAATATGTGATGGGACAAATAAAAATGAAAAGAAATATTGCATTAGTTATAAAGTAATAAGAGTTAAAAGTAGAATATCTACTTATATAGTCAATAATTTTAATTAAATAAAAATTATAACTTATTTAAACTATTTTAATAATATATATTATATCAATACTACTCAAAGGACTATAAGCCGCAAATAACCCGCGTGGATAAAAAAGAAAAATATATATTGAAATAAATAAAAAGAAGAAAAATAGTGCATAAGCCATAAACCGTAACAAAATCCTAATTACTGTAAGTTTAATTTGAAATATAACACATGAAAATTGATATTAAAAGGATTGAAAATTTTAAATAAATAAATTTTATTTTAATTTCTAAATATTCATATTAAAGATAAAAAATTAATTCATTCAATTTGTAATTTGTATATTAAAGTTTTAATTTATTTAATAAAAATAAAAGATATCATATCATACACATACTATTTAGTTTTTGAGATGTGAACAACAAAAACAAATATGAAAAAAATATAAAAACATGCAGAGTAGAAAAAAAGGAAGAAGAAAATATGATCTGTCAACTATAAAGCATAAGAGTTAAAAATAAAATATGTAATTAATTAATTCAATTAAATAGAAATTTTAACATATTTAAATATTTCATAATAGAAAGAAAATATATTATATTATATTTTTATTTCTTTCATTATTTTGTTGTATTATATCTTAGGTTTAGGGTTTTGTGATCTCAATGTTTAAACTATAAATAACAAGAGTGAATATAAAAAATGAGAAAACAAAGAAAGAATGCAATACAGCAAATAAAAAGAAAAGAAATTGTATGTTAATTATAAAGTAATAACAGTTAAAAATAAAATATATTGTGAAACTAATTTAATTAAATATAATTTTAATTTTTTTAAATATTTTTATAATGAAGGGATGACTTGTTGAAAAAATATTTTTTAAAGAAAGGAGTGAATTAAGGTAAGGAGTGCCACCTTATAAGATTGTTCTAAAAATAACTGGATGTAAAAATGGTAATATATATAACCACTATAACTTTAAGAAGATATCCGTGCCTATGAATTATTTCAAAACGTCGCCAATCGCCAACGAAGAAATTTAGTTGAATGGAAAGGGAACCAGATATTTAAAGCGACGGACTTAGCGTGGAAAGCTATACATAACATTTATCTTCGTTTATTTGATGCAATAAAAAACTCGTATTTGAAGTACAACGTCAAAGTACTTCTGCCTGTATTCATAAATGTTGCATGACATGTGATATATTTACATAGATATCTTATATGAAATAATTTATTTATTAATTACTTAATATATTTAATTAATTAACAAAATAAATGTAAAATTAAATTTCATGTAAATTTATGATGGTAGTTATTTTATTTTTATTTATGATGATATATTATCTTCAGATTTGTTTTGAAAATAATTATTTCATATAAAATAATTTGAATGAATTATCTCTTTTATTTCTAAGGAGAGCAAAACATATGAAAGATAACATAATTACTATTTTTTGAGAGAAAATATTGTCTAGCAAAAGAAACACAAGTAAGAGTTTTTTTTTGGTTTCTTTGTTAATCTCTTAGGGCTACCATCAAAGCATCCTAAGATAGCTTTGAATTGTGGAATTCTCATGAAGGAATTTAGGAGCTACTTTATATCCACAGAAAAATATTAATGTGTGATTTGATCATTAGAACTTAACCGTGGAATTCCAAGATTTGATACTGATTTCGATCAAGAGTACAAAAGAATCAAACTGTACTTAAATAATGGTCTGATCTAAGTGATGATCAAAGCTTCTATTGTAAAATTTGTAGATATTGAGGTAAAATTTAAATCTTTATTTTTTTGATCAACAACCAAATTTTTAGTGTGAGATTCGTAGATATTGAGATAAAATTCGAATATCTAATTCTTTTACCAGCAATCCATAAAAAAAAAAAAAAAACTTCTCTCTATATAAAGGTTCAAGTACTCTGAATTCATAAGCATAGCCAACTCAAGCAATTGAAGCTGCTTTGTTTCAAAGCTAATGGCGCTTAACCAACACCTTGGTTTCCTCTCTCACTCCGAACCGCTTCCATTTCATGATCACTCAACTTTTCGTCGATCCGCAAATTATCAACCTTCACTTGGGCAATATGATTACATTCAATCGTTGAAAAGTGAATATTTGGTAAAGTTTTTCTCTCTTATTTTTCTTTAATTTCAATTTTTATTTGAGATATAGTAATTATGAGCAATATTTAATGGAAAGTTGCCACAGGAGGAAACATAAGAAACACAAAGTAAGAAATTAAAGGAAGAAATAAGGAAGATGCTTGGTCAAGTGGTAGATCCTTTAGATCAACTAGAGCTTATTGACGTCTTGCAAAGGCTTGGAGTGGCTTATCACTTTAACATTGAAATAAGAAACATTCTGGAAAGTCTCTACAACACCAAGGATGCAATCAGAAGCAAGAACTTACATGCCACAGCACTCGAATTTAGAATTTTGAGACAACATGGTTATGACGTTTCAACACGTAATTCAACCTCAACTTATGGCTCAATTGATACTGTGATTTTAAAGATAATTAACTATATATAGTTGATTTTTAAGAAAATTGATTTAGCATAATTTATTTTTGTTTGATTTTTTTATAATTGATTATACATAATTAATTGTTGTTGGATAATGTGTAAAAATTTAACTTTTAGTATTAAATTACTGTAAAGCCCCAATAAAAGGAAAAGAGAAAAAATAGAATTATTGTTATTATTTTGTTAGCATAAGAACGATAGGGACAAAAAGTATAAGATTAACCATGTTAATTTGTTTCATTATTTTGTTTTGCAGAAGTTTTTGATGGATTTCAAGATGGCATGGGTAAACTCGAGACTTATCTTTCTCATGATATCAAGAGCATATTATCATTGTATGAAGCGTCATTTCTTTCATTTGAAAATGAAATTATAATGGATGAAGTAAAAAATTTCGCATCAGAATGTCTGAAAGAATATAAGAAAAAGAAGGAGAGCTAAGATATGTCACTCCTAATTGATCATGCTTTGGAGATTCCATTGCATTGGAGAATTTCAAGATTGGAGGCTCGGTGGTTTATTAATTTATATGAACAAAGACATAATAAGAGTGATGATTTGCTTAAATTGGATTTCAATATGGTTCAAGTCACTCACCAAGAAGATCTAAAGCATGCTTCAAGGTGATAACATTGATTATGCATTTTTCTCTCTCCTTTTATTAGCAACAATCTATTTAACAGAGATATGTGATTTTTTTGCTAAGATAGACAAGCAATTGCATCACTAAAATTACATACTCAAGCATTAATTTCTAGAAAAAAAATCATTATTTTAAGATTCATTTTATATAGAAATAATTTCCATTTTTCTTTTTAAATTTGATGGTTATAAATAGGATTTTGATCATTTTTAGTTTTTTTGTTATAAAAAAATTATTATATGAGAGAGAAACATATAATTTTCTTTCGTGAATCTATAAAAGAACTTTGTCTTTTTTTTTTCTTATATTGATAGTTCAAAAAAGGAACATAAAAGATAGTATGTCAAAAGAAAATGCTTGTACTTATTATTATTATTTTTAAAGATGGTGGCAAGGAATTGCACTTGGAGAAAAGTTGAGTTTTGCAAGAGATAGGTTGTTGGAGAACTTCTTTTGGACAGTGGCGTCCGCTTCCCAACCACAATTTGGAAACTACAGAAGAGAAATCACAAAAAGTATTTGCTCTCATAACCACAATAGATGATATTTATGATGTTTACGGTAGATTGCAAGAACTAGAATTATTCACTGATCCAGTTGGCAGGTCAGCCTTTTCTTTGCTTCCAATTATTTCTTATAATTTTACGAAAATTAAAAAAAAATTCATTGGCCATTCTTCTTTTCTTGTTATTGCAGATGGATATAAAATATGTTTCCTTGCATTCTATAATACCATTAATGAAATGGCTTTCGACACTCTGAAAGAGAAAGAATACTATGCCATTCCGCAGCTGAAGAAAGTGGTAGACACACCATTCTCATTTTCAATATATATAAATTTCGAAAATTTTATGATTTTTTTAATGCAATTTAAGCAATAAAATTATAATATTTTGCATGTTCGTTAGATGTGAACATTTGAAGTACGTACTAGCACCAATATTTTCGGTAAAATTGATAAATATTGTTGGATAAGATTATATATTTGTTCACTTAAAGATTTTCATTAATTAATTAATTAGGACTATACTTCATTGAGCTATTTTGTGGAAAAATTGTGCAGTGGGCTGATCAATGTAAAGCATATATGAAAGAGGCAAAGTGGTACATGAGTGGATATAAGCCAAGCCTACAAGAATACATGGAAAATGCATGGATTGCTATAGGTGGACCATTCATCCTCTCTCATGCTTACTTTTTGACCGCAAACGCAGTAAGGAAGGAGGACTTGGAACGACTTGCCCCCGTAATTCAATACTTAACATGGATTATACGCCTCGCGAATGATCTTGGATCCTCTAAGGTAAATTTCTAACATTGATTAATAATTAAATTTTACCTGTGTTTAGGTTTGATAATAATTAATTTGGCAACTCATTCACACGAATTTTGCAAGTATCAAGTATAAAAAAATTCTTAAATTTTTTTCATTTGTAAATGAAAATTACAATATTTAGTCAAAAAAAGTTCGTAAGGATATAATTTTTTTTTTTTACAAAATTTGCAATAAAACATAAAACGATGGACCTAGGATCCACTGGACGTTGGGGGCAAACCTTTATATATAAGGCAAATTTTAAATAAAGTTCTTTAAATGTTTATGGTAAGATTATTCATTTATATTATGATAAATGTACTAATTCTTCTATTAATTATTAATAACTTCAATTTGATAATTATTATTATTAGCAATGTTACAATTATAATAAAACAATTAATACATAATCTGAATAGAAAATATTATGGCAAACACCCAAGAAAGTTTGTCTAAAATTTGCCCTTTTACTATAATATTTTTAATGATCACATTTCTAATGAACATCTAGTAATACATTACTTTTTCTTTAATAATTTGGATTTTTTTTTAACTTTTTAAATTTTTGATGAAATATTTAGGATAGGAGATTGCTAGTCTTCACATTAATATATAGATGTTAGCAATCTCGATTCTTGCAATTGGACAAAAAATCATGCTATTAATTTATTAATAATAAAATAATAATGAATGTTAAAGTCAATTTCCTACAGCTAACGACTACATGAGTGTATATATTGTGAAAATGAGAGAGAATGAGTTAACTTAAGTATTTTAAATTTTTATTTTTATTTTAAAATTATTTAAATAACCTTTATAATCAAGTCGACAAATGGAAAAAAAATTGTTATCTACATATTTATTTAAATTGATTTTTTTTAATTTTGATTATCAAGCGGGGCTTAACTATAAACAATTATTTTCATCAATTATTATATAATTACACAATAAAATGAATTGTTTATATATTAAATATTATTTAAGAAATACCTAGCATCTTTTTAAAAAATAATTGTGCTGTAATATATATATATATATATATATATATAGAACTCTAAATATATAAATATAAAAAACAAATAATTTACTTTGTTTATTAGCGGCGGAGATTTGCCAATATTCATTGGTTCAATGTAAAGGCCGGATTGAGCTGATACAATCCGGATTAATTTTTGTAGGGATTCTAAAAGATAGAAGGTGAAGGGAAAAAATGAAATTAATTACAGAGATTAGGTAGTGAAATCTGCATGATTGAAAAAGTGATATGTAGTTTACCACTCATATCACTTTTTTCAGCGGTACATAGTTGTCTATTCCTTTAATGGAGAAAACGCACCAGGAGAAAATTTAAAGAAATACATTAGATAAAATATTTTCATGAAACTAATTTTAGGATAACGACTCTCTCATTTAGATGGTTTCATAGGAATTCATATCCAGGATACCAAGGCTAACAGAGAATAGAAAGGATACAAATCTCCGGATTCTTGTTTAGAATCAACTCAGTAAAATTTGGAGAAAGATGCAAAAGAAAAACATAAATAAAAACCCTTATATATGTGCTTCTTAAATGTAATTATCCTATTTCATGAAGTATTAAATCATTGTAAGCACCATTATGAAAGTTATGTAAATAGTTACACAAAACTATGCATAGCTATTGGCATAATAAAACATATTTCAAAATAATTTGTTTTATTAAATAATAAAAATATTTACAATAAAATTGTCATTTCTTAGTTTTTTGAGGTATATTGATGGTGAATAAATGTGAATCTATAATTCGCAACACATTACTTTGAACCTCTCATCATAGTTCATTTAGTGACTAAGTCATCTATCAATTTTAATAATCAATTTTCAATCAAATGATCTAGATGTCAATGTTAATAAATTTATAAATATATACCTATTTTATTTAGAATTAATATTTTATTTTAATTTATAGCATGAGATGGAGGTAGGTGATGTTCCTAAATCAATTGAGTGCTATATGAATGAGAGTGGAGCTTCCGAAGAAGTTGCTCGTGAGCATGTGAAGTCCATGATAAGTGAAATATGGAAGAAGATGAACAAAGAAATGCTGAATTGTTCATTCTCTCATAATTTCATAGAAATTGCAAAGAACTTTACAAGGATGGCACATTGCATGTATGAGCAGGGAGATGCCCACACTTATCAAAATCTTGAGACCAAGAATCATGTATTATCAGTGCTTAGTCAGTCCATTCCTATTGAATGACAAGCTATTGAAGTGATCAACAGCAATAAATTACCTACAGAAAAGTTTTAATATATGGTTTTTCAGTCCCATGATCCATAAAAATAGTGATATCCAGCTATATTCAATAAAGCTATGCTCAATAAGGGAAATTCGACATATATTATCTGGGGTTTGTTGTGGCAATACTTATTTCTATCTATAATTGAGAGCAAGGTTTCAAATTGTGGGTAAAAACATAGGTACGTAAGACTCTACTGGTTTCCATCTAGGAGTTTTCGAGTTTCCATGATAAGCAATGAATACTAAATTAGACACATAATTAAGTAAACATGGTTTTCATTAATGCACCATTAATTTATTTGGGACTTTGTATGAGAATACAAAAAAATGTATACATATTAATTGGAAATAAAAGGGTACATATTTATAATTCATGTTAAGTAGGTTTTCATGATTTATGAGATTTGAACTAAATGAGAGTTGTCCCAATGATTAAATATAAAGTATTTAATTTAGTTACAAAATAATCATGTTTCATTATTAGGGCAGAACTTAAGGCGTCATACAGATTAAATTAAATTTATCCACAATTATTTTTAGAGAGAATTAATTGGGTTATATAATAGCAAATGAGTTTGGACAAATTTTTAGTTATTAGAAACACTGATAATTAATATCGGGCTATAAATACAAGAATGGCAAAAATGTAAAGCACCTCGTGGTTGAATTTTACTATTTTTAACTTTGGAAACTTGAAATTAAACACTATAAATTACAAAGAACTAATTGGAAGTAAGACCATGCGTCAATTTCGCGAGCACATTTTGTTCATTGCATGATTTGCAGTGCTGTAATTTACATGTGTAAATTACTTATTAGAAGTCTCTAAGTAATTTCCCTGTTACATGTCCTCGGTTGAATATGTATAAATTTAATATATATTATAATGTAACAATTCTTCATAAATAATAATAATTTAATTTTTTATTTATTTAACTTAATATAATAAAATTGTTATTTTAAACAAAATACATATTATAACATGTTAAAAACTATACTATTTAATTATTCAATAATTTTACACCCTTTTCATATTAAAAATAAAAAATTAACTTGATATACATATATGTGGGTTTATTACCCTTCACATCTTCACAGGGAAATTAGTAAATTTCACTCTTTCTATTGAATGAAAAAGTTCATAGTGCTAATTTAAAGGGTGGATGCTATAGTACTTATGTGATACCAAACCCATGCTGAGATAGCAGCATTCGGAGCCATTGGATGAGATGACTATAATCTCATCCAATGGCTCTCAATCCTGTCACCTCAGCATGAGTTTGGTACCATATAGGTACCATAGAATTTCTCAATTAAAGACAATGAAAAAAAAATCATAGTTGTTGACCTTCACATTATTGTCAAAGTTGAATATTTTACATGAAATTGCCTGATCAAAATGTGTACTTATACATGAATAACATGATATATAAAATTTATTGAATTTGACATGTTATCCATATTTGATGTAGTCACAATCTCCTAAATTAAAAAGAATCATGAACTTTGTAATTAGAAGTGCACAATTTGCATGAACACCAATCATGATTTTAGGTTACCTTAGTATAGGTTCTCTCCTTCCATTGAACTCTAACTTTCTCATAGAATTAAAGATATGTAGTTTAAGCACTATATAGGATAATGCTTAGTTTAACTTAGGATTCTAAGAATAGAGATCTTGTTATAAAATATCTAAATTATATTTCAAATTGACCAATAAGTTTCAAACCAACCCAATAATCATATTACGCCTAAGTGCCACTATAAAGCCTAGCTTTATTATCACTAATGGGATACTATACATTAACATTTTAATTAGTTTTTGAATTATTAGATCCATTATTGTTAAAATTTTCACTAGTTTGATGTGCACGTCGCAATGCACCAAATTTGGATTAAAAATACTGGTGTTATAATAAGAATGCAGACAATGGCACAACTAAGTCGTATCTCTAGTGATCCTTTAATTTTACCTTTTCCAAATTAATTTCTAATAATACCTACACAATTGTTGAGTTATTTATGCAATGAAAATAGAGAAAACTAATGCAAACAAAATGATAATGCATGAAACGGAATGTTATGCAAAAATAGAAATAGAATTTGAATGCAGAATGCAATATTATATTGTATGTAGAGCGCAATTGGAATTGGGGGGTTTTGGCTGCATGAAATTAAAGTTGAAGCAATGAAACAAACTAGCAAAAATAGAAATAAAATAGAAGGATTTCAATATATGATAGCAGCCGATTCAAGGATATGATAGCTCTTATTGTGAATTAATCCTAGATCACTAAACATTTGATTATTCCAATTGATTTTTCAACCTTGGATTACTTGGAATCCCTGCAATAATCCATGAATCCTGTGCTAAAGAATTGCCTAGAGTTTAGTTAATTAAGATTAGAAGATGAATTAAGCGACCACCATAATCCCGAAACTAGATCAAAATTGACTTATAAATAAAATTTAGTTGATTTAGGAAATTAAATTAAATACCACTAAAATAATCCCATAACCCTCTATCCTAACATGTAAAGCCATGATTAATTAACTATAATTTCACATTCAAACAATAAAAGAATAGAAATTACAAGATTAAGTACCAATTATATCAAATCAACACTTAACACAAGTAATCTAAATAATTCAACATAAACTATTGGAGAAAGAGGAAAATCAATAGGAGGAAATCAACATTACTAATCAAGATCTCATAATCCTTGAAGAGAAGAGCTTCATAATCCTTGAATCAATCAAGAGTCTTTAGCCTTCCATGGCTTGAAAATAGAAAAGAAAGAAAAAGAATTTTGCTGCTGAACTTTGTGTAAAGTTTGAATGAATTCTTTTCTTTAACTTTCTTGCTTATTTATATAACCTAATTAGCCTAAAATCGTGTTGGAATAGGATTAGATTACTCTTAGGATTACAATTTCTAAAAGAAAACTTTCCTAATTTCTAGAAGTTTAGACTTATTTTTTACAAATCAATTAAATCTATCAGATAAATTACTGAATTCCCGCAAGCCTATTTTCCAAGTAGAATAGGATCATGAAATCGATGAAATTTGGAAGATCCATAAACATGAAAGTTGTAGGCCTGTGTCTTTTGAGAATTTAGGCACTAGTTTTAGGTTAATCAGACCACTATAGCTCCATATATGGCCCAAATACAAAAATGGGTTTAGTTGGGACAAAAACACGACTTCAGCTTCTTGGCCAAATAAAGGCTTGAAGAAGTCCGAATTGAGCTTTGACCAAAATATAAAAGTTGTAGATCTCTCTTTTAGATTTCCATCAATATAAAGTTTACCTCAATCTGACATCTGGAGCCTAAGGTATGACTGAAAAATAGAAATAGTATTAAAATCCAACATTTACTGAATAAATTTATAATATTGTAAAATTGATCACAAAATATAAAACAAGGCTTATTCTGTAAAAGTAAGCAAATGTAAAACCTAAGAGACATAAAATAGGAGGAAATAAAATAATAAATATTTTTCTCATTAGTTACATACAACATTTGTATTCCATTGCACATATGAACACATGATATGCTTATAAGATACAAGTTTGAACCCATGGAGAGAAATATCAGTAAACTGAAATTTAGTGACCAAAAAATTTTGTTTGAAATTTAAGATGTATTAATGTTGGCTTAGCTTGTACTTTTCTCCTTTGTTAATAATACCAATGGCAATGTTTGATAGCATATACATACTACTTTTAGCTGACAAATTTTTCAATCTTGACTAAAACCTTATTTTACTACTTGAAATATTCAATTTGTATTAATTTTATCCCTAAAGTAAGACTTGTATTAATTTTGTTCTTAATTTTTTGAGTTCAAGTAACCTCACAAGGGCTAAATTGATACAGTTTTAGTCCTCATGGAGGCCAAAATTTTAATTAGACTTAAAAGTTCAAGGATTAAATTGATACAAATCTTATTTTAGAAATAAAATTGGTACAAACCAAATACTTCAAGGATTAAAAAAGGATTTTAGTCTTAAATCTTTGAACCAAACTTCTTGTCATAATTGCTTAATAGGTTGAGGTCTAATTATATACATAGACACATGTACACACATACACAATGAAATTCAATCCCAAGAATCTAAAAAATGTAAATGCGCAGAGCATATAATTCGAAATTAATTAAAAGAATAATTGAAAACAATAAGTTCATTCCATTTGTAATACCTTAAAATGAAGCACAATTGAATGATGTGGACCTTAAATATTGTCATGTTGTTCTTATATCTTATATTCTTCAATGTCATGATTGTTCCATGTGAGGTCATGGTTGCATTTTCTATGTAAATGAACAATATTAAAATAGTAAATATTATTGTGCCTAATGTATTTTGTTGTACTATTAACTGTTTATATTCTTAAGGTGAAAGATAATTCTATAAAAATATTTTAAAAGAATTAAAAATATCAATTTGATTATGTCAAATATTAGATGAAAACTTTGATTAACTATAAAATATATTTTAAAAAATATGGTTGATAATTTATTTCATTAATAATTGCATGAAGTTACATTATTTTACAATTGATGATATATTTATGATTAAATGGTTTCTTTTCTTCAACATGGTGATTTACTTTTATGTCATGAAAGCCAATCAATAAGAAATTTGCACTAGCTAATCAATTTCTAGTTGACCATCGAATAAACATAAATTTGCCTAATATCTAATCAATTACAACTAACAATAAAGTTCTTTCCTCATCTATATTCTATTATGCATTTGATATTGAAATATTTAAACGCTAATATCCAATAAATAAGAATTAACACATTGAAAAATTTAGAATAGTTTAAAATCAATATATAATGATGCTTAATGTTAGTTGAAAACCAATGTGTAATATTCTAAACCTTTGATGTTTATATGCAATTTTGTAGTTGTATGTGTGTTAACTATTGATTTCTCATGTATTTCCACATTTAGATTCTTTCTTTGTGACCCAAAACTTACTTTAATACTAATTCTCTTAATAATATATATATATATATATATATATATATATATATATATATATATATATATATATATATATATATATTAGTGATCATAAGATCTTATATTAATGGTTAGAATTAAAACATTAATAAAGGTCACGTGGCCACATAAAATGATCACATGATAACTTAAAAAAAAGTCACCTAATGTTGTATTTTAATCTTAATTGTTCAATGTTAGATTTGATGACCATGATTCACTCCTCTCACTTTCATATAAAAATAATCCTTTCACTTGATACATATTATATATATATACATATATATTAAAAACTCAAGCAAATTTTGTACCATAAGACTTACCACCCACACAATCAACACCACTAACATGCACATATAAAGTCACTCTAATTTAATTAGGATGTTTAATCAAATATCTTAAGGGTAGTCGAAATACATTAATCAAGTTTCACTTATTCTTCTTCATCTTCACACAACGTATTTTCCTTTTAAATCATGCATTATAATATTCTAAAAAGAAAATGTACTCATTTCCTTTAATAACGAACTAATCTTTCTTTCATTATAGTATATATATACACACACATATATATTTCTTTTGCAAATTTCCATCATGCATGTCTTTACAAGTCAAGATTTGCTTAAAAACCACCTTTTCCCTTAATTCTATCTTCGTTACCTAAAACTATTAGTGTATTTCTCCATGGATTTTCCTTCTTTCTTTTCACAAATTTGGCTTCTAATTAGTCCAAGGAAGAATTTGAAACATTTTCCCAATCATGCATACTATTATATCAAACTTTTCTTTTTTCTCTCTATCTTATTTGCATGTTTTTCCTTGATTTTTGGCATTCCCAATCCCCAAAATATTAAGGTATGACATTGAAAGTTTTGTCATGAGTGCATCTCTCCATCTTCACTTTCTTTTCACTAAAATGAGAAAAATTGTAATAGGCTCATTTGGAACAAAGACAAGCATTAAAATCTTCCCTTATACAGTAGCATCCTAATTTCCTATAGAATTTAAAGATGCCATTAGAAGAAATTTTTAGTAGTTAATTGAAGAAATCAATAATGAACTGAAAATTTTGGATTTAGGAAAATGAAATAGTAAAGTGAAAATAAAGTAAAGTAAAAACTTAGGTTTTTAAAAGGTCAACCCTACTACAATTGATGAATCACAATGGTTTATTCAAAAACAATCTCAAGCATAGATCTATAGCGTTTCACATTAATTGCATCTATTATTCAAAAAGCTATACATGTTTAAAAAATATTGGGTTTAATCTTTAGTGGTTCTACAAGATACATCCTTATAAAACTTCTTTGAGATGACATCAACATAAGAGATATTGTTATAACCCTTCATAAAATCAAAGTCCATGCTTCAGCTCACTCTTTCAAAGCATGGCTTATATATAGGGGCTAACTATTGATATCAAAATTTGTGTAGCCTATTAACCAATGGATTATCAAGAAATATAAAAGGGTTAAAGGGATTAGTTGGGCTGCCATGAAAAGCCCTAGTCTTCACAAGAAATGTCTTACAAAGAGACCATAGAATACACTCTTTTGAAAAATCAAAGTAGGCCACCTTAAGAAAGACCTAAACCTCTAAAAGAAGGCAATTCCAAAGAAGTTAAAAGATAACCCACTAAACCTTTAAAGAGGTTATCTCCAAAGAAGGTTATAAGGAGTTAAAAGGCTTTGTCTTTGAAGAGATTTAGCCACCCATTTTAAAGAAGGCATAAGGGATCATAACATCCTGCCTTTAAAGAGGTTATCTCCAAAAAAGGTCATAAAGAGTCAAAAGGTTTTTCATTTGAAGAGATCTAGCCATTATCTCTACAAAAGGCATAAAAGGCCTTGCCTCTAAAAAAGATGCTGTATGGTCAAAAGACTCCACTTCAAATGAGGTTTCAAAATAGGTTAAAAGACCCATCTTCACCTTTATCTCTGTAGAGGGCATAAGCAATTAAAAGGTCCCATCTTTAAAAAAATCTTTAACGAGTCAAAAGACTCCATATTAGGTGAAGATTCAAAACTAGTTAGAAGACCAAGTTAGTATCATTAGGTGTCTAAAAGAGTTTGAGGAGAAATATCTCCTCTTTTTACCTATACTTCATGCCTAAAAAGGATTGTTTACTTTATCTTAGGCACCACCTTTGTCATAGGGGTCTGAAGAAATAAGGTTTTAGGTCATTTGATCTAAGGGCAAGGATCATTTTGATCACAAGAATAGAATTAAACTCTTTCTTAATCTCTTAAGTATATTGCCCTAAGTCTCTTTGATTGTGTGTCCTTTAGTTTATTGTGAATGTAAGGGCTCCTATACTTAATGAAACACTGACTCAACCTTGATTTTAACATATACTTAGTTATCCCATTAGGGAACCTTCTAACTATCTTGTAGCAAATCCACTATTGCTACTATCGCCACTACTTTTGCATGCCATCACCACTGCTATCGTTAAGGTATCCATTACCATTGTACTACATTATGCCTTTGTCCTTTAGATTCCTTAATAGTCTAACATTTCATACCAAAAATCATTATGCTTGTAGCCTTCATCCATGTTAGCCATTTAACCACTTATAAATACCATCATTAAGTCTTAAGAAAGAGATAATAAACAAAAATAGATAAAAGAGGAGATAAAAAAGAGAGAGAAAGAATATTGATAAGGAATAGCTTATACTATAAGCACCCATGATACAAAAATTCTTCAAAAAATTCAAAGTTTTCTAGCCCACTTAACTTTTTTCCCTATTAATTTTAAAGAAGTTCCAAAGGTTTATTAAGTTAAGGAAGCATGACCTTTTTGCTTTGTTTATAATTAAGTTATAAGATGCTTATTCTTTGTCCACCTTCATAACCACTTTTTGCACTTCACTATTGTACTTACTCCTTTTAATTAAAAAATCTGCAAAAACCTCCCTTAACAAAATTTGGTTGCTTCATCTAACTCTATTAGAGACATTACAAAAGTGGTTTAAGCTCATTTCATGGAATCGGCCTTCACATATCGTAGTTATTTAGAGGGCTTTAATGGCTAGTAGTTTAGTAATTGGCAAGTGAATATAAGATCTAATTTGTTAAGTTTGTATTTATGATTTAATTTGACAATTAACCCTCATTTGACATGAAATACTAAATTGTTATCGGCCATGTACAAGTAAAACTCTAAATTAACATATATTATTAAGAAAAATTCCACCCATAAAGATAATGAACTATAAAGGCATGATGGACCAAACAAGGAAAGGCTTGCTAAAGAAATTTGAATGGATGCCTGATAATATTTTTTACAATCTTAAAAAGAAGTGAGATGTAGATGACTTTAGGAAAAAGCAAAAAGCCAACAAGAAAATTAGGGTTTCTACTACTGGAAGGACTTTACTCGCTAGTGGTTTGATCCTTATGTTTGAGCACAAGAGAAAGATAGCAAATCATTAATAATGGTTACTTTTAATATGTAATTGCATATATGAAGCGTACTAACTTATTATTATTTTATGCTTTATATGAATTTACAAGCAACTAGTATAGATGCATGCTTTTAAAGATGTTCCTATGCATTCACCGCTTACATGAACAAGAAGGGTACACAGGGATTTATGGATCATCGAGTTAAGTGGTTCTTAAAAGTTCTAATGGGTTTAATTTCATTTTTTTGATAAAATGCATCCTCGCCATTATTTAACCTTCATTTTTAATCCATTGGGAGACTATACTATATTATTAAATAAGCATTCTTCTTAGGCTTTAGCTAATTGTGGTAAGGTTAGCTCTACCCATGTTAATGAGACCATTATATGGATGGAGGTAGCCAAATATCAAAATAGAAAGAATCATGTCTATGGCATGGATTTGAAGACACATAAGGTTATTAGACCATCGTCCACCATGGATAGTTCATTTCTATAGGTTGAGCTACAAAAGTTGTAAAGCACAATCACAATCCAATTCTAGCATGAGGAGTTAGTGGAATCATGCAAAGAGATTGCATAAAACAAAAAGGTGATGATAACCTAACAACAAGAATTCTTCATTCAACAAGCTTAAATTGACTACTATTATTGCTACTTTTGGATGATGTTCTAAAAGTTGGACATCTTAAAGCCACCTTTGGATGAGTTACCCTCTTGACAAGAGGAGTGAAGAAAATAAAGGTGCACCTAATAGCTAGGTTGGTATGCATTAGAATGGTTATAGGATTATTAGGGTTTGTTTATTTATAATTTTCAAAAATAATTTTCTACTTTTTTATTTTTAAAAATAAGAAATCATATTTGAAGACCATTTCTTATAATCTATTTTTAAAACTATAATTCCAAATGTATAACTTAAAAACAAATAAACAAGAGTAACTTTTACATGTTTTATTAACTTGTTTTCTTATTCCTGATGTCAATTTTATAATTAAATGAAATATATCTCTATTTACAAAACTAATCATCCTTTATTCTTTTTTTTTTCAATTTAAAAATAGTTTTTAAGAATAGTTCTTAAAAATACAAAAAAAAAATCATATCTAAACAAACCCTTAAATTTTGTTTTATACACATTGGATTCAATTATTTTTTAATAATTTTTTTATTATGTAAATAAATAATTAAGAAATCTATTTAAATTGTTAGAAATGTGTCTGTTAAATATGTATAAATTGTTGTTTAATTATGTTTATGAGGGTTTTTGTTATGGATGTTGGTGTAAAAAACTTCAAAAAAAATTGCAAAATTTTCTAGATTAGTGATAGATATTTGAATAATGACACCAAAAATTTTCTAGAAATTCTTTATTTTGACAATGGATATTGCAATAAATTCATGTCAGTAATGGAAAATTTTATTGCTAAAATATCATGGTTTCAAAGTAAAAACTTGTGTCTAGCAAGTCATATAATCTTAGCCCATTGCTATATAAGTATCCCTTATATGCATATTATCACCTTAAAAGAGATGAGTAAAACACTCTTAAAAAGCTTGAAAGTTTTAGTATTTCCATAGAAAGGTAAGGTGCTTTTAATCTTTGAGTTAGGTTGATGTTCATTGGAGACTCACTATAAAGAGAATAATTTCAGTTAATGGTTTATTTAGTACAATCTACAATTCTAAAAGGGAAGAAATCACTTCATAGAGCTCTACTCATGAAAATCTTCAAAGTTAAGGAGTATAATCACTACAAGAAAAAGAAGTAACAACGATGACACTTTTAGCAACGATAAAAATTCGATCATTGCTAAAAGTATTTCTAACGATATTGTCATCGGTGAAGGCTAAATAACTTTTGGAGGGAATCAAAAATCTGTGGCAGGAAAAAATTAGGCATTAGCAACGACATTTGTCGTTGCTAAAGAGTTTAAAAAAATTTCAATAGGAACATTGATATTTAGCAATGACATTTGTCATTGCTGAAAGGTCTACCTTTTAGTAACAACATATGTCGTCGGTGAATAGTCAGCCTAAAAAATTAAGGCAGGCCTTCAGCAACGACAAAGTCATTGGTGAAAGGCCCACCTTTCAACGACGACAATTGTTGTCATTAAAGGTTTGCCCCAATTTTCGAGGGACACCTATAATGATGGCATTTGTCATCGCTAAAGGCCTCGCTCAATTTCTGTGACAGGTCTTCAATAATGACATATGTTGCTAGTGAAAGGTCCACTTTTCAGGGATGAAAAATGTCATCGTTGGAGGTTTGTATCGCCAAAAAGAGGAGGCCTTCAGTGACAACATTATCGTCGCTGAAGGTCAAACCTTCACTAATGACTCTTCACCAACGACCAAGTTTTTTTGTCATCGCTGAAGAATCTATCTATATATACCATTGGTGCCTCTTCCTCTCTCATTCGAGTGGTTACAAAGGAGAAGTAGTGGACCTAAGGAAAGTTTCTCTTATAATTTTTTATAATTTAGTATATTTATTTTTTATATATGTTAATGTGTATTAATTTTGTATATTTCATATTTTAATATGTTAGTTATTATTAGCACTCATCATTGTTCGTGGGGAGTATTTAGAGTTGATCGGTAGATTTTTGCCATTGAGGTATGTGAATTAAAATTTATAATATTTTTATTATAAACTATTATATGTGGGATTAATAGTTTGAAATGAATTAATAGAGTTGATAGTATATTTAATTGAATATGAAACTCCGTGTTATTTAGTTTTGCATGTTATAAATATTAAATTTATTTACGTAAATTTAACTTAGCATAAAATTTGTAAATATAAATTTTGTTGTTATTATGTATCCCTTAAATTATAACTTTGTAGTATACAATATATGTGTAGATTATTCAGTTAGACTAATGTAAGATAGAGTTGTTATGATATTTTATCCACAAGATCTAAAATTTAAGATGTAATTTAGGAAATTTCAAAATTATTAGATTTGTTGAAATAATGTAAGATAGGAAATTAGAATAAGTATGTAAAGATAGCTTAAAAAATAAGAGATTATAATAATATAATCTCTTTTTTAATTAAAATTGAAATTGAAACTTAACAATTCAAATTATACTATTTACACCACATAATAAGAAAAATTCAATTAAACTTGAGACTAAATGAAAATCAAACCTAACAATTCAAATTATACTATCTACATTACATAGAAAGAAAAAGTCAATTAAACTTGAGGTCACATGAAAATCACCCCCTTTATAGATAAATTAAATTTACTTTTTACTTTTAAAAATAATAAAAGGTATAATTGATCAATTTTCAAAATTTATTTATTAAAATTATTTTTTAAAGCTAGATCCTAAACACAATCAAAATAAATAATATTTATATATTTTTTAAATTATATTTTATTATTTTTAATATCAATTTTGTTATTAACTGAATGATTTTTTTATTTAAAATTTCAACTGCTATGTAATTTAATTTTTTAATTGGATTAAAAATTAATTTTTAAAATAATGAATATAAATTTTTGAAGATTACAAAATATTTATTAATTATTTTAGAAAATATAATAGTTAAAATTACAATAATATTACATTAATGAATAACTTATGAAATTAACAATAAATGTACAGTGAAATAGAGGTCCAAATAGGTCCCTCAAGCTGCACGAGAAGATAGGGAGGGGTGGGGGGAGATCGGTGCCTATCCATTTCGATATGATTAGTACATGACATGCGGTTGGTGAGAATGCTAGCCATCTCCCTCGTGATATTGGCAGCATGATCCGAGCCCATGTGCTACCTTATTATAAGTCATGGTGGGCTATACCTCAGCAGATTCAAGATAGAGTTGTGCAGGAGGTTTGCATAAGTATCTATCTCCTCCATTTGATGAATTAATCTGAGATTGAAATTTCTAAATATATTACTCACAAATATGTTAAATGTCTTCTAATGCAGTCCTACTTTGAGTTCCAAGGCATCTTTGAGGGTGATTGGGATAGAGTGATCTCTGGTTTAATGCAAATTGCTGCAAACCTGTACCAAGATTGGAAGTATAGGTTGAACAAGCATTTTTTAGAGTATGGAGGCAATCGATACTAGGACTATGATTTGAATCATGCTAGACGTTGTGTGCCCCGATCTATCTCACCACAGACATGGCAGCAGTGTGTAGACTTTTTTGACAGTGATGAGTATAAGGTAAGTATGACATTTTATAAGATTAGGTCATTATTTCACATATCTAAATTGTAAACATTAAAATTTAATACTATTTTTTCTTAATTTATAGGAGTTGTTTAGGAAGAATGCAAATAATAAAGCACAGAAGGTCATGAATGAACGACATGGGTCAAAGTCTATTACTGCACATCGTTTTGATAAGGTAATTTAACTAATTTATTTATTTTTTTAAATGTACCACTTGTTAGGTAGCTTTACATCATTATTTATTTACTTCATCTTTTTTTTTCTCTTATAAAAAATGAACAGAGAAATAAAGATACTAGTGAGCTACAATTGGTTCCTAAGAATTTTAAGGACTAACACACGTATAGGTCGGGGAAGTGGGTGCATCCGATCCCTCAGGGAAAATATGTAAGTTAGTTGAATTTTATATTTTAAATAAAATTTTATGAATATATCTTGTAAGATTTATTATTGAATTTTATTTTAATAATTTAAGGAGAGGATGATTGAGCTCATGACTCAATACGCACAGTCTAGTATATCATCCACTAACTTGCCTACGACTCTTGTATAGATAGATGAGGCTGTCATTGCTGATGAGATGCTTGACACTAATCGAGGGTACAGGAAGGCTGTTGAGCGTGTGCTGGCTGGTCAGTCTTATTATTCGGCGCACACTTCTAGCACTAGGGTGAGCTCACAATCCGTGTCTCAGGTTAGTGAGTTGCAGGAGCAGTTACAATAGAGTCAGGAGCAGCCTTAGTAGAGTTAGCGGTTGATTCAAAAGCAGTAGCAACAGTTAGATTAGCAGCAGCAACTTGGGACTTACCTTACAGAAATGACCTCCATTCTTAGATAGTAGGGTATTGTCCTACCACTGCCTCCATTTGCTACTGCTACACCTCCTGGGCCGAGTAGATTTACGACTACACCTGCCGGTCAGCCATTTAGTCCTTATCAGCCGCCACTATCGTTTTATCGTCCTCGTTGCCAAGATGATGAAGATGATGATGATGGCACTAATGAGGATGCATCGACATATTTTCACCTCCCTTCTACGTAGTATATTATGTTATGTATCTTTATATTTTTCATATGTACACATTTACATACATTGTGTATATATAATTTATTCATATAAATACTATTTTTACAATTACTTTATAAGTATTCATTTTTTTATGTTAGATTAAATTGTTAAACATTATTATTAGTACTATTAATGTATTGTAATTGTATAATTTACATTAAATTAAATTTAAAAAAAATAAATATAATTCAAATGAATTCAAACAAAGAATATTTTAGATTATGTTGTTAAATATAATATATTATTTAAAATACATTTAATTACAATGACAATTTCAATTTAAATTTTTTTTAAAAAATTTAAAAAAATATCGTTATTGAAGCTAACTTTCAACAATGACAATGTCGTTGTTGAATCACTGACTTTAAGCGACAACAAATCTATCATCGCTGAAGCCTAGAATTTCAACGATGACATTGTCATCACTGTAAGTTTGACATTGTTGTCGCTGAAGCTTGAACTTACAGCAATGACATTATTATCACTAAAAGTGAGTTTCAGCGATAACTTTTGACCTATAGAGATGATAATATTATCGCTGAAAATTAAATTTCAAAATTTTTTGAATTTTGAAATTGTTTGTACTTTTAGCAATGACTGGATGTTGTTGGTGTTCTTTGTTTCACCTACGAAACTATATTGACAACATTTTTAACAATGACTTTTGCATTTACTGACGACTGAGCACTCTTCAATGATGACAAATGTCATCGCTAAAGGTCTTTTTTGCTGTAGTGAATGCATCAATTAAATATTATTAAGTTTCCTTCATTATAAAGCAAATTTCAAAATAGGCTACAAACCATACAATGCATAAAAGAATGGTTAAGTGACTCTTTAGAAAATTGATAAGAAAGATCATTGGTAAAAATTAGGGATAAAGGCTTCTTATCTAGGTAAAGTACAATATGTATCTAGAGGACCAAAAACTTTAGGAAGATTATCCTTCCTCTATCTCATAATTGATAACATGGATAAATTATTCAATAGGTTAAAAAATTGCTAAAATCATGTATAATGGGAAATAAAATCCAAAGATTATATCATAAAAAGGAGATAATACATGACTTGAATAGCCATTGATTTTGAGAAAGGGAGAAAAATGCCCCTAAAAATCCTATAAATATCAATAATATCCTTTTTGGAAAAAATGTGTACAACATACTATAGCTTATTCAAGCACATTCATATAGAATGGTAATCACTGATCACTTAGGCTTTGCTGGTTGGCAAGCTTTTTATCATTCGATAAGTCAAATCGACATTAGCTCATCGCTCAAGCTTTGCTATATAGCAGGCTTCTTATTATTCAATGGGTCAAATCAAAGTTAACTAATTGTTTTAGTATTATTATTTGATAGCCCCTTGTTATTCAATGGGATAGATTCATAATAATCAGTCACTTAGGTATTGCTATTCAGCAGGCTTCCCATTATTTGATAGGTTAAATCAGCATTAGTTAGTTAGTCCGGCATTGCTAGTTGAGAAGCTCCTCATTATTTGACAGGTTAAAACAAATCAATAATCATTGGATTGCTTAGTGATTACAATGCTGCTATGTATTAAAATTAGATTAAAAACTGGTTTGTTACAAGATAATGTAGTAAAGTGGCACAAACCAAGTCATATCCTTAGTAATCCTTTGATATTATCTTTTACTATGAATTGCTAATTGTATGCAAAAATAAATGTAAAACAAAATGCAACAGATGTAAAAAGAATATATGCAATATATTATATGAATGCAGAATGTTGTATACAGAATGTAGGATTATGCAACAATAGAATTAAGAGGGGTTGTGTTGAATTAAATTGAATTGAATGTATTAATCAAAGTAAAAACACAGAGCAAATAGATAGAAGGAAAACTAATGTAGAAAAATAATCAATTCAAGGAATTAAGAACTTTAATTTAGATTAATCATAGATTAATTATGATTTGACTTTTATAATTAATTCTTCAACCTTGAATTACCTAAAACCCCTACAATAATCTATGAATCTTAATCCAGATAATCATTTAGGATTTGATCAATTAATATTAGCTGATTAAGCAATTGCTATAATCCCTACACTAGATTAAAATTAATTTAATGAAAGAATTTAGTTGAATTAAGAAATCTAATTAGAAATCTCAAAATTAATCCCTTAACCCTTTACCCCTATGTGTAAAATCATGATTTACTAACCACAATTCAACATTAAAATAAGAAGAAATTAGAAATAAAAAATATGAACATCAGTTATAATAAATCAACATTCAACATAAGTAATTTCAAAATTTTAGCATAAGTAAATAGGGGAAGAGAAAAATTAACTAAAGAAAGTTAATATTACAATTTATGATCTTATAATCCATAAGAGGAGAGTCTCAAACTCCTTGAATTCATTCTAGATTTAAGCTTCCATTGATAAAGAGTAAAAAAGAAAACAAGAAGAATGAGAGTAAAGACTATTTGTTGAATCTGTAAAATTCTTTCAAGTCTAATGAGTTCTCCTTATTTATTTGACCTAATTAACCTAACACCCTACTAGGCTTGGATTGTATGTCTCTTAGGATTACAATAATAGGGCCTTCTCAATTTTTAAAAGCCTGGACCTATTTTTAACAAGACAATTAACTCTAATAATTATATTAGTGAATTCCTACAAGTCTGACTTCTAACTAGTTTGAGACTAGTAAAATAAGGTAATTTGGGTAATTCATAAACATCAAAGTTGTAAGCTTGAGTCTTATGAAAACTTGGATATTGTTTCAAGTAAATTAGATCTATATACCTATAGATATGACCCAAAAATAAAGGTAAACTTAGTTAGGATAGAGACATAACTTCAACTTTTCAGCCACATATGACCTCTAAAATGTTTGAACTAAACTTGGGCTAAAACATAAAAGTTATAGATCTCTCTTTAAGCTTTTTAATGATATAAAAATTATATCAATCCAACATCTGAAACTTAAGAAATGGCTAAAAAATAGAAATAATGTCAAAATCCAACATAATACAAATATTGTAAAATTAACAACAAATTATAAAATAAGGCCAATTATATGAAATTAAGTATATGTAACCTACTAAGAGACATAAAATAGGGAAAAATGAAATAGTAAATATTTTTCTCATCACTTAGGCATTGTTGTACAGCAAACTCCTCATTGAGCAAGAAGTTAAAAAGATATGGAATATCAAGTTAAATGATTAAGGAGACCAATTAACCAATCAAATTATTAATTTACACAATTAAAAAAACTAATTAGATAGTATGGTAAAGATAAGCAACTAGATAGTACAATTAAGAAGACTAATTAGATAAGCATGAATAAGGAGGCTAAATGAATTATTAGCTTATACAACCATTAAGATTGATCAAAAATTTATTGCACACAATTTCTCTATCAGACTCACCATTAATGATCTTAACTTATGAAAAGAGCATTAAGGAGATGAGATTCCCATTCTATTAGTTCTTATCTTCAATGATCAATTTAAATCACTAAAATGATCAATATGCTTCCTATAAGTAATCAACCATCACAATTTGGTTATCTAAGTATAACCTTCAAATATAAACTGCTTGGTTAAGTCTCACCACACTATTTTATGAAAAGGATAGATGATAAATACATAAATTGTAGGCACTGTTATATGGCAAGCTCCTTATTCAACAAAGATTAATAAAGATATGGAATATCAAGTTAAATAATTAGGGAGACCAATTAACCAATCAAATTATCAATTTACATAATTAAAAAAACTAATTAGATAGTATGGTAAAGAAAAGCAACTAGATAGTATAATTAAGAAGACTAATTAGATAAGTACAATTAAAGAGATTAAACGAATTATCAACTAGTACAACCATTCAGATCGATCAAAATTTATTGCACATAATTTCTTTATTAGACTCACCAATAATGATCTTAACTTATGAAGAGGGCATTAAGGAGACGAGATTCCCATTCCATTGATATGTATCTTCAATGATCAGTTTAAATCACTAGAATGATCAATGTGCTTCCTATAAGTAATTAGCCATCACAATGTGGTTGTCATAACTATAACTTTCAAATGCAAACTACTTAGTCAAGCCTCACCACACTATTTTATAAAGGGGGCTAGATGATAAATACACAAGATTTATAAGCTAACATACGTCACCAAATAAGAACTATAATTTGTGTCATCTTGGCAAACTGACTAGTATGTTGCTAGCCTAATAAGTGATAAATAACCCACTAGATGAAATTAAACTACCATTAGGAATTCGATGCTATAACCTTAAACAATGCGATCACTTATTATGGGATGTAAAGTGCACTGATCATTGTAAAATGCATCCTCAACTTTAATAATCATCAATCTTTTAGAATGAACCATGATTGTCAAAATATTATGTGTAGTATCTATTAACTCATTATTATTTATCTTGGAAATAAAATGTATAGTTATCAATAATGTTAAGTACATCATAACTCATCCGAGCATCTTTAGATCAATAAGCATTAATTTTAATCAAGTTATTATTATGACATATACTGTGATGGAATTAATGATTTAGTTTAAGTTATTATTACATGTGTGCCATTAACAACGAATACACCACAACTTTGTATACTAATAATGTTAGATACATTATAGCTTATTCGATCATCTTCAGATGAATAAGCATTGATCCTAATCAAGATATTTAGATTATCAGAATTTACTTTCAATGGTTTAAACTATCAAAATTAGGTATTAGAAACACTCATTCAAGCCTTGTTCATTAACTTTGAGGGGACTAATGATAAATATTTACATTTTATGGGTCATAATGATAATTACCTAATAATTGCTTAACTACTTGGCAATCACTTTCCAATCACCCTATCCAAGGAACTCCTATAGAAGATACCAATCACCCTATCCAAGGAACTCCTATAGAAGATATGCACTACACTTTATTATTTATATTATTTTCTCTTATTACATATTATTGATTTAAGCATTGGAAGGGTGACAACAAACCTTGATTTGTTGCCTTTTAATGGAATGTTCATGTCTTGCAAGTACTCAGAAGAGAGAAATTTAATAAGTTCCCTAATAAAGGATTGGAGTTATATTATTTATGATTCCCTTCCTTTTGTTTTGTTCATAAGTTAGAGAATGGATCGAATCAAACTAGTGCCAATGGTAATGAAATGTTTTTTTTTTTAATAAGCAACATAATATAAAATCTTACTAAGAGAAAAAATTTAATTAAGAATATTTGTTAGAGGAAAGTAACAATAACAATTCCACTACATGTGAGTCAACTATTGAAAGGAAAAATTAATTTTTTTAGTTCCATTATCAATCCCTTGAATTCTTCTTACCAAAGTTCATTTCACATAAAAAAGAATGGATCAATTGTTCAATGTCTCTTTTAAAATAATTCCTTGTATATAATGCTATATGCAGCACTTGAATCCAATAAGATTAATCATTGAATAAAAGTATGATAACTTAAATAAATACCCATTAGTATTATGACATACCAATTAATACTAGAAATGTTTGTTATCACCTTCGTGATGTGGTGACACTTTATGTTATCTAGAGGTTTTGTTTTCCATTATGTTTGGGGTTTGAACATAAAACTCTACACGTATACATTAAGTGGATTACAATTCTTATTATTGATAAAAAAATATTAGATACGTTTCTAGTTTTATTATAGTATTGAATATTTTAAAGTTAACATTCATTTAACTATAAAATTAAAATATTTGACTTATCATATTAAAAAAAAATTAGAGTAATGTTATTTAAATAGAAGGAATGTGTCCAAAGCTCAAGTTGAATTTAATGCCACCACTAGATTTATTATTTATTTAGTGGTGGATCACATATAGTAAATCAATGGATAATAAATGCTTTTATCATTTTTGAAACTTAATTTCATATTATTCTATTGGTACACTAAAGATTATCCAAATAATAATATTTACAGATTTCTATGCCACAATATAACCAAAAATATTCTTAATGATAACTATATCAGAAATGTCAAGTTTTACTATGGAATAACTTATCAAAATTTTTTCAATTGATAGTTTTCAAATCTTGGTTGTACATGTCATAATTAGGAGTGGAAACAAGGAGAGTCTCTGAACTCTAAATTTTTATATAAAGTAGAACTCAGGAGTTGCAACAATTGTTTGCAACTTCCATCGCTTAGGAAATTTCCATCTCTAAAGAACTTCGTATATATAACCTGAATAAAGTGCAATATGGGGATGAAGAGTCCTATAAGTAGGAGCTGCCGCGGATTTCAAAGCTTTGGATATTTGTCACTAGCATGGTTACCAAACCTAGAAAAGCTATCAAAAGAGGACAGAGAAAATATATTCTCTTGTCTATATCATATGGATATTTATGGATGTCTAAAATTAGCCTTAACTAGCCATTTGACTCTTGATGAACTAGTAATACGTAAAAAATGTCGCCAAGCATTAGCAAGTTCAATTTATAATCTCTATAATCTTGAATCCCTTCAATATTGGAATGATAAAGAGTTAGCTTCCTTTTCAATTAGAATCCTAAGTAACCTTACTTATCTTAATGAACTTTCTATTTTTGAAAAAATTCCTAAAGTTATCTGCTTGGAGAGTGAGCACAACAGTGTAAATAGTACCACTTGAAACCATCTCTAGGGCGGCCCATGTATCAATGTGCCTCCACTGCGAGTGAGTAATATATGCACTATGCCATGCAGTGTCTTCCTCACCCAACTGCCATGATTTAGGTCAGGCCTAACTAGCTTACTAGCCAAATGGGACCTAGATGATTTTATGCCTTTTTATTTATATTTTGGAGTACTTTAATTTTTTTTTTTTGGCCTAGATCAATTCTAGAGCTTGATTCTTTACTAGTCCAATAAAAAAAGTCAGAAAATCGCATTGAATTTGATTTTGAAAATTTTCAAAAAAATTTCCCAATAGATTCACAAATGCAAAGAGATTTTCTTCACATTTTCAATTCTAAAACAACTTAGAAAATCTGCAAACCTCATTTCTTAATTATCTCAATCAACATTAATCCAAAATGGTTAGAAAATCAAATTAGTTTCATAAAATCTTTCAAAATAGCAATATACATGTAACCGATTCCGAGATTTTTTAGGAAGGCTTCCCACATTTTCCAATTCTTTAGAATACTACATTCTATAAAAAAAAAAGTTGTTTTCCAAATCAACATGATCCATTCTTGATAATCAAATGCTTTAAAGTCGAAAATTATTGCAGATAGTTATCATGTTTCCGGCATATTGTTTTTGATAGTTATGATATCATTGCACCCTATTGCAACTCATGTTTTTGAAAAAGCATACATTAAAGCTTCAAATCATTTCGTATCAAGAAAAATATGCAAGCCAGATGCTTAAACAGGCAAGTTGCATAAAATATGTATTAAAATCAGGAAAAACAAAATTACTTAACCTTTTGAACAATGTCCAGATAAAAAATTATCATGAATAACATATGAATCACCACAATATGCAATTTAAAATCATGTTTCGTAGAAATAAAAAACTCATATTATCGCAGTGCATGCCATAACACATTTATGGAAACATATAAGCCATTTACATATTTACATGATTGAAAACACTTAATAACTTTTATGGTAGCTAGCATATGGTCAAACATATAACTTCCATAATATGTATTTCATAACTTACAAAATTAGAGAAATAATAGCATGCAAGTTAATGTGTGTTTCAGTGTATCAAAACAACATATGTACCTTTTTTAAATTCAAAGAAACAATAGGAAGCATGAAAACATAGCCTGTTTTTACTTTTCTTTAAAAAAACTATGAATTACTTACACATAACAATACACCGCTAGAAATTCTAGGCTTTAGCAATCAGGCAACGGGAGAGAGGAAACATATAATTTCCACAAAATTTCTTTAACAAAATCATCCATGATACATGATGTAACCAAGCTTTGAAACCATTATTGTAAAATTAACACTTTGGCTAGATTATCATATAACAAGGCATAACTTATTATGCACCATAAATTTCCTTTTTTCGAATTAAGTAGAAGAAAATTGTGTGTATACCATTAATGTCAATTCTAGATAAATCCATAAATTGATCCTTTCCTCAATTCTGTTTCGAAAGAGTTCCATTTAGGCACCTTTTAACTACCTTATGCGCATCTACAAAACAAAGACAAGAGAGAAAATGGTAATGGAGATCACACTCCTTTTATCAGGACATGTTGTCTGTGATCTCTTAGAAAGAAATTGTATTTACACTCATGATGGGATAGAATGCAACAGTTCATGTCCTTAAAGGTAGGGGACCTTTTTTATTAACTAAGTTGGATCATGGATTCAACCTCTTATAGGATCCATACCTAACTAATTCAAATTGAGCCTAAACACCATATCAAACTGACAAGCCCATTACAATTTAGTTACCTTATTAGGTTTTGAAAAAATAATATTAACATCAATTATTATTTATAAATTTATGTAAGGCTTACAATTAAAATTTCCAACTTGCAATGCAAAGAGTATAAGGTTTGTGGACTCTCCAACACGAATCTTAATTAATGAATTAATTGTCAGTATGGAAGAAAAAAAATAAAGACTTGTGATGCGGAATTTTTGTGTCACATTAACATCCTAAGCTCAAAAGTGTTGGAAGGTTTGGAACAAAATGACTCTAATTGCTCCTTTTCAAAGTAAATAGCAACCTTAACAAAGTTTGTAAACGCAATCCTAGAGAATTACATGTGCTAAGGGGTCTCTCAAGAATTCATATCATTAAAAGTCTTATTCAAATAATTTTGCTCACATGTAGGGCTTTTTGTTTTTTGAACAACATTTTTCATTAAAAAAAAAACTTCATTTTTCTTATTTATAAATGAAAGAGTATTATATGCTTTTATACCTTATGATTAAAAAAACAAAAAAAAAAGATACCTAGAGTTATGACAATAGAAGGAAACAACTTTCCTTTAGAAAAAAATAAAAATTTTCTCCACCAAACTTCTTACATTTAATATCAAACATATCAACTATTTTTTAGTATCTTAACATTTTACAATTATATACCTATAGAATATATAAACAACCAAAATAAAGGAGCCGTTGCACCTTTATTCTCCTTCTAGAGTATAATTTTGAGATCGATACAATTTATCATGCACCTCAAATAAATTGGATGAACTGGATTGCATGGAGTCATCCTCTAGAGGATTGGTTTTGTTTGAGCATTTATAGTGCAACTTTAGCTAGGATAAGTTTGGCTGGAGTAGGTAGATTAATTAAGGACTCATTTGGTAGGTGGATTGTTGGTTTCTCAAAGGAGTTGGGCATGCAACTGCTATTATTGCTGGGTTCTTGGCACTATTAGAAGGCTCGAAGATTGCTGTCTGAAAGAATTTAACTCGTCTAATTATTCAATTCAATGCAAAGATAGTTGTTAATGCTATTAACATGAATTCAAATGAAAACCAATTGTTTTCTCCTTTTTTATGTGAACATAGGAATCATTTGAAGGAAATTCCATGTAAGAAGATCGCACATATCTATGGAGAGGCTAACTTTTGTGTTAATGCTCTTGCTTAAAAGGGTTAAGTGATAATCATCTCTATTAGTGTATAATAGACCTCCTAAGAGCGTATCTTTGCATTTTGTTTATGATATAATTTGTGTATCCTAAATCTAGGTACTCTAACTTTGATGTTGGTTAACGAGTATTGAAGTTTCTTTATTATAAAAAAATGTATTTTATAATTATATATGAGAAGAATACAATAGATATTGTACTCAAATTTTGATATATTAAAATAACGTATGAGTAGAATGAAAAAGGAGTAAAATTGACTTACATTTATCTTATTATAATCAAAATATTTGCAAATCCTCCTCAACCTCAACTAACCAAAAAGACACTCCAACTTAAAAGGTTTGGGTTATATCCACATCCACTTGCTGGGTCAATCAACTTCTACACTATATTCTAGGAGAGTAATCTCATGTAAATAAATGCGTAGGGTGGTTTAATTGGTTCAATTTATGAAATTGAAAAGCGAATGAAAAGGAGTAACTCTTTTTTTTTTCCTTAATTGTTTGGTTCAATCAAGAATTCCAGTGTTTATATATCTTTCTTTTTTTTCCTATTTGGTTCATGCATACAGATGAATAAAACGGTGGTGCACGGTAACAATGACAGTAAATCGTAGTGATATTAGCAGCAATGACCACTGTGACATTAGGGATAGTGATAGATAGTACATGTCAAGCGCTGATTATTAAAAAAGGCTCATGATTAATTTTATTATTACACTAAGTGGCGGATACACGTTGGTGAAAAGGTGGACCCCACCCTTGGTTTTAAATCTTAATACGTATGTGTGCTAAAAGTATATAATATTCTCATAAAATTAGCTAATATACAGTGTCCATGCAAAATTTGAAAAATGATAATAATAATTTTATCTTATTGTCATTCAAGTAAAAGATGAATTTAGAATAAATTTACATAATAAATATATTGAGTTAGTCAATACATAATTTGTACATAAGAGGTACATGCGAAGATATTGAAATTTGAAAATATAGTGCCTATCATTTTTCTTCTTAATGTATTGAGTGCCTCACTGAAAAATCTTTTTGAATCCGCCACCTCCAACAAGTGGTGCATTGTGGAATGAGAGAGAATTAAAAGGAGTTTTTATTTTCTTTAAGATAATATGAAATCGTTGCAAGAAAAGAAGTTTCAAATTGTGACATTTTAACAGTAAGTAACAGTAACAGACTCCAAAACAAAGGAATGAAGTTGTATTATTTGTATTCCCCTTCCTTGGTTTAGTTCATAAGTCAGGGAATGGAATCACACTAGTGCTAGCGGTGGTAGAATGAAAACATCTGTTAGAAGAAAGTAACATACAATAACTATTCCACTACACGTGAACCAAATTAAGAAGAAGAAATTAATTTCTTAATTTTATTATCAATCCCTTGAATTCTTTTGACCAAAGGTTATCTTAATGTGTATGGCATGCATATAAAACAGAATGGACCGATTGTCTAATGTTTGCTTTTAATAATACCTTTAATATTATGACATACCAATTAATACTAGAAATGTTTGTTTGCCATCTTAATGGTATTTTGATGTTACCTTAAAAATTTTATTCTCAATCATGTGTTGGGTTCAAACTTAAAGTCTTCGCGTGTGTGCATTAAGTGAATTACAATTCTTACTATTAATTAAAAAATTACTAGATATATTTCTAGTTTTATTGTACAATTGAATATCTCAGTACCGATATTTCTTATATTTTTACGGATAAAATAGTTGTTCTTAAAATCTGATAATCATTTTACTATAAAAATAAAATACTTGACATATCAAAATACAAAAAATAATAAGGGTAATATTATTCAAATAGAAGGAATGTGTCAAAAGCTCATGTCAAATTCAATGCTAGCACTAAATTTATTATTTATTAAGCGGTAGATCACATATTGTAAACCAATGGATAACAGATGCATTTATCATTTTTAAAACTTAATTTCAGATTTTTTTTGTTGGTATATTAAAGATAATCCAAATAATAATATTTAAAGATTTCTATACCATAATACAACTAAAATTATTCCCCTTGATAACTATATCAAAAATGTCAATTTTTTTATAATGATATAAGTGGTTAAAACACTATACTTGTATATTTGTAGTCCTAGGATCAAAGCCAAAATGGAAGGAAAATAGATCCTTTAACCAATAGTTCACACTACAATAATGTATCATCTTTTCAGGACAACTCACCCTGACGTTAGAATGCCGACATGTGTTTAACTTGAGCTAACAAGCACATCCCTTATAATCAAATGTGCAATAAAGTCCTTTATTATTTATAATTTTTATTTGCTTCCCAAATCCTCGCAACAGTGTTCTATCATTCTCTTCTCTAGACGACAAAGTCATAACTCCCCTCTGTAACATAGGCATATAGGTTAAAAGTGGTGTCTCTAATGCATAATTCAATCGCACTAAGGCTGAGTTTGGATTTGCATTTCCACCTAACTTAGGTGCTCGCTGCCGCCTTGCCCGTTGGACCCAACTTCCCTAGCTAGCATTCTGTTGGAGTTCTACTACATCTTAGAATTTATATTCAGAGGTCAAAAGCCTAACTAATAAAAATCATCTCCAGTGCTGCTTTAGAAGAGAAACATGATTGAACGGTGCAATGAAGTAGCAATCTCAGCAACTTTTGATGAAACGATTTTTTATTAATTTGGTTAATGGAATGATTTTAATTGATTCTATTTTTTCTTCTTTTTGAAAGGGTAAATAGAGTTCTTGGATTTTATCAAAATTGTGCCACAATTAATTAATTTTTTAGGTTTAAAAAACTCTGGTACTATTCTAAGTAAAAAGTCATTAGATAGTTTGAATTAATTGTATATCTGTTCTCCCACTAATTTAAAGTGTATGCTAATTACTCAAATAATTTGGGTTGATATTTTTTCAATAAAAGATCCTTTTGATGTTTCTATAGTAATGGAAGTTATAATTGATGCTAATTACTAATTAGTGGTAATTAATAAAATTTCCTCTCCCATTGGCCCATTATAACATGATAGATTTAGAATAAAATTTATCCTTCTTAGCTTAGTTTTAATGCATTATTTTTATCATTGTATCTCGATAATAATTTTTGTTTAGCTCAATTTAATCATAAAATATTAATAATTTAGACATAAAAAATATTAATAATTATTGTTTAAATATAAAATATGTCAAATGTAATTAATATATCAATTATTATTAATTAAAGTAATTATAAATACTAAAAATTTATAATTATCATATTTCATAAAATAATTGTGATTAAAACTATTTTTAATACAAGATTAATTTTGTCAAAATAAAAATTTTAATACTTTCAACTTATATGTATATCAAATAACAAAAACATGATAGTATAAATTTATACTATTAAATTATTTATATAATTATTTATCAAATACTCGATAGCATTATATTTTATTATTTAACTATCCTATATTATATTATTATGTAGACCTATCAAAACCAACTAAAGAAGCCTTATTAGGCTAAACAAAGGTTGAATGAGAGGGCAATCCAAGGCTAAACTATTTTTATACTTGATTGGATTGCTAAAATACTAATTTCAATCTCAATCCCAAATCGATATTTATTAGGTGGTTTCAAATAGGTTTTATAACACATTATATTTTAAATATTAATTACAAATTAGTTGTTAATTGAAATTTATTATTATTTCAAATAAAATTTTTATCTTTTAATTAAAATGAACTTATATTTAAAAAATAATAATCCTAAAAACAAGTCATAAAGAGTTCATATTCTAGAAAATCACACTTTAAACTTCTAGCAGAATTTCAATTGTAAATAAAAATAGATATAGTTGTTTAATTTAGAAAAAATTCACTATTTGTAAATAAGTATAAATATTTTGTTAACTAAATTTATAAATTATAATATATAAATATATCATTATTTCAAATTTTCTTCCTTCACTGGATGATAATCCATCCTCTTTGAAATTCTTTTTTATCTAATTTTTTGCATCATATTAATCCTTTAAACAAATAATTATCTCTGGATACTTATGATTCACTGATAAATACTTGTCATCTAAATTAAAATTGATTATAAATTAATATTTTATATTTGATAATATTTAAATGTTAATTTTGACTTCAAATTTATTATTTCTAATTTGCATTTTAAAATCAATTTTAGACATAAAATTGATTTTCAACTATCAATTTTTAGGGAACCAAGCATGTTAAAAAAAATGAGGAAATCCCCATTTACCGTTAAGATTTAGAAGGAGAGATAATAAAAGTATTTTTTTTGCATAATATTTATGGTTTAGATGTTTTAATTGCATCTTTTAAAACATTAAAAAATTTTTTGCACATGATGTATAGTCTAATGGGGTTATATGTATTTTAGCCTATTTAGTGTTTTTTCTTTGCATGCTAATTAAACAAAATTTGATGTTCACAACTATTGAACATATCGTTTTAGTTTAAATTTGAATCACTATTAGTGTATTATTTTTAACACTATTAATAAATAATAATTTCATACATTATTAAAAAATTAATAATTTTTTTGCTACTAGAAAGAATATTTTAAGAAATTTTATTAATATGATAATATATGAGTAAGTGATAATATAAATTAATTTATTTTGATTCTATATTAAATTTAAATCCTATTACTTTTTATCACAAAGTAAGAAATATATATTATTAAGTTATATATAATATATTATACAATATGGATATCAAACAAGGTTTAGAATTACTTATTATTATAATATTTAATCCTCTCTTTATATATATATGCATGTTGATTATATACATTTATGTATATATTATTGCTTAATTAATTTATTAGAATAAAATCAAGTACATATAATAATCAAATTGAGATTTGCAATATTTTTAAATCCACTGTCCACAAATTTTGATATTATTATATTTAATTTATTCTCATTTTTTTATTAAATACTATATCACAATTTGATATTTTACTTCATATGGCATTGGGCAAAAAATAATTTGAACGAATGCAGCATAACCAAAGAGTTGGCTTGAGCTATTTATTCCATATGGGTCATTTTTTGCAATTATGCTTTTTTATGGATTAACTTACAAAATATTAGTTGATTTTCTATAACAAATACACAAAGAGTTACAGGTCCCAAATCCTAGCCTTTAGATTTTCTTTATTATTTTTTATTTCTCATCTTATGGTTGATAAACAATCATGTATCCAAGGCGAGTTATCCTATAAATGGTAGTAAGGTTGTAATCACACCTTTAATTAATATCATGTGTTACTTGAATAAAAATTTTTCAATAAAAATGTTAAGTTTTATTAAGAAATAACTTATCGTACTCTTTTCAATTGATGGCTTTCAGACGTTAGTTGTACAGGTCATGATCAAGAAGGAAACAAAGAGAGCCTCGAGACTTAAGAATTTACTGCTTCGTATTATAAGGCCACAGTCAGTTAATTCTAAGAATTGTTCAGTTTCTTTTTAATTTTGTAAATCACACAATTTATAATTAATTTGAAGAAGCTCTAATTAAGTCTAATTTCTTTTCAAAAAGAAAAATAATAATGTGACCTATAATAAGAGAAACAAAGCTAATAATAGGTGGCAAACTTTATTTTTGGGGAAGCAAGAGACAATGTTAAGTTCTCTCGTTCGTATTATTATTCTCAACATGCTAGCAAAGAAGCTGAATGACTTCATTAATATGGATTTTACTAGTTTCAAATCAGAAAGCCAATCTCATAGCAACTAATTTTGACAGGAACTATGATACAGTTTCTGGATGTTTTCGGCCACAACCAAAGAAACAAGGAAATGCTAATTAAAGGATAGCAAAATAATTAAAAAAATATATAGATTACCTCAAAATACATAATGTGCAATTCTGAGAGATATCCTTCCACGAATTAATTATTATTTATAAAAGAATTGGCAAAACAGAAATCTAACATATAGGAAGCGGAAGATCATCTTAAAAGGAAGATGAATATTTAAGCCACAACACAAGCAAAGAAATAAATTATATTAAGGAATGAAATGAAAATGAGAATGATTAAATTTTTTTTTTAATATGCATTATGAAATGAGCATTAGAAAATAATTATTCCATCAAATAATGGAATATTCATTTCAGAGCAAAAGTAATGGAATGAATCATTCTCTCATTCATAAATTGACTTTTTTACATATATATTTCATGTATTTTTTATATATTTCAACATTAATTTTATTAATATATAATAAAAAGTATTAATTTTTGAATATTTATCTATTAAAGTATTTTAATAATTATATTTTTAATAATAGAATTTAAGATATGCCATTTTTGTATTCTGTAAAAAAGATATTTGATATAAAATTTAGTAAATTAGAAATTTTATGCTTTTATTATAGAAATTATTTTTCTTAATTATAATTGTGATGATAAAATTTAAATTGTGACAATTTTTATTATTAATTATATCATATATTTTAATAATATTAAATTATTTAATAAGATATTTATTATTTTTATAATAAGGATATTATTATCTTTAACTATAAATTTTCCATTCTATTTTATTAAAATTTTGTTGTACCAAATATAAAAATAAAATGAAATATCCATTATATTTCTTAACATACCAAACATAATTATAAAATAATCATTTCATTTCTATTCTCATTTTATTTCATTTCATTTCAAGCTCTCATTCTGTTTCATTTCATTTCAAATGCCGTAATAGATGTTATGACATTCATAAAGCTATAAATGAAAAAAAAAATTAATGAGAGAAACAAAGTACAAATGCTTCATTCCCAAGAGAGATTACTAGTTGCACTGCCTGTCTTTGCTTCAAACTTTCAAAGTGTGGGTCGCTGGGAAGTGCAAGTAGACTCTCTGTAAACATAGCGCTCTTGGACCCGTAAAGAGAAAAATATATACACGCACAAAGCTCAACCAGCTCTCGTTTGGAATCACATTTCGGTAATTCTGCATTACTACAGATGCCTATAATCCTTGACACAAACATGGCGAGGGAAAGAAACTCGTCAACAGACATAGTGGCATTCCTCCAAAATGACCTCAATCCATATTCTTCCATTTTCCACACCTTATAAAACTTTCCCCCACAATAAATAAACCAAGGCATCCTCCAACTGCAAACAATTCATGTATAAAAAATTATATGTTCATATATAAATCACCAGGCGAAGGCAACTTCCTCAAATTCTTTTGTGCCAAATCAAGCGCAAGAATAACATAATTCCCACTTTGGAAAGCCAACCAATGAATAGCCCCATTCAAAAATACCTCAGGGTTTCGATGCTGTCTAAATCTGAAAGAGAGAAAAGGGGTTCTCCCAACTTTTCTCCATACATTGTTGCTTAGAGAAAAAAACTCGATGTGAAGTTCTGTACTTTCGAGAGCGGAGGCAATAATTATCAGGTAATCACCTGTTAAAGAGTCGTAGCCAAAACCAAGATTAAAAGAATTTGAAATTTGATATTGGCAGTTTCTTGCAAGAACCTATTAATGGATTCCATACTATCAAATTCTCAGGCTCTCTTAAGAGTAAAAATCCTCTTCAAGATCCCAAAATGTTCATGCGACTAAAGATACTTCAAACAGAAAATTAAGCGTTGCTATAAATTTGTCGACTTCCATGGATCGTATTCGACAAGTAGCATGATTCGAAATTGTGATTGCGGTCTGCAATTCAAAACTGAGATTAGCAGTTAGCCACGGTTGAACAATCAGTAGTGAAGTGCAAAATCCTAACGGCAGTGTTGGAAGCTAACTCAAAATGTGATTTTGCAAAGAGGCGATCGGAAATCAGAGAGAGCCATGACCTACCTGAATCGAAGCAATGATTTGACAGGAAGCTTAAACAGGATTTCTTGTATCAATTCCTGAGGAAGATACTTCATTGTTTCTTTGTGTTGCTGTTGAACTATTTCCTTAGTTTCTGTCTCAGAATTTTCTCTTTGAGAAACCAGCGGAGGCAGAGAACATAGCACCGAGAAACCCTAGCAAGAATTAGAACAACACGAGTTTCTCTTAAGTGGGCCGAGAAAATTGTAATTATGTTTTTATCCAATACATCAATCCAACTTTTATAGGGTAGAACTCCCAACAAAAATCAGATTACAAATAGAAATTAGAAATACAAATTAGAATAAACAGAATATTTAACTTCTCGTTAAGTTTTAATTATAATATTCCTTAAATTTTATAATTAATATTATTAATCTTTTATTTTATATTTATTATAACTATTTATCATTCTCTTTGCTCATAATACTAAAATAAATAATAAAAAGAAAGAATACAAACCAAAACTTGGTATACATTTGATATTATTAAAGCAGGATTTAATAATTTACTTCAATATTTTTTATTTATTTTAATATTAATATAATAAAAATAAAGAGTTAATAGTGATACTTATAAAATTTTAAAAATATAATAATAACCATCTTTATAAATAGGAGATTAAATATTATGTTTATTCATACAAATTAACATTAAATACATTTTTATCCTCGTAAAATTCATTTTGAGTGATTTTGACCCCAAATATGTTCTATTTGAGTTTGGTATCACTAAATTTTTAATTTGATTGATTAAGTTCCAAAGTTAACATTCCTTCCTAAATTTAACAAGAGTTGCTAACATGGCAATTCTAAACCAGAAAAAAAAAGCCTAATTTACATTTGATTTAAGGAAAATAATAAGAAATGATTACATATAAAAAACAGGGATTACCCACAAATATAAAGAGAATTCCAAAAATGCTCTGAAGAAGACGTAGTGCCCATAGGAGGCTCCGGCAAAGCTAGATAAAACAGGCGGCAAGATTACTACCTGTTAGCCAGATTTACTTATCACTAGAGATAATTATAAGTAAGTAGTACTACAAATCAAAGGATAAAATAAGAAAAGGGAAAGTTTTGAAAATTTATAGTATAAAAAAGGGGAAAAAGTCAGTGGAGGTCCATTCAGGATTATTACCTGCGGACCACTCTTTGGGTCTTGCTTCCTGTGATGATCCATTTGATGCTGGTGGAGGTGGCGGTGGTAGTACATGATCAGTCCCTGGAGAAAAAGGATCAGTGATCTACACATTCTCAAATCTCAAACCCCTAAACGGTCTTCGACCTATATTTAGTACCTATGTTCTTGCCTCTCTCCATTCACTCCCATGTGGATTCACCTTCCAATAATTCAAAACTATAGATGAAAATTCTAAAACTCACTTCAAGCCAAAAGTTTAAGAAGAGAGAAACATAAAAAGAAGATGAAGTGGGCTAGTATTAGCGAGAAAGAGGAAAGAGAGATTAACAAAGGGGAGCGAGAGATAGGATGATGTAACATGAAAAGCTAAACAGAGATAAACAGAGATTAAGGAATGATTCTCTCTTCTTGAAATTCAAGTCAAAAGTTCAAGAAGAGAGAAACAAAGAAAGGAGATGAAGTCGGCTGGTAATAGCAAGAAAGGGGCTAAAGAGATTAACAAAAGGGAAGAGAGAGAGGATGATGTGGCATGAAAGGGTAAATAGAGAGGTTAAGGAATTTTTCGAAAGATGAAAGAGAAAATAAATAAAATAAAAAAATAAAAATTCCATCTCAACATGAATTAAAATAAGTAATTGCTAAATCATCATAATTTAATGTTAAGAATTACCTATGTAAGCAACTACCATTAAATTTTGTGGGAATATCAACTTTGTACCTAAATCAATCAAATTTAATGTTTAGTGGCATTAAAATCAAGCAAAATAAATTAGGGGATCAAAATCACTTAAAATATATTTTAAGGGAATAAAAAACGTATTTAAACCTAAAAATTATATCAAGTTCAATCAAATAACTTATAATAACTTAAGGAAACCCTAATTGTTCTGAAATTATAAGGAAAATCCTATTTGTTTTGAATAGTATGTGACGAATAAAGGGTCCGAAAATTGCAAAATAATTTGGTCCATTGAATATCCATGTAAGCCCTATATATATTTTAATAATCCCACGATTGTTATATATGCATTCACCGCCCATTTTCGACACATAACATGGGGAGGAATAGCAATACTCTATATATATTTATCTTTTGGTCGAATTAATTTATAATTTCACCCCTCTTTTATAAAGTGGAATTATCCAGATAATTATTTATTAATTTCTCCTATTTTAATAAAAGTTAAACCCTTTTCCGTTTTAAATTATTCTACCGTTCGAGTACTTTTTCAGTTCTTCTGCTATTTTAAATATTAGGTCAATTCAAATCTATCTGACCTTGAAAAAAAAACAATTCTAGTGTTATATTAGTATTAAAAATTTATTATTATTTCCATACAAATATTGTTAAGTAAATTATTTTTTCAATTTAATAATATGATCTTTTAAAAAATAATTGATTTTCTATTAAAAGTAGATATTTTTTGTCATGTCAAATCATTGAATAAAAAATATAGTGCGATTGAAAATAATTCTATAGAAGTAGTACTGAATATTCGGTACTAATATAATATTAAAAGCTTTCCTCCAACCTGGTAGAGCACATAAAATTAGCAAACAATGCTACTAAAAGGTGACATGTGCATCCCCATCGCTCGCATAATTATTCACTGACTTCCTCTTTTTTAATTGTCATCCATTGGATTTATTTGTTTGATTTCCTAAAAAATTATATTTATATAGTAATTTCAATTCTAATTGCTATGAATGTAAAACGGGTGAATTAGTCCATATTACGCATAAAAATGGATTAAATTTTAAGAAATTTAGATCCAATTTGTATCCATAATTAGGTTTGTGAATTCACAAACTTTAACTACAAATTCATGGATCAATTTGTATCTACTCGATCTATGTAGACGTTAATTCACATGGACCAGTCCACAGCACCTATTCAAGAAAAAAGGCAAACCAAATTTTGGAGGTTCCCACGAATTGAACAAAATGGTCCATAGAATTGGAACCATTTTGCACCTTTGCCATCTCTAAATTTGTTTTTTTTTTATGGCTTTACTTCTATGTGTTAGCCTCAAAGTTTCATATTTTGAGTTTTGATTATAACAAATGAGTGAAAAAATAGCATTGCATGTGTTTATACTAAAGTGTTATAAAATCTTCAATAAACATGTTATACTATAGTTGCAATAGCAATGTTTGATTATATACCAAAAGAGTTATACAAATATCACTAGGCATATGATTGATCAATATACATGATGTGATGATTATACATATTTTTATACTAACTTGTTATACTTACTATATATGAATCATACATATAAATATCTTGATATATTAAATTGGACTCACTATATAATTTGTAAAGTTTATGTACATTATATAGGAAAGTTCAAAATAAAGAAGAGTGAACATTGAAGCAAAACAATGAAAGATCTTCTCATGCTTAACTCAAGAATGAATAAGGGAGAAAATTAAAAAATAAAATATAATTTAAGTATTGAAGGATGAGAAGATTAAAGTTTTCGATGCATCAAGAAAAGTTTAATAATTTCATTGGTATAATTTTTTATTTTAAGCTTAGACTTTCTTGTTAAAATAGAGTTTTTTATAATATATAACTCAAACATGTTTTTTTTCATAATCTTAGCTTAATCAAAATGTTTTAAAAAGATAGCTTACAATCGCATTTTTACAAGATAGCCTATGAAACATTTTAAAAACTGATGTGATATGATTTTTTTAATCTTTTTAATTTTGACCTTTAGTCACTCTTTTAATCATATCTCACAAATTGCCAATTATTTAATTGTGAAACTTTTTCATATGAAAACAAAAATCAAAGAACTTCCCATGAATAAGTCATTTACTTAAAATGATTAATATATGAAAGAGTTACGAATTTTACAATTTAAGCCTCCAAATCAGATTTTACAATTCACTTTTTCTAATCTTTGCTTATTGTTTTGATTATATTGCAAAAATTATATAAGATATGAGCACAAGACTTTTTCATTGGAAAGTAGACTCAAATACCTTTTTAACAATAGGTCATTTACTCAAAATAGGTTTAAAATAAAGAAGTTATTACTTTTTAAAATTGAGTATGCAATTTTATCTTTGAGAATCGATTGCACAATTAATTCTAATTAAATAGAAGTCAAAATTTCATCAAAATCAATTCTACAATCAATTATTCATGTTCTAATGCATGATTAATGGCTATAAATAGTTAGTTTTCATTTCCAAGTGTTCTAAATAGCTATAATATCCCATGGGCTTCTTATATAATCTAAGAAACATAAAATGCGATATATAAAAATCTTGAACTCTATTTTTTAACATTATTTTACTCTTTCTTTCATCCAAATCATGATTTGAGCACTTCCTTGTGAAATTCTTCAATTTTGAGGGTTTCATTTGTTTAATCCATTCTATAAAAGGGTTCATTTGAGTTGTTCTTCTTCTCTTATCAATTTTCACTATATTTTTAATAAGGAATCCCAAAAAAGTCAAGAGGGAGGTATCACTTAGAAATTTAAATCTTTGGGTGAGAAATCTTAAAAGAGAGTTTATTGTATTGAGAAAAAGACATTATAAGGCTTTTTAAAGTACTTGATTCAAACTTAAAGGGATGGTGGATTGATATATAAGTTTATAGAGTGGATGTACATCTTAGAAAGGATATTCAATGGGAAACCACTATAAATTATTGTATTTGGAGAGTGGATGTATGAGGGGAGACCACTATAAAGCTTTGGATGATAAATCAAGGGAGTTGATTGTATTGAGAAAAAGACATTATGAGGCTTCTTCAAATAGCTGGTTCAAACTTAAAAGGATGGTTGATTGATACACAAGTTTGGAAAGTGGATGTACAAGGGGAAACCACTATAAAGCTTTGAATGATGAATCTTAAAGAGAGTTGATTGCATTGAGAAAAAGACATCATAACGTTTTTTTCAAGTATTTGGTTCAAACTTAAAGGGAGAATAGATTGAAACAAAAGTTTGAAAAGTAGATGTATAACTTAGAAAGGATATTTAAGGAGAAACTATTTCAAATTCTTGTGTTTAATCTCTCTACTCTTACTCTTTTTACATTTGATTACATGCTCTATTTTTATTGATTATATTTATTGAATGTATTGTGCTATAATACTTATATTAATACTTGGATGATTGAATGTTTGAAAAAGAAATCTATCAATAACTTCATAACATTATATTAGATTTGTTTGAATTGAAATTATTTTCATAACTTCTAAAAATGAAGAACTTCTCAATAAAATTTTAAAAATTATGAAAGTTCTGAAAATACCCGATTCTCCCCCTTTTTAATGAGTTACCAAGCCTACACTATGATTACAGGACTGGTTTTCCATCACGCGGTAAACCATTCGTCCCTTCTGAAAGCGTGTCTGTTACTCGTCCATGGAGCTCTTTTGTGTGTATCGGTGGAAACAAAAGAAAATATAATACATATAGTTGTTGGTAGTTTATTGTACTGATTTCCAAGAAAACATTATATTTGTTTATCATTTCAGTTTTTTTATTCTAAATTTGCTTATTTTTGTCTAGCCCAGAAAGCCAGAAAATAATGAGGTAAAATAGATATGATTTCAGTCAATTTGTGGAATGATTTTAGAACTCATTTGAGGTAACTTCTTTCTAATTGATTGAATATCCAAAACAAATTATTACACTTAACACCCTCATTTTTTAGGATTATAAACTTTCATCTATTTTGAAGTATTTTTATCATTATGAAATATAATAACATTAATTTTTTTTAATTATATTTCTTCTGAAGTCATCCTTTATAGTTAGAAAACTATTTCCTTTATTATAAATAAATATTAAAATATAACTATATATAAAAAGTATAAAGTGTTCTTTCTCAAGAAAAGAAAAAAATTATAAAAATGAACTTTCAGTTGTAAAAGATAATGTTGAAGAAGAAAATATAGTTTAAAATTTTAATATCATTATATTTTATAATAATAAAAATATTTTAATGAATGAATGTATATATTTTAAAAGAATAAGGTATATTAAACGTAATCATACTGTGTCTAATGTAATTTGTCAGAGAATTAAACCAAAAAATATTTTAAGTTTTATCCGAACAAGACTCGGACCGGAGATTTTTCTGGTTGAAATGCCCAATGCCCCCCCTGAAATTTAGAATTGAGATTTTTCATATGACATTAAAGATTCAGCCAACCTTGTTGATAAGTGACATGTTTCACAGAGAAATTGGAGTCAATTCAAAGAAGTGATTGGTTTCCCAAATGTGGGCAAGGAATCTTGAGAGATTAGAGATTAATGTCGAAGTTGGTCTTCAATGCCAAGGTATGATTCTATTTGTTTTTGTAACGATATTTAGAGATTTCGTTCGTTCCTCAGCAAATAATTCTTTCATGTTTTCTTCAAAGATATGATCAAATGAACCTTCACAACGTGTTTATGCCTCTTGACATATTTTTTGTCCTTCCAATTGCCTCATTCATCGCTTTAGTATACGCTCACTTAATTCATATGTACAAAAGCTTTATAAACTTGATAACTAGTTTTTGTTTTATTTTCGGTTTTAATTTATTAACTTATGAGGACCTCTACTCATGGAGTTTGAGGACTTTAGGATACTTTAAATTTGATTATTTATATGTAGGTGCATTTTATATCTTTCCATCTCCGTCTTCTAAATCTTTTAACTTAAAGCTTCTTCCCTGTGCTTTTGGGATTTTAATTATCCCTCATTTTGAACTCTTGCATATGAAGATGTTATTCTGTTCACATACATTGATAAATGGAAGAGTGCATTTCTATTTCATAGTATTTTCTATAGAAGATGTGGACGTCTATTGATGAATTGTACATGCTCATGGTTGATGTAAAATATTTCTTACCTATGCATTACAAATATTAGATTTTACTATATAAGTTGATTAAACATCAACTTCTCCTTACGTGAGGTAGTGGTTGGACTGTTATATGTTTGTAATATTGGCTAGAAGAACTATGTTAGCCATTTGACTTAAAGAGTCATTTGTTCTTTTTATCAAATATGACATCCCATTTAGCTTGACTGTTGCAAATTTCTCTCAAATATGTAATTCCTATTTTGTGTCTACGATGATCTTATTCTGCATAATTTCTTCTTTTAACACTGCAAGAATAAGACTTTTTAAATAATTCGATCTCAATGATTAGTTGCAGTTACATATGTGTACATTTTGCTCACAATATTGGCATTTAAATTCTTTAGGCAACATTTTATACCCATGACAAAGATTTTCCATGCCATTTGTGTCATGTTTGTTTGATAAAGATAGGTTTACCTTGGTTCATTAGTTAGGTAAGTGAGACTGCCTATATATAATTCTCATACATGTGGAATGGTATTTTATTGTCTAAAACACACGTTTTGATTTGAGGGTGTTTGGCCCTATTTTGGTTATTTGTTTCCTCTAACTAATTCCAAATAGTAGGGAAAACTCCTTTTATTTTCAATAAAACTTTAGATGCATTTCGAAAATTTTTTGTGTAATTATTATTTATACAAACTCTTATAAAGTTTACATCAAATAAAGTCTGTATTATTTATAAATTACGTATGTAGAAAATTACTTAATAATGATTTTTCACGCCCCTCACATTCGTAAAATTAAGCGTGATACAATTGTTCTGGGAGCTCCTACACTTCAAATATTTAGACAAATATGAACCATTAAATAAGTCATCTATTAAATGATTGACCTGATTTAATTTCTTGGTAACCTAGTATATAAGTTTCTATTTCATAAAGGTTTAATGTTAAAATTTATTACAAATTTAATTTTAATTTAAAGGAAACTCCACTAATATATCAATCATGTGAGCTATTAAAATCGTATCTCATTAATTAATTATATATTATATTACAATTTTAATCTAACCATTTGACGTCATGCTGAATTAATCAATACCTCCCAATTATTTTGATTAAATGCTTATGATAAGTTCCTATTTGTATAATTAAAAATTGAGTTAATTAACGAGTTCCTATTGTGCTAAAGCCTAATTAAAGTACCTTTTTTTTCAATTTGGACATTGTGCTCTATGTTGTTACCAGAGCACTGATTTATTTGTGGGTTAGGCCAAAACTCGTTAATAAGTCAATTTTTAATTATATAAATAGGTACTTATCATAAGCATTTAATCAAAATAATTACGAGGTACTGATTAATTCAGCATGACATCAAATGGTTAGATTAAAATTGGAATATAACATACAATTAATTAATTAGACATGATTTCAATAGTTCACATGATTAATATATTACTGAAGTTTTCTTTGAATTAAAATTAAATTTTTAGTGAATTTAACATTAAACCTCTAAAAATTAAAAACTTATATACCAGGTTACCAAGAAATTAAATCAGGTCATTCATTTAATAGATGAGTTATTGAATAGTTCATATTTGTTTAAATATTTGAGGTGTAGATGTTTAAGAGAATCAACTTTGTATTAAAATTTTGGCCAAAATTTTAAACACACAATACAGTGGAAGATAAAATTGTTAATTCTTTTTTGAAAATGGACTAATTTGATGCCTAAAAGCTTTTTGGTGTATACAGTCAGTGAATTAATCATTTTTACTATGAAAAAAAAAGAAAAAAAAACTAATTAGGTATGGGGAGTTGGCTTTTATCTTTTATATGCTAGACAAGCCAAGATTTAAAAATTAAAAAATTAGGCCTTGTCTGATTAATTTTTAGTGAAAATTAATTCAAAAGAAATCCGTTCTGAATTGATTTTAATTCAGTGATTTTTTTCTCTTTCTAACTAGTTTATTTAAAATTTACATTATATTGATCCTAATTTATATAACAAAGTTTGGTCTAGAACTTGTTCCCGAATAAGATTTATACAAACAGACAATACAAAAAGATGAAATTTATCAAGTCATATAAAATTGATTTACATTTTAATCCCATTAATCAGTTTTGAAGACTCTCGAACACCCCTCAGCCAACCAAGTTCATAACCTCAGGCAGCTGCTTGTTGGGTCCGTTGACATCTACACTATTTTTTTTTTATAATTTTTTTGAAAGTTAATTTAGAATAAGATAAGTTATTTCATTTTAAAATCAAGTATGCAATTAGTCTTTTTGTTAGTTTTACTACTTTGTATTTATAAAAAATTTCATTTCTCTCTTTTTAAAACTTTTAACGCTCATAAAAATAGCAACCGTGATGAATAAACGTCAATGTGTTAACGTGTATACGTGAATAGCGGCAATAATTGTTGGCGTTAGTAATCGGTAGGGAGGGCTAGTGTCACAAGTCGGCTTTGTGCACTAGTTGACCAAGCAAACAAGCTTTGTTCAAGCTGAAACTTGGCAGATAAATCAAGCATAGGATGGAGACCTTGTAGCCCAAATTTGGGGTCATTCCGTCTTGTGTATTATTTTTGCCAGATTTCTATGTATTTGCAATTTACTTGTATTTTTGACCAAGGTAACTTGTTCAGTGCGAGTAGGAAAGCATATGGCTGTGATCCTTGCATTTTTATCTTTCTACCAATGTAATTTTGTAGCAAAATTCCATCCGGAGCAAGCTGAAAAGCCCTTATGACGATTCGGAAAAAGTATATCATCTTAGGCAATTTTGGGTTTAGCTTATAATGCTCTTTAGGGAGGGAGTGTAAGATGACCATGGTGGAAACCTTGCACTAGCCTAGGGGATAGAATGTGCGGCTTGGTACCTCCCTTGCACATTTCTAACACTGTATTGAAGGATTATATGAATAATAGAAGTAGCCCCTCTTCTAATTTCGATGTCTCGAATTTTAGTCGGTTTTGGCTGCATTTGTCCACATTTGCCCGAATTGCATATTTTGCACTTGTGCGCATTATGCTTGTCTTTGATACACTTTGTGCTACATGTTATGCTATTGTTGCCCCTATTTGTGCGTGTTTTGGTTGCCTTGAATGTTTAACTTCCATTGTGCACTTTATTATCTTGCCGCTCGGCTTGTTTACCCACTTGGGTGTCATGGGAATAACCTTTGGCTGGCTTGCTTTCAGGTTGTTGATAGCAAGCATCGCACGATCTAGCAAGTGAAGTTGCCAGCTTGTGACATTTGGTATCAGAGCGAGTTCAACCCACTTTGGAGATCGCTTGAATTTGCCGTGAGATTTAAAGAGCAATAGCAACCATGTCGAACATGGTGCGCATTAATGAGTTTCAGAACCAAATGGGGCAGGTGGAAGAATTGTACAAAGCTGTTGAAGAGATGCAAAGTCAATACATTCACGAGCTTATTGAATGGGCTAAGGAATGGGAAGGGGTGGCCATTGGAGTTGTGGTTGTGGAATCTTATTTGGGCATTGATCGGGAAACTCCAAGTGCCACTACGGAAGATAACTTGGGTGACTCGGTTAGAGAACTGAGAGCTAAACTAGTTGATGTGAAGGCCTAGCTTAGAGTTCTCATAAAAGTGTTGGGTAACCAAGGCCCCAACCATGGAGCACCAGAAGATGGGTGTATGAGGGTGCCCGAACCCCGCTGTTTCGTGGGTGCACGAGATGCCAAAGAGTTAGAAAACTTTCTCTTTTATATGGAACAATATTTTCGAGTCGTAAGGCCAGATTCGGAGGAGGCAAAAGTTACGAACGCAACCATTTACTTAACTAGTGATGCAAAACTTTGGTGGTGGACTAAATATGAAGATATTCTAGTGGAAAGATACATCATTGACACATGAGAAGACTTGAAAAGAGAGTTGAAGTCTCAATTCTTTCCTGAAAATGTTGAGTACATGGCTCGACAGCAACTTCGGGACTTGAAACAGACTGGTACCATTCGAGAATATGTGAAGAGATTTTTTGCCCTAATGCTGGATATCCGAGATATGTCAGAGAAAGATAAGATGTTCTTTTTTCTTTAGGGTCTCAAACCTTAGGCAAGGACTAAGCTCCAGAGACAACGGGTTCAAGAATTGCCTATCGTTTTGGTTGTCGCTGAACGCTTAACAGACTACCATGTTGAAACCTCCTATTTTGTGTCTACGATGATCTTATTCTGCATAATTTCTTCTTTTAACATTGTAAGAATAAGACTTTTTAAATAATTCGATCTAAATGATTTGTTGCCGGTACATATGTGTACATTTTGCTCACAATATTGGCATTTAAATTCTTTAGGCAACATTTTATACCCATGACAAAGATTTTCCATGCCACTTGTGTCATGTTTGTTTGATAAAGATAGGTTTACCTTGTTCATTAGTTAGGTACCTGAGACTGCCTATATATAATTCTCATACATGTGGAATGGTATTTTATTGTCCAAAACACACGTTTTGATTTGAGGGTGTTTGGCCCTATTTTGGTTATTTGTTTATAGTAAGGAAAACTCCGTTTATTTTCAATAGAACTTTAGATGCATTTCGAAAATTTTTCTGTAATTATTATTTATACAAACTTTTATAAAGTTTACATCAAATAAAGTCTGTATTATTTATCAATTACGTATGTAGAAAATTACTTAATAATGATTTTTCACGCCCGTCACATTCGTAAAATTAAGCGTGATACAATTGTTTTGGGAGCTCCTACACTTCAAATATTTAAGCAAATATGAACCATTAAAAAAGTCATCTATTAAATGATTGACCTGATTTAATTTCTTGGTAACCTAGTACGTAAGTTTCTATTTCTTAAAGGTTTAATATTAAAATCTATTACAATTTTAATTTTAATTTAAAGGAAACTCCACTAATATATTAATCATGCGAGCTATTAAAATCGTATCTCATTAATTAATTATATATTATATTTCAATTTTAATCTACCCATTTGATGTCATGCTGAATTAATCAATACATCCTAATTATTATGATTAAATGCTTATGATAATTTCCTATTTATATAATTAAAAATTGAGTTAATTAACGAGTTCCTATTGTGCTAAAGCCTAATTAAAGTACCTTTTTTTTAATTTGGACACTGTGCCCTATGTTGTTACCAGAGCACGGATTTTTTTGTGGGTTAGGCCAAAACTCGTTAATTAAGTCAATTTTTAATTATATAAATAGGTACTTATTAAAAGCATTTAAGCAAAATAATTAGGAGGTACTGATTAATTCAGCATGACATCAAATGGTTAGATTAAAATTGGAATATAACATAAAATTAATTAATTAGACATGATTTTAATAGTTCACATGATTAATATATTACTGAAGTTTTCTTTGAATTAAAATTAAATTTCTAGTAAATTTAACATTGAACCTCTAAAAATTAAAAACTTACATACTAGGTTACCAAGAAATTAAATCAGGTCATTCATTTAATAGATGAGTTATTGAATAGTTCATATTTGTTTAAAAATTTGAGGTGTAGATGTTTAAGAGAATTAACTTTGTATTAAAATTTTGGCCAAAATTTTAAACACACAATACAGTGGAAGATAAAATTGTTAATTCTTTTTTGAAAATGGACTAATTTGATGCCTAAAAGCTTTTTGGTGTATACAGTCAGTGAATTAATCATTTTTACTATGAAAAAAAAAGAAAAAAAAACTAATTAGGTATGGGGAGTTGCCTTTTATCTTTTATATGCTAGACAAGCCAAGATCTAAAAATTAAAAAATTAGGCCTTGTCTGATTAATTTTTAGTGAAAATTAATTCAAAAGAAATCCGTTCTGAATTGATTTTAATTCAGTGATTTTTTTCTCTTTCTAACTAGTTTATTTAAAATTTACATTATATTGATCCTAATTTATATAACAAAGTTTGGTCTAGAACTTGTTCCCGAATAAGATTTATACAAACAGACAATACAAAAAGATGAAATTTATCAAGTCATATAAAATTGATTTACATTTTAATCCCATTAATCAGGCGTCTGCTTGTCGGATCGGTTGACATCTACACTATTTTTTTTGTTTTAATTTTTTTGAAAATTAATTTAGAATAAGATAAGTTATTTCACTTTAAAATCAAGTATGCAGTTAGTCTTTTTGTTAGTTTTACTACTCTGTATTTATAAAAAAAATTCATTTCTCTCTTTTTAAAACTTTTTTGTCTCATAAAAATAGCAACCGTGATGAATAAACGTCAATGTGTTAACGTGTATACGTGAATAGTGGCAATAATTGTTGGCGTTAGTAATCGGTAGCGAGGGCTGGCGAGGCGAGAGCTAGTAGTGCGCTAAATGGTGGTGAAGGTAATAGGTGTTAATTTTTTAAGTAATATAGTAATCGTATAATACATTTATTTAAGTTTGAGTGAATACCTCAATTAAATTATAAATAAATATATATATATAATAAAAATATAAAAATTTTATTTTAATAAAATAATAATAAAAATTTAAAATAACATTTTTAATAAATAAGAATATTTTTATAAAAAATTTATAAGCAATTAAATTTAATAAATAATTTTATTTTAGATAAATTCAATAAATTGATTCATTTTAACATATTTGATAAACATATTAATTCAAATAATACGAATTATCATTTGAACAAATGTTTTTTATGAAAGTATTTGCTGTAGGTCACACTGATATAATAGATGGCAATTATTAATAACAATGATAGTGATTGTTAATAAATGATAATTAGTGTTTTAGTTTGTATTATAGGTGATATAGAAGTAATAATTCTATATTATTATTTAGAGGTTGGGTTGGGCCATTGCTACGTGAGATTAGATTATATTTTTCTTATCTCAACATCTTTTAGGAAAAATAATATTTGATGGTTGAGCAAACTTAATAACGAGAGTATTAAGTTTCGGAAATAATATATTGATTCCAAAAACAATGCATGTGTTATCATTGCTAATTAGACAGTAGCATGGCACCTATCATCAATCATGTAAATTTGTCATGATTAAGGGGTCGATAAAGGATTCATATATGATTAATTAAATAATTATTTTATCTCAATTAATGTTTGATGGTCTCTATTTTAAATACTGTACTTAGCAAAATAATATTAATGTAAATATGGCTGCTTAATTTTTTTAATTTGGTGCATATAGGGCGGCTTAATCAAGTACTAGTGCATCTATGAATTCAGGAAAAAAAATCCGGCTATAAAAAGAGGTTTAAAGCCTTTTTATTTAGATAACTCACTGCTATCACTCTTTCTAACCATTTCAGCTAATAATTTTTGAGCCGGCGGTTATTTTTTTAGAATGTCAAAATATATGTTAACATATGTGATCAATCAATCTATCATCAATTTCAATCAATAATGACATCAATTAATTAATATTAATATATTATATAAATAATAAAAATTAATTTTCTTATATTTATTGGCCACCAATAAGGAATAAATTAAAATCACTAATTAGTTTTTCATTTGTCCTTCTTATATTAAATCAATTCCCAATAAAAATTTGAATTTGAATTTGAATCTTTATCTATCACTCAAATTTCACCTCCATATAAATTTTCCCAAGATGTATCTCATTCTTGAAATACATCAAAATAATTTCAATAATTAACAAAAAATTTCTAAAATATTTATAAATTCATATCAAATTAAATGAAAGAAATCACATGCACATAAAACTCGAAGCATAAGTAACATGCACAAAATTATATATATATATATATATATATATATATATATATATATATATATATATATATAAAAGTGTTCTGATGGTCTGTTTATGATATGTACATATATGTTTCTAACGGTACGTTTTGTTTAGCTAAGTACATATATATATACTTTGATGTTAACTTATGTTCTGTAACATAAGTACATATATATATATATATATATATATATATATATATATATATATATATATATATATATATATATATCCACCGTCCCAAAGCATATATATTTACATATAAAATAGATCTTAAAAGAAGACATTGGAATATATATATAATACAATATAAAATAAATATATACATAAACATCATACGATTCAAAAAAATTTTAATAAAATCGTACAGAAGTAATTGTTAAAGAAAATTAAATCAAAATCACAATTAATTAAATCAGGTTCTAATTTGATATAATCCATCCTAATACCGCATATAAGAATTCTTAATATTTAATAGGATTTTCATATGAAATCTAAAACCACAAATTTTGATGAAATGAAACTAAAAGAGAAATTAGAATTATGTACCCTTGATTTATGTTAATAATTTTCTAAAGAAATCATAAATAAACAAGTGGTTATTGAGAAATTTAAATCTTTCCCTCTTTCACATTCGATAGCACATGTCAACTCCAATAGGGCAAGTTACCAATAGCCTCATGTGTGGAGAGGGCAGTTAACTTCATATTAATAAACCCTAACTGAATCCACTTATCATGGGCTCAATAATAGGCTCAACACCAAATTTGTCTTAACAGGTCCCATCACATTTTAATAAAATACTATATTCAAGAGGTAAATTAAAAACTCATTAGATCACTTAATAATAATTTATAGTTACAAAATTGAGCTATATATTAATCTGGTTTTAATAAAAAATAGGAAAATTCAATTAATGATAGTCCACAATAATAAAAATTCTTACAATTAAATCTTTTCACAATTTCAAAAATATTATCATGATAACAAATATTAGTCTTGGCTTTTGCTAATGTCTATCTTGTGACATCTATTTGCATTTTAGTAGTAGTGCAATAAAACAATTTCCCACCAAATAACTGCAAAAAGAGGTAGAAAACATTGCAATTTGAAAAAGTGATTTTTATATCATGTTCCCCTTGTATTTATACATCAAGAAGTGATTTTTAATGAATTTTTTGAAACCTAAAATGACCATTTTAAGAAAATGTTATTTTTAAAATTTTTCAAAATTTGACATTTTAAACTAGAATTCAAGATCTAGATTTTTATTCTTTGGAGTTTTTATATTTTTTTTACATTTTTTTGAATCCAAATGGGGGGTATTTCCTTATTTACATTTATGTCTTAAGTAAATGTCCTCATTTCCTCACCATTTACTTGAATGGTAGAAATGTAAATAAGTTATTGAACCCATGACCCACCCTTAACTCATGACCCAATAACCCAAAAACATATATCCCACCGGAAAAATAGAAACAAAATTGCAAGCACAATAGCACCGAAACCTTACTATCTTGGCTTTCCTCTTCTTCTTCTTCTTCCTTTGCCACATCTAACCACGTGAGACAACTCTTCTTCTATGCATTTCCACACATTTCGTTCCATTTTCTCCATGTTTCTTGTTGCTATATCTATCATTTCATGATTTCACTACTGGTTTCAATTTTAAGATTTTTGGGCAGCAAGCTTTGAGAACTCTTTTCTTTTGCTTAATAAGGTAATTCCTAAGCTTTATTCTCTTAATTAAGAGTTAGATTAGCTTAAATTAGTTAGCAAATAGTAAAGATTAGTTTGTTTTTAGGTTATGCATATAGTGTGAAAATTTGGAGATTTTATAATAGAAAGTTTGATAATGTAATTGGGTGTTGATTTGTGTTTGAATTTATTTGATTGCTTGCACAAGGTTAAAAAAAACTTCCTAGTGGCATTAGTGGTTCGTGATGCAGGAAGAAATCAAACCTAAGCTTATTGACAATTTTGTGAGTAAATAATATGTATTTTCATATTTTTATATATTTTTCAAACTTCTCTATACTTTGAAATATTAATTTTATTAATTTCTTATTTGTCATTATTTTCTATGCATTTTAATTCCATATATGTGTAGAGCTCTAGGCACTTTTGGGATAAGCACCTTAAAATTTTCTTAAGTTATAGTAATTAAAAATGATACTAAAATGACTTTATGATAAGAAAATTGATTAATGTGATTTATTTGCAATGGTATATATTTGGAACTTTATTGTATAATGTTCTTTGAAAGGTTATTGGGATGAAGTGATATTGTATTGAAGTTTCATGTATGCTTGTAAAACTAATTTTGATAAGTTTGAAATGATTTGATATTAGAGATGTTGATTGCCATGGTTGAAAGTCTTGATGAGCTACTTATAATTGAAAGGAGTATGAATTGAGATTATTTTTAAACTATTGATATATGAAACTATTTAATTCTAATAATTTTCTTATATAATTGTTACTTATATATATATGGTGTTTTGCTATTTTTATAAACTTGTTTTGAGAGAAAACTAGTTAGAAACTATAGCTAATAGCAGTGATGACGTTAGCCTTAGTACACCTTGGTTCGAACTCCAATTAGTAAAGATGTTACTAACATGTAAATTAGTTTATAGTAGCCTGATGGATTGACTTAGAGCTAAGAGCTCTATTGAAATTATTAGTTCATGAGTGGAATGTTCATGTTTGTTAATTATAACTAGAAATATCCCACCCTAAAATGTAATTTTGATGACTTATGTATGTTAAAATTTGTTAACTTTTATTATGATTACTTATTTGTCATAAATATACTATACTAAAATTTTTATCATGATTTTATGTTCATGATGATTTCCTATAATTAAAAAAGCTACTATCTACTTCTTAGCTTGAAAAGTATGTTTTAGTATTCTGCTTCTAATGAACACTCCAATTGATATTTTATCAAATATGATTATATAACACTTGTGATATCTCTTTGGTATTGAAAAACTATTTAAATTTTTCTAAATAAAAACTCGTGTCATGGCTTGTCTCATTTTATTGAAAATTCATATTATCTATTCACTGAGTCAATGACTCACTTTTTTTGTTATAATATTTTTCAGATAGAGATTTAGCTTCGAGTCCATCATCTACAGCTCCTTAGAAAGAGAGGAGTTTTCTCTTATGGTGAGCCATAATTTGTTCATGTGGGCTTGATGTAGAAATTTTACATGCTTTGAAAGTTATAAAATTTTGAATACTCTTAGATGAACTCCATTAAACCTATAAGTAGGGCATGCTTATGTTAATTTACATGTATGTATTTTGTTATAATTGAGGAAGGATTGTCTGGTTACTAAATGATATGGATTTTATGTTAATATATATGAATTTGAAAAATAGAAAAGTCTATGTGGGACTATGTGCATGTAAAAAGTTAGTGATTGTATAAGGGGTATATGCCTACTTGAGTTTGAATCAGATTATAGGTTTTCTTATAATGTGTTAGGTTGACATGGCCTATATGGTTATGTTTTTCCTTTAGGTCATGCACGGGTCACGACCCTTAGTTTTCGATCATAACATTTTCATAGTTCCCACATAATAACACAAAGTAATTATGATTCTAAATAACTAAAAAATAGTCATACAATAGCACGAAATACTTCTTATAACATGGTGTAAAATTTTGTGAATAAGGTAAAGCATATAGCACTTAGATTAACCACTTTGGTGTTCTCTAATTTGATGCCTTGAGCATGGTCTGAAATGGCCAATGACCTTTGCAATAATGTATGCATGGATTGAATTAACCTTTTTGTAGACATCATCAGCATCTATCATAATCATGTTTGCCCCTGCTTCTAAATTTTGTGGAAAAGGGAAAAGATTAATATTGCTATCAATAGAAAGAGTTCTAGCATTATGCATATTCCATTTCTATGCTAGAATTAAAATAATTTTAAAATTTTCAATTCAATACATGTTTATTAAGTACAAGAAGGCAAAGATGTAATAGATCAACATTAATGTCTTGTACACAACTATCTACTAAGATCATTTGTTGCATTCATTTGTCTAATGAAATAACTTACCTAAGTAAGGAGCCAAGAGGGATTCAATGAGAACTATTGTTTAAAACCAAAATCATGAAAACAATAAGAATATATGCTCTATAACAAGTTCATAAATTTTGCCTGTCTTATCATATTAAAAGTGATATGAAGAGATAAGCACAAGTACAAATGTAGAAAAAATTAAGCAAAACCACATAGAGGTTATTATCAAAATAACTTTTAACTGATAACAACTTATAATATTTTTTAAATCAATCTCTGAAAATGAAGCAACAATGACCAAAAGACAAAGTTTAAGAGAAAAAGAAGGGAAAAGGAAAATCTTAAGTGTGGTAACAGTAGAAAGCAACACAAATGAAGATAGAGCCTTACTTAAGTGATTTGAAGGAGAATGTAAAGATTGAATCACACAACCAATGAGATTTTGAAACCTCAATTTTTTTACAAACTATATCTTAATTTAAAAATGAACTACTTTTTTAATTATAAGTTTCAATGACAATTAAATAATTCTAGTTACTAAAAAAATATTTTAGTGGCTAAATTGACATGTCATTGAAATTTAATTGTGTGAATATTTTTTTGTTACTTATAAATAACATGTTTAGTGGCTTTTAGTGATGCTTTTAGTGACAATAAATAAACCTTGTCATTGAAAATTATTATTTTTATGACAAGAAAATCACTTATCACTTGTATTGAGCATTTAATGATAGTAATGTAATGTTGTCATTGAGATAATTTTTTTGTGATAAAAAATATCACTTGTCAAAGAATGTTTGTTGTTAAAAGCTTTATTTCTTGTAGTGTCTTATTTGCTTGGTACCATTTTAAGCTATGCTATGACATAACCTTTTATGATCTTATGAGACCACTATAGAAAGTAGTTAAATGTCTCATACTATGACTATATGTGTGTGTTTCATGTCATAATTTTGCAATCTATCATTATAAAAATGGTTCCAAAAATAGTGCAATAAAATGTTAACATATCATGGTCATGAATTAGTACCTTTAAAATACCTATAAATAGAGCACTAAATTTAAGAACTAAACATGCATCAATACTAATTGTTTAATTTTACTATCTGAACTTGAAGCTATGGTAACTAGGTAAATACATGTGCATTTTCAAGCTTCTCATAAGCAAGCTCTACAAGTAAATAAATGCTCAATAATGATATATGATTGTTGTCTGCCTATGTTGGCATGAAATATTTGGAACTTGTAAGAATTGTGACTAGTTAATGGTTCATTTTGGTTTTCTTATCTTTAGGAAGCACAAAGAACTAGTAGATTTAAGAATTATATGGGTTATGTGTATAAAGTTTTATCTACAAAAGCTTTAGATTTTAAAGGAAACTTTTTATCCTGGAAAGAGTAGTAATTCTTTAATTATAATTTACAACCACTTCCATTTTATCTACTTAATTGTGTTTGAATGTTTTTGTAGATGGGCTATGAATTGTCTTTACCATGAATCCAAAAAAGCCCTAATAATTGCAAAAAAATCTTATATTTTTGTTTTTTAACTTGTTATGTTGTTGGTCAAGAAGACAAGAACAATCCTAGCTAGAGAATAACCTTTGTAAACCTTTGCTTATGACTTACTATGTTTGACACTAATAAAATAAGGCATAAACTAGCGTTTTCTTCCACTTTCTCCTTATCTAAGTGAATGAAAATACAACAAATCAAAATAGTTTAATGGTAATGTAAGACTCTAGAATAAAAATACAAATCTTTTTCAAAGCTTTGAATCTTTTTCATATAACATAAATCCCAAAACCAAGGATATAATGCATAGTGTGCAATGTTCCTTATAGCAGTCTTAACAATACAAATTAGGCTTACCTATTCCAAGTTCTTAAATTCTTTCTCCCTATAATTGTGGATGTTACCATTTATTTTGATTATTTCTTAAAGAAGCCATATCTATCCACTTAATTTAGAGTAAATAATATATATTTATCGAGTTTGTAGATGTAATGTAGATTGGTTACATGAGATACAAAACCAAATCCTAATTAAGATTCTCGTCAAACATGTTATGATCATTTCAAAATCAATCAATTAGGCATGTATAGGCACTACCCAAAGATAGAATTACCTTAGCCATATCTAAGGACATTTAAAAAACACATAAAAATTAATTAGGATAAAGAGAATTTAGAAAGGACTTGCCATAAATTATATAAGGACTAGATTTAGCCTTTTTTGTTATGACAATGATATAAGCCTCTTACACTTCCACTATAACTCCAAACTTAAAATGAGAAAGCTATGAGATGGAGACAATGGAACTAGATATCAATGGATTTAGAGAAATCTATAGAAAAATGAGAAAGCTAATTATACCTTATGCAAGTTATCATCCACTCAATTGGAAGCAATAGATTTAAGGATCAAAGGTTTTTTAGCCAAAAAAGAAAATAAGTAAATAAATCAAAACCCTAAGTAAATCACTGAGGTAATTGAAAACAAAAATTCATAACATGATTACAACAGAGGAATTAAACACTAAAATGCTTGTAAGAGTTTTGATTGCTAGGCACACAAAAAATCGTGATTGCAATCAGTTTTGTAAATACATATATTAGCTAAAACTAGATTTTATGAGATTACAAAATGCACATGAGTGACAAATCAGGCTAAATTTTAGAGTAATATCTTCGAAATAAATGTGATTCATATATAAACTACCTTTATAATGTAAAGTATAGATACAGGGTCTCTAATATCCACTTCCATGTTAAAAAACATTAATGTGGTTACATAAACTTCTTACTTGATATCTATAAAGAATTTTAAGGAAATTATCATGCATCATTTTGACAACTATTCTAGTGTAAGTGCCATTATTCACACTTTTTTTATAATAAGGATAAAATCATAAGGATGTGACTAGTTAAATCTCTTAAAGATGTAACCCTTCCCATACCAATTTTAGTGAGCTATTAGACTTGTAACTAAAATAAGATTAGGTGATAGTATAAGAACTCAAGATAAGGCTTAGTAGGATTGCTACATATATACTACAAAGAATGATTTCATTTGATGATAGGTTATTAGATTTCTACTCAGGAAAACATTATGAACAAGTGAGACATTTGCCTTATCCATAACTTAGTTGTGCACAAAAAATAACTCAATAGATAAGGGTACCATGTGTAAAGTTAAACATGGAAATCCATTTTTAAGGTTGGATTCCAAGTGGGAAGGCAATTGACAACAATGTTTAATAAAGTCTGACATAGTATGCTTAAGAAGGAAACTATTATAACTTTTGGAGTATTAACAATGTTTAATAAAGTTTGACATAGTATGCTTAAGAAGGAAACTATTATAACTTTTGGAGTATTAACAATGTTTAATAAAGTTTGACATAGTATGCTTAAGAAGGAAACTATTATAACTTTTGGAGTATTAGTGGCACATGGTGAAGTAGGGTTATTTGAAGAATTCCTCTAGGATGATTGAAATGTTCTCATGGAATGTCAAAATTCAATATTGATGTATATTGCTTAGAACAAAGGATTACTCCCAACCTTGAAAATTTATGGGTGAATTCTTTTGAGAGGGAAAAGTTTTATTACACCTTCCTTAAAAACATAATAATTTTAAATTTACCTTATGAAAATAATTAGAATATTTGGTATGCTCTTATTTGAAATGAAAATTGTATGTGCATGAGAAAATTTTTAACAAATAAATATGAATAAATTATTAAGAAAAACAATATTCAATGATTTGAAAAGTTATGGAATAAGAATTTTTTGAGGAATGGACGAGGAAAAATAGGTTAAATAGTAAGGTTTAAAGTCTTAAGTTATTATGAGTGAGTAAGTGAGCATAAAGAATATTTTGGAAACATTTTCAATATTACCATTGTTACTATTCCTCATTTTCATAGCTAAGTAGCCTCCCTTTCTCATTTTTCACAAATCCCTTAACCCTTAACCCTAAATTCTCTTAACTTTATCTCTTCTTTTCCTCCTTCATCTCTCAATCATGAATTGAAGGCAAGAAGACATTAATTCTTATTCAAGTTCTTCATTTAATCAAAGTAAGAACACTATCTTCATAAGATTATCTCCTTATCTTCTCTTAGTTCAATGAAAATTAAGGTTATTTTAGTTCTAAGGGAAATAGAAACCCTAATAAGGAAAACTTTTAATTTTAGTGTGATTAGGATTAAAGAGTATCAAATTTACCTTCTAACATCCTTCTTCATACTAAGTGAGTGGATACTCAATCTTTCATTAGTTAATTTTAAATATTTAAGCTTAAAAGTAATATTTTAGGTTTTTATGAAAATATAAATGTAATAGTTTGATTAATATGTTGATTTGTAGTTTGAGTTTGATTTAACGATGGAAATAACATTAATAGTATGAGGATAATGTGGGTTTGTGATTTAAAATGGAATTGTGATATGAAAAATGCACTTAGGTGATAAAATGTTGAGTGAAAGTGCTTTTTTCATGCTAGAACTTTATAGAACTAGTTTAGAATAGTCGCTTGTTTATCCAAAATGACTCATCATTGTTCTAAAATTCTAGACAGGGTCTAGTCTAGAGCAGATCAATTGCCTATTTGTCCTAGAATGGCTAGGCATTTGTGTTTTTTTCAAGATTTTAAGTTTAATTTAGAAAATTCATGACTCTTTATAGCTAATTTAAGAAAATCACATATTGTTAGAAAGGTATTTGAGTCTACTTTCAAAAGGATTTGGCTTTAAACTAACATCTTGCATAAATTTTGTGATATCACTAAAATAGTGGATAAAAGTCATAAATTTAGGATTGCAAAAAATTGAATTTTTTACTTCAAACTTGTAGAAACATAATTACTTCAAACCTTAACCAATTTAAATAAATTACCAATCTATTGAAAACTAATTGTGTGTATCTTCATATAAAACAAGTTTTAGGGGCAATAAACTTGGAATTTTTTAGCTAATCATAAAATCTCATTCAATGATCAAATTTAATATAATTATAAAGTGAATTATACTCAATCTGTAATGTACTATCATGATATCTAAAGGTCTAATATACAGTATAATGTTCTTAAACAATAAAATAAATATAATTTATGATATTTATGAGATGAATATTTTAAGTAAAGATCATGAAATGAGAATTTATACATTTTACCATATGATATGTGTTCTAATAAACTTGTTACATTAATCTTAGAATGGAATGTATTATATGATCACACATTTGAGGCATAATAATGTTATGAAACATGATGTGCATATAGTTATAATGTTATTAATGCTATGGAATTGTGTGACCATGTATTAAAGCATGGCATTATTTGATTAATGTGATTAAAATGGCTTATGCCATGATATGAGAAATGAAAGTAGTAAGTAAATATGATTTAAGAAACATAATGCGGTGATGTGTATATCGATCGATTGAATGCTAGTAGAAAGGAGGGTAAGATATAAGATTGGTGCATGAGAAACAAGGATGGAAAAGAAAGTAAGGTATAAAGTTAGATTAGGAGTCATAAGGTAGATATATGTTTTCTTATATGCAATTGTTGTTGAGTGCATGATAACATGAACATTTATAAACTCTAATTATTCTTAAGTAATATAATGAAGATAAATTGATTGTGAATAGGCCTCTTAAGGCTATTTAAGAACATGTGATGTATGGTTATGAATGAGCCTTATTATACAAATTGATAATTGTGAAAGCATCATTTTGTTGGATTTTATAGGAAGATGGCTCGATTGGTAAGATTAATCTATTATTTCACTTATTTTTGTTAGATTATCTACTAAATGAGCTTCAAACTCACTTTTTTCATATTTTATTTTATAGATATACAAGGTGGGTCTCCACCACCACCACTTCAAAGCTTGGATAGTAAGCATGCTTTCCATGCTAGCTTTAGTGGCACAAGAAATATGTAAATAGAGTATTTTGGGGCATTTTTTCTTGCTACACTTCTAAGTTGATTAACTAGGATTATGATTATTAAATTGGATTAAGTTGATGGAAAATGGGTAATTAGTTCCACACTGGTCACAACCAAATTAAGGTCATAATAATAGACCATCTAATTCTCCTATCACACTATATATTATATGAAATGACATATGCAAAGCCATATGCAACTAAATTATAGATAATATAATATATTAATAAAATTATGTACATTATATATTTGTCTAAGATGCTTGTGATGATAAATTTGTTTAAGATTTTCATTAAATGTGATGGGTACTATCATATGTTTTGTAAATTTAAGCATTACACTAAGAACTTCATGTACACAATATTATTATAGATTTGCCCTATGACACTACCACATTATATTAGTTAAAGTGAAAATTGACATATACAATGACATTATGACATTTTTAAAATTAAATGTAATTTACCATGTCGATTAAAACAATAAACTAAAATTACAAAGCCTTATTTTTTCAATAAAAGATAAGGGATCTAAAGTGAAAAACCTTAGATAGTAGGTGTACATAAAATCGACATTAAATACTAATACTACATTGGTTTTTAATTAACTATCATTTAAATGAATATCATTTGGAATATTAGATGTCAATTGTACATTAAACTAATGTCTAAAGGAATATCAACAACTAATTAATATTTGTATTTATGATGTTAATAGAAATTGTAAAGAACATTTGTTGGTTGTACATGAAACTGGCATCTAAAGGCATGTCAATAGCTAATTAATAATTGTATTTACAATTTTATTAGAAATTATAAAGAACATTTGTATTTTGGATGTCAATTGTGCAAGGAATCGACATTTAAAGTAATGTCAACTACTAAGTAATGAATGTATTTATGATTTTATTGAAAACTATAAAGAATGTTAATGTTTTAGGGATCGATTTTACATAAAAATTAACATCTAGAGGTTATCTACACCTAATTAATATTTGTATTTACAATGTCATTGGAAATTATAAAGATTATTTATAATTCAATAGTTTGTTAATTTAAAATGTACTATGACATTAATGAGATGAATACTTATAATATTGATTATTAAAATAACCAACATCTAAAAGGTATATCAGTTAACTTAACATGAAAAAAAATCACTTTTAACACTTTAGTTATATGTTAATAATTGATGTAGAATATCTTGTATTGTATATAAATTGCACTTTAGTCTCCGTTTAAAACATTTTTACAATGCCTTAGCATCCATTATCTAATTCTAATTTTTAGTTTGATTCAAAGATAGCCCCTCTTCCATCTAATAGAGCCTATTTGGAGGATGCTACAAATCCTATTGAAGGACTTGTCTTACCTTTGACATTTTAAGTCTTATAGTGTTTAATTAAAGATAAACACGTGAGCCTTGAATATCAAAGGAAATTCAAGTCCTTTGATAAAGTCTATAACATTTCTAAATGAACTTACCGAGATGAAAGGGAAGGCTACCATTGAATTCATTTTAAACTCTAGTATTGATAATAAAGGCAAATGTATTGTTTAAACTAATAATTTAGTATTAGTAAGGAATATGTTGAAGATTTATATTTATTATAACTAAGTTAGGAGCATTCCTCCACCTCTATTTCTCTATGAGGGTGGATAAAGGCTTTCTTTTTAACATTATTAAGTTGTATATATGACATATAATTGGCCTTCTAACTCAAGTGTGGAGAATTAAAAAAAAATTGACAACAAGGAATATGTTAAAGATTGGTTTATTTGTTATTACTAAAATGGAATCCTCCCTTTACTTCAATTTCTCCATATTACTATAGGGAGAATGTCATCTTAACATCATCCAGTTATATACTATAAGCCCTCAAGTATAGGAATTGGTTATTTATTGCATTAGTATTTTAGTTTATTTACTAATGACGTAATAATATAAATGTAATGAAAAGTTAGTTGTTTATTGTATTTATTTTATGTAATGATGTGAAGAAGTTCATGGAAATAAATAAAATTAAAACTTCATAATTTCCCATTGTCTCCTTTCTCATATATTTCCTTATTTTCATTCACAATTTTTTGTGTTTAGATAGCTCTCTAGTTTTTGAATAGATAATCATTTTAATATATAATTAGTTAAAAATATTACTCTTTTTTTTGTAAAACATTTAAAAATAATGGTTTGATTGAATTATTATGTTAAGTGTTTTTGTTCTATGTATTAATTTGTTTTGTATATAAGTGTATGAAGAATAGAATATTTTATTAAGAATAAAATATTTCAATGTGTTGTAAAAAAACACATAAACCATGTTGATTTCTTTAGAAGAATTGACATCTTTACGTTATGATGCCAGCTTATTAAAACAACTAAGATATTAAACTATATTCCTCATATCTAGACACTTAATATCCTACAATAAAAAATTATAAAACCATATCAGTTATTTGTATTTAACTGACATGGAAAATATTTAATACAACAGTTATTTGTTAAACAATGTATTGTATTTAACATTAAAATTTTTACATCAAACATTAGATATTCCACATGGGATATTCAATGATATCATTTTCTTTTTCAAATAATTCATTAAAATGAGGGTGAGAATTGAAAGAGATGGTAATCTTTAACTTGACACTAAAAAGCACAGCACAAAGTTCTTAAATATTTCTCTGAAGATTTATTTTGCCCTTAGGAAATATTTTCACCAAAGTTCATCAAAGCTCATGTTCAACTTCTTGTTCCTCCCTCAACTCATTAAATTCTTCTTCACTAAGTTAAGGTGCATTCATAATGTGAGTAGTTCCACTAAACATAAAGAAGAACTATATTAGGTTGTGATATTGTACCTTCATTTTTGTTTTGATTCTATGTATGTGATTTCTTTTTTTAGGGCTTTAGGTGGACAGGGTGTTGGTATATGTTTAGCAACTTCATTAAAACTCTCATAAGGTTCACATGTTTATGTGTTTTCTGATGTGTGGAGATACATATATATATTGTATTAGCATTCGCATTGAAGTTTAAATTCAAAAGAAATGGTCTAATATAACTAATTGTGCACTTGAAAAATTGAAACTCTCATATTATTCACGTATTTGTGTATTCTTTTATAAGTAGATATATATTGTATTAGCATTCACATAAAAGTTGAAACTAAAGAAATAGCCAAATATAACTCCTTTTATTCTTTAAATATGCACTTGAAAAATTAAACTTCTCATATTATTCATAATTTAGGTATTCTTTGATATATAGGTTTCTTGTGTGGTCATGGATCATAGATAAATGTCTGCTTATCACTTAACCCTTGAATATGTCAAGAGAGTTGACAAGTTTATTAGATTTACTATAGACAAAGAGAAAATAATAAAATTGGTAATAAACTCATTATGTGTCCTTGTGAAGAATGTATCTATGTTAAGTCACTTAATTCAGCAAAGAAAAAAGAGCATTTATTTTTCAAATTCATTAACTAGGGATATACAAAATGGATATGGCACGGGAGAAGTGAATTGTCTTATTTGTCATGTACCTATGGAAGTAAAAGAGTTTATAAAGATGATGACATAGATGTGGGAATCGATAATCAGTTAAGGGACATGGTTTATAATATTGAAGATAATTTCACTAAGTGCCTATATGTCCTTCATGAGTTATTAAGTGATGTGAAAAAGCCTTTATATCTAGATTGCATTAAATTTACATAGTTATTTATTGTACTGAGATTGTTCAACTTGGAAGCAAAGAATAGTTGGAATGATAAGGGTTTCACAACATTGTTGCAACTATTAAAAGAAATTCTTCTCAAAGGGAATAAGCTACCACATTGTACTTTTGAGGTCAAGAAAGTCATGTGCTCAATAGATATGAAGTACAAAAAGATGCATACTTATCTTAATAATTGCATGTTATAATGAAATATGAATAAAGCTTTAAAGTAGTGTCCAAAATAGGGGCACTATATTACAAACTAAAGAAGAATGATGGCATTAATAGTAAAAAAGTTCCAACTAAGATGTTGTTGTATCTTTTAATAATAGTAAGATTTAAACAAATATTTACCAATGCAAAGAATGCTAAGAACTAAACATGACATGTGGACCAAACACCACTCAATGGCAAGTTTCAACATCTTGCTAGTTTTTCTCAATGGCAAATAGTTAATACATTATTCCCTACATTTGGTACTAAGCCAAGAAACCTTAGCCTTGCACTGTGCACCAATGGAAAATAAATCTTTATAATATTAGTTTTTTTAGGTAATTGATGTGGGTATTTCACACTTATTTTTGAAAATGTCACTCTGCTATTATATACTTTGATTTTTACTTTAATTGACATAAACGTGATGACATTAAAAGGCAAATCTATTGTAATGACTTAAAAAATCAACATCTTAAGTTTTTGTAATTTTCTTGTAACCTTGTAAATGTTATAACCTTAAACATTGGTTAAGTCCAAAACCAATATGTTAAAGTTTAACATTTTTTTACCAAACTTTTGTAATACCTTTAGATAATGCACTACAACAAATTATCATTTATTCCATGAATCATACCATGAAAATTTAAAAATTGTGATAATTTTATCTCTTGTTACAAGAATAAAAAATTCAAATAAGTGCACAAAAAACTAACAAAATTTAAGCCACAAGAAAATTTTACCCATGGTGAAATGTTACTTTATGCAACAAATTAAGTTATGAGAACACTTGCTTGTGATAAAGTTTCATTTGTGCCATAATATAAGTAAGAAAAGTTTACCTCTAGCAAAATATCATTTGTACCATGATATAATAAGTAAAAAATAATTACCCTTGATGAACATACATATTATAGATGACCTTATTCATTAAGTTTCCTTCCTAAATTTTAGAAGAATAAAATAAAATTTTAAGAGATAAATTTATATTACATATAATGGCTCATTTAGTGAATTTGGTGAGATAAATGGATCATAGCCAAATTAGTTGAATTGATTGACAAAAATAGTGTTGTTGTTGTTGTAACAATTATTATTATTATTATTATTATTATTATTATTATTATTATTATTATTATTATTATTATTATTATTATTGTGTAACAATAAGTTTTACATTCATTAAAAAAATTAAAAATAATAATTACATAAAATTATATTTAATTTAATAATAATTAAATCATTATGTTAAAAAAATTTAAGTAGATTATATTTAAGGGTGTGGTGTATATATAGACTAGTTTAATATCTTATTTTGATCCTTTATTAATTTCATTTGTATCTATTTCGTTCGTTACAAAATTTTTTTATCAATTTTATCCTTTATAAATAATAATTTGATTAATTTAGTCCATTCATTAGTATTTCTATTGATGAGCTAATGACTTGATAGATGAAATGATAAAATTTAGAAATAAATAATATATTAGTGACAAAATTAATATTAAAAATTTATGAAGAGCAAATGATTTAATTTATATATATGAGAGAAAAAATAGGCATCATAAATAAAAAATTAAAATAAATTAATTTATAATAATTTAAATATGCATGATAGTTTAAAGTTATGATTTATATGAGCATTTTTTTATGCAATTTAATCTTTGTTGAAGAATTTTTTGAAAATAATAAAAATTTACGCAAAAGATGTAAAAAAAATATTTTTATCTTGTAATAACTTCATTGGAAACAATTAATGGAAAAATTATTAATTTGAAATCAAATTTATTTTGTAATAATTTAATTATGTGTATTGTAAACATGAATATTCAAAAAAATTATACACAAGCATGATTCACTAGTGTGTGTGTGTGTTTGTGTATAACTAGGTATAAATTAAAACATTTTATTTGTAGGGCAATATACAATTCAAAATACATATTTAAAGTCTCACTAAAACTCAATACTTAAATTATTGAAAATTATTATTTTAAATTATTATTTTTGTATTTGGTTTCTCACATACCTCACACAATTTTAGTGTCAATTTCATCCATCACATATTATTTATTTATTTTAGTCATTCTATTTCTATAGTCATTAAATGGACTAAATTAACTAATTTCTTATTTGTGAGATATAAAATTAATACAAGATATTCGTGAGGGCCAAATTTTATGCAAGTAAAATTAGTGATGAAACAAATATGGTTTTTATCTATAAAAAAAATACTTTTTCAAAATAAAGTCATAAAACTTTTTAACATGAGTGTCTTTTTAATGTATATATTTATGTAATATTTTATTATGATATAAATAGTGCCGCATAACTATTTTTTTATTTGTGAGTCAATGAATCAACTAAAAGTTTATGTAAAATATATTGTATTATAATACTAATAAAGCAAACTAATATGATGGCCAGGCTTGTTATTCCCCAGTTAGGAGATTCAGGTTCAATTCATTGTAAATGGGAATTTACAATTTCCAAACAAATGGAATTTTGATGATTTACACTAGTTTAATGTGAGCTAAAAGCATTAATAGTCTTAGTAAATGTGTAGACCAGATGACACATTGACACCCAATCAAATCATTTGGATGATTAGTTCAATATGAATATATAAAAATTATTTCAACTAACTATATTAACTTTTATTCTAATTTTATTTTATTTTTACCTTAATCCTATTTGTGATAGTGTTAGTTATTAGTCATAAATATACTTTTCTTACCATATTTATACTCATGTCTAAAAGAATATATTAGCCACAAGTAAACTTATGGCAAAATAAGAATTATTCATGTCATGGGATCTTTTTGTGTGATAATTTACTACTCATGCTTATTTGTGTCAATGGTCCATTCAACTAATATTCTTGTGGCTAAGCAATGTAACAACAAAAAATTTGATCTTGTGTCATAATTTTAATTGTGACAAAAGTGATGATTTGCTATAATAATAGTCACTCACAAATCCAATATCTGAAATTTTTCTCTTTTTTCCAAGAATACATATATACGATGTGTTTTGATGTTGGTCTGATATAAAATTGATGTGAATACTTTTTACTTTTCCCAAATGAGTATTTGCAAAACTTTAGATGATGGTTTTTCCCTCAATTGATGTAAAAAGTTTTTATTTAGACACCAGTCTATAAAACAATTGACATCTAAACATTTCACAAAAATTAAAATGCCAGTTGTATATGGTAAATGATGTATTAAATCTTTTTACAATTTGAAAAATGTTATCATGATAACAAACATTGGTCTTGTCATTTGCTAATGTCTATCTTGTGACATCTATTTACATTTCAGCAGTAGTGCAATAAAACAATTTCCCACCAAATAAGTACAGAAAGAGATAAAAAACATTGCAATTTGAAATTTACCCCTATGTGAAATTTATTAGATAACTTTGTTGACTTGCAATTGGAGCAATTTGATCATTTGACAATATTAACTTTTTATTTTTGTTTACTTTTCAATCAAATTCAATAAAAAATTAATATTTTTACCATTTTCTTTTCACCTATTTTTTATACATCCAAACAATTACTGGGAAAGTGTCTTTCCATATACTTTTTCCAGCTTTTTTTTTCCGTCTATCTTCTTTCCATAATTTTTCCTACCAATCCAAATATAGTGAAAATTTTGTAGTTCTATCATAACATTGAAATTTTAGTACTATTCCGTTTCCATTTTTTCCTTATTTGTCGAAAAAATATAAAAAATAGTCGTAAAAATCTTAATGTTAATGCAGAATTAGATAAATTTCCCAATATTTGAGCATACGTGTTCCAGTATTAATGAATGTCTCGGGTCAATTTAGTTCCAATGAAAGATGTCAATAAACTCACGCGTGGAGTGATGGGATGTGTCGTGATATTTGTAGTAATGGGAAGTGGCCCACGGAAAGCAGACTCTGCCTTCGATTATTTCATTTTGAAGGTTATAACCCAATCAACCTGAACGTGGATTTTTTTCCCCTGGTCAATAAGATTTGGCTACAAAACCAGTCATGATCAATATAACATTTATGGGGTGAAATACTCAAGTACATACAATATCTGTCACATCACTTTGGCTGGTAAAAAATTTGTAAATATTCCAATTATAAATATGTATTCTTACTTTTAAATAATAAAAAGAAATCAATTTTGTGAAAATCAAATATATCAAAAATTATATTTTTGTAATTTTCATTGTATTAAAAATTACAATTAGCTTATCTCCAATAATTAAGGATAACAACATGCATTATAATTGGAATATTTGAAAATTTCTCTTTTTAATACTACTGCAAATGTTACCAATTATAAATGTCTATATCTATTGATCCCAATAATCAAACATTACTTGGTTTGGCTTACATTTATACATGTTTGGTAGGAAGGAAAAGAATGGAAGAAGAATAGGGAAGAATGGAGAAAAAAGAAAAAGGAGAAAAATAGAGGGTTAAATCATAATTTTTCATTCATTTGTTTGGATTCTAAAATTAGGATAAATTATATTGAACCCTCTTGTACCTTTCTTAATGTATGATTCATCCCTGTAGTAATAAAGTGTGCTACTTACACTCTTGTATTTATTTAATGTTGCACGTAACCTTTCTCCACTAATTTTTTGTTAATTTTTCATTAGTTATCTAAACAAAATCAACATATGATCTTTCATATGATTTAGTATTCCTCCAATTCTAAAAGAAATCAACACTAATTTTAGAAAATCCCTGCAATTTTTTCTCTAATTTATTCAGTATTGTAATTACTATCCTAAAACTTTCTTTTCATGAAAGAAAATTTTTCAAATTTTAATTATTTTAACTGGAATTAATAAAAGAGGGTTTCGTCTTGGATTTTTCATCCTTTAATGATATGAATTAACGTCTTTTTCTTCTTAATGTTTTTCTTCATGAATTTTATTGATGTAACAATACTCCTAAATGATAGCTCATAGGGAATATCATGAATTTGTCCTAATTCAGGATGCTTTATCTTATCATTAGATCTTTCAAGCAAAGCTTCTTTAATTCAATCTCTATTGTGTTTAAAATTGTTTAATTTTGCTTTTTTGATTGTTTGTCTTTCTTTTTGTACCGACGCTTTAAAATATTTCTATGAGATTGAGCTTTTTTCTTTTTTTCTTCTTCTATTGATGTGCACGTGGAGTGACAGTATTTTGACATTCTTTTTATTGATTTTAGGATGGAGACCATCATTTTAGATCTTCTTTATGGTGGTTGTCTTAAATACTCCCCAAGTATGCCCTATTTGACTGAACAAATTATAAGCAATTCAATGTCTTTTAGATTATTATACGATGGAATTAGCAAATATCATTCATTTAATTAAATTATTTATTTAATTTTGTTTGATTAATTGCTTTATTTAATTAAGTGTTCTTATGAACTTCTTTCAAATTATGCACAAAATGTTATCAAATGAAATTTTTTGGATACTGATTTAGTAATTTATTTCTATGATTAGACATGATCTCATAAATTAAGAAAACTAGCATCAATTTCCTTTAATATCATGGAGCAATTGATTTTATTTAGATATCTAATAGAGAGTTCACAAAGGAAGATTATGTGCACCATTAAATAAGTACAGAGGACAAGTTGTACATTTTAATACTATAGAGAGTAAATCACACATTGGGAAAAGTAGTAAATATCTAATAATTAATTTAGTATAAAATTAAATACTTTGATTAAAAATAGTATATAATAAATATTTAATTAATGACCTGATTTCAATGATTAAATTAGCATGGAATTAAATATTTATATTAAACTATAGAAATTTAGCTAATAAAACTACAAAAATTGTTGGTTTCCTAATTACTTTCACAACAAATTTTCTTAGTGAGTTTTAATTGGACCAAAAATTTGTGCTTTTATAAAAGAAATATATCTAAGAGAGAAGAAGGTTCCTCATAAAGTTGTTAGTTTTGCATCCACTTTATCAAATTATATGTGTGTGTAATTACAGTAAAATGAAATGGTAATTAATAAAGGTTTGATTTAGAGAAGATTATGCAATTTTCGTGGTAGTTTAGAAGAGGATACAACTTCAAATTAGTCTCTTAATATTCTATAAAATTTTGAGCATTCATTTTTTTTGTGTTGCAATGAATCCAAAAATTACATCCAAAAAATGGTATGTTCTCCGAAAATGAAGAAAAAAAGCATTTTGATTTAATTTTAAGATAAAGTATTAATAGAGCATGTTGGATGTGTGTTACACCACTCTTAGGTGACCAAAGCTAACACTAATGTTCAAATCTCATCTAATAGAAGTAGTATAAACTTCAACTAAAATTTTTGACAAACAAGTAGGAAAAGAAAAGGAAATGCAAAGAAGATGAAGCTAGCATTAAAGTTGGATTGCAACTTTAATAAATGGAGGGTGTCATTGTCATTTCATAATTTTAATATATTGAAATAGAAAAGAAATTAAAAGTAGGGTATATTCAAAAAATATTCCTAATTGTTCTATTAAAATGGAACAACATGTATAATTTGAAAATACAAGGGAAGTCTATGTAATTTGAGTAAATTTTAAGGGAGGTCAAAGTAGTTTATTCTAAATAATCAATTAATGAGACATGATTTTAATAATTTAAGTTAGTGGGGCTTCTTTTGAATTTATTCTAGATATTATGGTAGAGGCTCCATTTCACATAATAAATAAACTAACATAGAGTTTATTGACTTAGTCAATAAGTAATAAACTAACCTTTAAAGGTATTTTATGTACTAACTTATTAAAAAAATAAATTTTGATTTGATAAGCTACTTTGAGTAACTTTAAACTTATAAGTTACCATTTCTTCAAAATTTTTTTAAATTTATCCTTATTTTTTTATTAATTTATAACCCATACCTTTCATAACAAAATCTAAATATTATTTTTTATATAAAATATAATCAATTTAATTTAATATAATTATATCTTAATTTTAAACTATAAATATATAAAAATATGTATATAAATAAATATGTAAAGTCATAAAATATAATTATGTAATTATACTTATAAGTAATTGTAATTTTATTATAAACAATAACATAAAAACTATGTAAATGAATAAATATAAAATTTCATAAAATATAATTAGTTGGATATTACATATCATATTTTTTTGAACATATTAATTGTATTAATATAATTTGATATTTAGATAAATATGAATTATTTTAATTTTATATTTATTTAATATATTTTTATATCATTTTATAACTTTAATTAATTTAATAACTAATTTTGTAAAATATTATTTAGCCAATTAGATAACTTATCAGCTATCAACCATAAGTTATTAATTATTAGTTAACTTATTAATTATTTACTAATTTATTAGTTATCAGTTTATTAGTTAATTGTGTGAAATAGAGCCTTATTGCTTTAAAAAATTAAACCTCATATATCAAAAGCTATCAAAAAGCTAAATCAAGCTATTCATTTAATAAGTGATTAACCTAATAGCTTATATTTATTTAAATATTTGAGGTGTGGATGCTCCAGAAAATGACCTTTGAAATGAAGTCTTGGCCTTATGTTATATAACTATTCTCTACCATCCTTAATAGTAAAATGTACAACAATTATTATCTCAATAAAAGATATAAATTCTTAAGTAAAGAAAACATAAAATTAAAATTAGGAAACTCCTAACAATGTGTTCCTGTCATCATTTGAAAAGGTAAAAAATTCATGAATATTAATGGCCAATAATAATTATAATTGTAAAATTAATGGCTAGTAATAGTTATATTAATGGTAAGCGTTAGTACAGAATTATAGATATTTGTAAAATTAATAGCCAATAATAATATAATTAATATAATTGAAATTGGAAAATATACAATAAAAGTATATAAGAAATTTAAAAATATTTAACTTAATATGTTGATTAATAGTTTTCATTGATAAAATCACTCTATTAGGAACTTAATTTGATAAAAAAAGGTCAAAACTTAAAATTCATACAAAAGGAAAAAAAAGAAATTGAAAGTGATTATAACAAAATTGGAAATCATACCATAAATTATAAAATTCAAATAATTAATGAGAAAAGATATTCAAATGACCCAAAAGCAATTATAATGAATTAAAATGAAGAAATTCTAAGAACCAAAGAAAAAAAACAGCTCATTGCAATTTCAACAAAAAATATAGTAATTAAAAGTTAAAAAATAAATTTAATAAAAGAAGGAATTTGTAGACTACCTGTATCTAAACACCATCACTCATAATTCTATAGCATCAAGTCATTGTCATTGAATCAACTTCTAGCAAAACAAAAACCAAATCAAGGATGGGTGCAACAAATTGAACTTATCAATTGAAAAAACAAAAAAGACTATAGAAAAAATTAGAATCATTTGCAAACTTTCTTTAATAACCAATCTTCAACCTTTGTTATAGATTCCACTCGTATACATGGACTAAAGCCTCTCAACTAGGTCATTACGGTTCAATGAAAAATATAGTAATTAGAGTAAGAAAATAAATTTAACAAAAGAAGGAACTTGTAGATTACCTTTATCTAAGCACCGTCTCTTCTGCACTATCAAGTTACTGTCTTTGAATCTACTCCATGCAAAACATGAAGATTATGTTTTGAAAGAATCCTGCATTAAAGAATTACATTTTTCCTTACACATGAAGAGTTTACTTTACTTGCCTTCTCACATAATGTTTCGAAGTATTGAGAGGGAGAAAATGCTCCACTTGCTTTCTCAGTTAAAATCTTGAGAAGATGAAATTTTTGGATGATCCACGTATCATTTTAGAGTGATTTTTTTTTCTTTTTTGCACTCTAAGTTAGATGCTAGGTTGTGAGCCCATGTAATGCACACACTTCAAACTAACTTTCACCCAAATTAAAAATTATTTATATAAATGAATTTCAAATGAGTTTCATATTATAAAATATGCTATAGAAATATTGAAATGTAATTTATCACAGTTATTTTATAATCATATATTTAAATTATAATCATATTTTCAACATATATATTACTTCTTGTTAAATAAAGGTTCAAAAGACAATTTTTTTTATTATCAAGTATAACTTCTCCATAATTTAAGTCTGTAACTAAATGAAAGTCTTCACTTTAAAAAAAGGTATAACAAATATTAAATAGAAACTAAACAAATCAAAATTCTTACAATTATTTTTCTCATCTTCTATTCACTACAGCAAAAAAGACTTTTAGCGGCGATATTTGTCGTCGCTAAAAAGTACTCAGTCGTCCCAAAAAAAAAGTTATCGTTAAAAATGTCGTCGGCATAGGTCCATGCCTGAAAAGGTCATTAGCGACGACAATTTGTCATCGCTAAAAGTCAAGCCTTTTGCGACGACAACATCATTGCAAAAAATAATTTCAAAATTCAAAAAATTTTGAAATTTGATTTTTAGCAGTGACATTTGTCGTCGCTATAGGGCTTAAGTCGTCGCTAAAGATCGGACTTTCAGCGACGACTATTGTCATCGCTGAAGATCGGACTTTCAGCGACGACTTTGTCATCGCTGAAAGTCCTATCTTCAGCGACGACTTTGTCGTCGCTAAAAGTAAAAAGTCGTCACTAAAAGTTTAATCTTCAATGATGACATTTGGGCCTATAGCGACGACAATTGTCGCTGCTAAAGGTTTTTTGGATTTTTTTAAAAAATTTTAAAATCAAATTGTCGTATATTTCAAATAATATATTATCTAAATATATTCTTTATTTTAATTAACTTGAATTGTTTAATATTTTTTTAATATTTAATTTAATATAAATTATACAATTATAATATATCAATGGTATTATTAATAATGTCTAACAATTTGATCCAACATAAAAAATTAATACTCATAAAGCAATGGTAAAAATAATTTTTATATGAATAAACTATACATCATCCATGTAAATGTGCACATATAAAAAATATAAAGATACATAGACAAAATATATTATAGGGAAGCAGGGAGGTGTAAATATCACAGTACACCATGATCGTCGTCGTCGTCGTCATCATCATCATCATCATCCTGACTACAAGGATGATAAAATGACGGTGGTGGCTGAGCAGTAGGTGTAGGCGCAAATCTACTCGGCCCAAGTGGTGTAGCAGCAGCAAATGGAGTCGGCGATAGGACGATACCCTACTGTCTAAGGATCAAGCTCATCTCAGTAAGATAAGTCCCAAGCTGCTGCTGCATCTGCTGCTGCTGCTGCATCAACTGCTGCTGCTGTGTAATCTGCTGCTACTGCTGATCAAGCCACTGCTACTGCTCCTGAATCAATCGCTGGCTTTGCTCAACCTGCTCCCGACTCTGGTGTAACTGCTCCTGCAACTCACCGACCTGAGACACAGTCTGTGAGCTCATCCCCGTGCTAGAAGTCCCTATCGAATGATAAGTTTGACCAGTAAGTACATGCCCAATAGCCTTCCTGTACCTTCGACGAGTGCCAAGCACCTCATCGGCGATGGCAACCTCATCTAACTGTACAGGAGTCGTAGGCAAGCTAGTGGATGATACACTAGACTGTACATGCTGAGTCATGAGCTCAGTCATCCTCGCCTTAAATTATTAAAAAAATTAATAAGAAATCTATCTTACAAGATATATTTGTAAAATTTTATTTAAAATATGAAATTCAAATAACTTACATGTTGCCCCTGAGGGATCGGATGCACCCACTCCCCCGACCTGTATGTGTGTCGATCCCTAAAGTTATCAGTAACCGACTGCAGCTCACCAGTATCTCTGTTTCTTTGTTCAATTTTTGTAACAGAAAAAAAAAGATGAAAGGTAGTAATGTTATTTAACAAATGGATACATTTAAAAAAGATACAAAAAAATTAAATTACCTTATCAAAGCGATGTGCAGCAATAGACTTTGATCCATGCCGATTATTCACGACCTTCTGTGCTCTATTATTTGTATTTCTCGTAGACAACTCCTGCAAATTAAGAGAAAAAAGTTAAATTTTTATGTTCATAATTTACTAATTATGAAATATTGACATAATACCATAAAATGTCATACTTACCCTATACTCGTCACTATCAAAAAAGTCCACACACCTCTGCCATGTCTGTGGTGAGACAGATCGAGGCACACAACGTCGAGCTCAATCCAAGTCATACTCCTAGTATCGATCACCTCCATGCTCTAAGAAATACTTATTCAACCTGTACTTCCAATCTCTGTACAAGTCGGCAGTAGTCCGCATCAAACCAGAGAGCGCTCTATCCCGATCACCCTTAGAGATGCCCTGGAACTCGAAATGGGACTGCATTAAAAGACATTTAATAAATTTATAAGTCATATATTTAGAAATTTCAATCTCAAAGACATTAATTCAACAATTGGAAGAAATGGATACTTACACAAACCTCGTGCATAACTCTATCTCAGATTTGCTGAGGTACAACCCGTCATGACTTATAATAGGGTGGCACGTGGGCGCGGATCATGCTGTCAATATCACGAGAGAGATGACTGGCATTCTCACCAACCGCATGCCATGTACCAGTCGTATCAAACTGTACAGGCACCGGTCTGCTTCCACCCCTGCCTATCTTCTCGTGCAGTCTTAGGGACCTATTCGGTCCCCTCTTTCTAGCAGGTGCTACTTCAATTAATAAAGAAAAATATTAACAAAATAAACATAATATTTAATCAAGCTTAGGTATGCACAATTAATAACAAATACCTGATCCCTCGCACTGAGATGGAATCTGGGTGGGTCACTCCAGTGGATCGCCTCCAGCGTCGCCTCCGTGGTATCGTGCCTCGACATCCACCATAACTAAAATAATACACATTATATAAGTAATTAAAAATAATTCAATGTCCAGTTGAACGATGAAGTGGTTCAACTTTTTACAATTATATTGAAAATTTTAATAATCATGCTTACACAATTATGAGTTGTAGTTCGAATTTGTTATTTTATCCCTAGTCAGAATCAATGTCGGTGAACTTAACAGACTCATGGTCATCGGATTCTCCTTCATTATCAGATTGTGTTGGCTCCTCATCCATATAATGATCAATTATTTCGTCTTCAAGGCTCTTGTCATCATCGATGAAGGCATCTTCTCCATGAGCACCAGATCCAACATTCCTATACATTGGAATGATTGAAGGACTATTTCTTTCATTACCTAGATGTACTAAATTGAAATCTCCCAGATTAATTGTGAGGTTGAAGTTAGACAAGTTACAATCCTGCAGAAATAACAGGTCTTGTGCATTATCTCCATCACTGGGTAGATCCCATATATCGCGATGCACCATATTATGGACGACCCTCCAATTTGGTCCATTAAGGAGATCCTCAGTGTAAAACACTTGTTTTGCTTGAGTAGCAAGTATATAAGGATCATCCTTGTACCATTGTCCATTGATGGAGATACTTGTGATATTCTTGTCAGTATAAAGTTTCTTCTTTGTAAGATCAGTGTCATACCACTTGCATTTAAATAAAGTCACACTGTACTTATTTAAATAAGTCAACTCAATTATTTCTTCCAATACACCATAAAACATGTTACCATTAATCCCCGGAACAGAAATGCCACTATTTTGCATTTTATGCTTCTCATCTCAAGTTTTGACTACAAAGTGTACTCCATTCACAATACACGCAAAGTATACCATGTTAGTGAAACTGGGACCAGATGCTAATGATAGTAACTCTTCGGTGGCCTCTAGAGAACCGTTCCTATGTAAATAGTACATCTAAAAAAGTAGCAATTGTTCCAAGAATTAAATTGAAATATCAACAAGAGAAATGAACAATATTTAAGATATTCATTCAATGAATTTGGGAAGAAAAAAACCCTTACCTTCGAGTAAAACCACGAGGGGAATTTGGTTCTCTGTAAGTTATCAATATCTTCAGCACCATTTCGTTCGAGTTCCAATCGATGGTCATTGTAGAACATAACAATCTTAGTCTATTATAATCACATAAGGGAGAAGAACACAACTGAAGTTTAAGATACTCACTGGAGATATTTTTCAATCTCAGTATAATTATTCAAGATATACCATACTGCAACATCCCGATATCGAAATAAGAAATAATCTTCTTCCCTATCGATCGACATTGGGATCGGAACACCGACAATGTCCTTCTTGTTTAAGTAGGTGTTACATCTTGATTTCTATCAGATCGGTTGAATCTAGTTTCCACTCCTTCCAAATACATAGAGAAAAATGTTAATGCCTCATCAACAATATATCCTTCTGCAATTGAACCCTCCGGTCGAACATGATTTCGAACATAATCCTTTAACTTTTTTATATACCTCTCATATGGGTACATCCACCGAAAATGAACAGGTCCTCCTTCCAATGCTTCATCTGGTAGATGCATCACCAAATGAACCATTATGTCAAAAAATGTTGGGGGGTATATCCTCTCAAGCTTGCACAAAATTATGATAATGTCTTGTTTGGCTTGCAGAATATCCTTCCTGTTGAGAGTTCTAGCACATATTTGACTAAAGAAGTTGCATAACTCAACAAGTGGATATGATAATTCTTTTGGCAAAAAAGCTTGGACACTTGGTCCTAACAGTCTTTGCATAATAACATGACAATCATGTGATTTCAACCCCTTTAACTTCAAGTCACAATCTATGACATTCTTACCAAGACTCCCAGCAAACCCATCTGAAAATTTCACATTCTTTATATACTGGCAAAATCGTTTCTGCTCTTCCTGGTTAAGTGTATATCCAACATGCGGCTTGAAAAGTTAACCCCTCTGCTCATACAGATACAAGTTAGGCCTTATCTTCATATCTGTTAAATCTCGTCTTGCATTGTCTATATCTTTTGTCTTGTGCTCAATCTCCAATAATGTACCCAAGATGCTATCACATACATTTTTCTCAACATGCATCACATCAATGTTATGCCTTAAGTTCATTGTTGGCTAATAAGAAAAATTAAAAAATATACTTCTCTTGCTCCAATTAAGTTCGTCGGCACCCCTTTTTCGCTTTACACCACCAAATTCAGCATGTTTTCCTGGAAGTCTCTGTGACATTTTACCTAACTGTTCCATGATAACATTATTGGTAAGAGGCTGAGGAGGGGCTCTCATCTCCGACCTCCCATTGAATTCTTTCCTATTTCTCCATGTGTGACTTCTTGGAAGCCAACGACAATGACCAACGTAAGCTATTTTCCTCTAACTCGAATTGACGGAATATCCAAATTACATGTAGGACATGCTTTGTATCCTTGCCCGCTCCACCCGGATAGACTACTTCGAGCAGGAAAATCATTTATAGTCTAAAGCAATGCTGCCCACATATTGAACACTGTATTTGTATTCGCATCTCGAGTTTCAACTCCCTTCTCCCAGAGATCCCTCAACTCTTCTACGACCAGCTATAAGAACATATCGATATCTTTACCTGGCGATTGTGGCCCTGGGATTAATAGGGTTAACATGAAAAAAGATTGGTTCATGCATACCCATGGTGGCAAGTTGTAAGTAGTCATAACCACTGGCCACATGCTGTATGATAGGTTCCTATTACCAAAAGGATTAAATCCATCTGCACTTAAACCCAACCTAACATTTCGTGGATCAGCGGAGAAATTAGGATACCTTTTATCGAACTCCTGCCAGGCTTTTCCATCCACGGGATGTCGCATTATCCCCTCTTCTTTTAATTTTCCAGTGTGATGCCATATCATATTCTTTACAGTATGTCTAGATCGATACAGACGCAATAATTGAGGAGTTAAAGGAAAATATCAAACCACTTTTTAGGGCACCTTCTTTCCTTTTGTAGTTTTATTTACCCATCGGCTCTCCCCACAAATTGGACAATTATCTTTAGAAGCATGATCTTTCCAAAAAAGTGCACAATCATGTTTGCATACATGGATTGATTCATACCCCAATCCCAACTTGTTGAGCCATTTCCTTGCACTATAGTACGATTCAGGTAATTTATTATTGTTTGGAAGTGCCTTTTTTAACAACCAAAGAAGAGCATCAAATGACTTGTTTGTCCACTTATGCAGAACCTTCAAATGCATAAGTTTCACCAAGAAGTTCAATGCTGAAAATGTTGTGCAGCTTGGATACAACTTTGTTTCTACTTGCTCGAACATGTTATCACAGTTACTATATTTTGTTACAATGTCTTTGTCAACCGCATTCTCACCCCTGTACTCATCATTGTGAAAATCAACTCCCGATGCCTCAGGGCCAATGAAATCATGTATAATATCTGCCAGCTCATCTCTATTGTTGGGAGATATCCCACTAGTTCCTCTAGAAGTCGAAACATCTACTTTACCATGGTGTACCCAATTTATATATAATGGATGAAATCCATTATCTATAATATGCGCCTCTAATGTTAGTAATATCTGGAATATTAAATTCGCACACTTTTTGCATGGACATCTTACCAAACCCCTTTCATCGGCAAAGTTTTTGGCTCTTTGAACAAATTTTACTGCACCATTCCAATACTCATCCGATAATCGATTTGGTAGATGCATCCAACTTTTATTGACAGACATTGTATCACTGAACAGGAAGGAAATTGCTTTAGGTAAAATAAAGTGTGTTAATTAATATTTGACAGTCACCCTAAATGCACCGTATCACTCCAACTTTGAAAGGTAGGGTCCTATCCCATTCGAGATATTTCTATAGTTATTATTTTCTCCAATTTATCCACGCTTATCGATTAATTCGTGCAGAAATTTCGGCAGCATCTCCCTATGGTTCTCCAAGTACCTAAACTATACGCCTGTATAGTTTATACCCGGAGAATAGTTAGGATGCTAAGATATTTCCACAATATCAAACAAGAGCCCGATAAATTATTAATAATAACTATATGATAATATCCTAAACTGTCCAACTTTTCAGGACAATTCAAAGGTTGATTGATGTTCAGAAAATAACCAACCCTTGAATGGGTCTAAGCTTATAATTTAAATGCAAATGCAGTTCTATTTTAAATTATTGTAAAAATATATTTACAATAATTAAAATTAATGATACAATAATTTATGAGTATCGTTGTTTAAGTGTCAGTATTGTTATTTACGTAACTTATTATGTAGATTATTGATTTTTCTAAATATTCATAACAACTGTTATGTTTCACAATAAGCTTGTGGTAATTCAAAAGTATAACCTACTTTACTATATTTATAAGGTGCACAAATCAACTTCTTTATAGAGAGGTGTATACTATGAATACGGACTTCCTAGTTGTAAATTTAAGTAAGTTTAGTTTTATAAGGTGTATATTATTTATAAGATGCACAATTCAGCTTCTTTATTTAAGTAAATGTAGTTTTATCCTAGAGGGGGGTGATTTTCAAGCGAACTTCATAGTGTTTTGAAATTTTTTATTTTTATGTAATGTAAATATCATAATTTGGATTGTTAGGGTTTTATTTTTATGTAGTCTCTAGTTTAATTGAATTTTTCTTAGTATGTGGTGTAAATAATATAATTTGAGTTGTTAAGTTTCAATCTCAATTAAAAAATAGACTATATTACTGTAATATCTTACACTTTCTAAGATAAATTTATATATTTATTCTAATTATCTATCTTACATTATTTCATGGAATCTAATAAGTTTGAAGTTTCGTAAATTGCATCACAAATTTTAGATTTTGTGAATGGACTTCCTAGTTGTAAATTTAAGTTTAATTTTATAAGGTGTATATTATTTATAAGATGCACAATTCAGCTTCTTTATTTAAGTAAATGTAGTTTTATCCAAGAAGGGGGTGATTTTCAAGCGAACTTCATAGTGTTTTGAAATTTTTTATTTTTATGTAATGTAAATATCATAATTTGGATTGTTAGGGTTTTATTTTTATGTAGTCTCTAGTTTAATTGAATTTTTCTTAGTATGTGGTGTAAATAATATAATTTGAGTTGTTAAGTTTCAATCTCAATTAAAAAATAGACTATATTACTGTAATATCTTACACTTTCTAAGATAAATTTATATATTTATTCTAATTATCTATCTTACATTATTTCATGGAATCTAATAAGTTTGAAGTTTCGTAAATTGCATCACAAATTTTAGATTTTGTGAATGGACTTCCTAGTTGTAAATTTAAGTTTAATTTTATAAGGTGTATATTATTTATAAGATGCACAATTCAGCTTCTTTATTTAAGTAAATGTAGTTTTATCCAAGAAGGGGGTGATTTTCATGCGAACTTCCTAGTGTTTTGAAATTTTTTATTTTTATGTAATGTAAATATCATAATTTGGATTGTTAGGGTTTTATTTTTATGTAGTCTCTAGTGTAATTGAATTTTTCTTAGTATGTGGTGTAAATAATATAATTTGAATTGTTAAGTTTCAATCTCAATTAAAAAAGAGATTATATTATTGTAATCTCTTATTTTCTAAGATAAATTTATATATTTATTCTAATTTTCTATCTTGCATTATTTCGTCGAATCTAATAAGTTTGAAGTTTCATAAATTGCATCACAAATTTTAGATTTTGTGAACGGACTTCCTAATTGTAAATTTAAGTAAGTTTAGTTTTATAAGGTGTATATTATTTATAAGATGCACAATTTAGCTTCTTTATTTAAGTAAATGTAGTTTTATCCAAGAGGGGGGTGATTTTCATGCAAACTTCCTAGTGTTTTAAAATTTTTTATTTTTATGTAATGTAAATATCATAATTTGGATTGTTAGGGTTTTATTTTTATGTAGTCTCTAGTGTAATTGAATTTTTCTTAGTATGTGGTGTAAATAATATAATTTGAATTGTTAAGTTTCAATCTCAATTAAAAAAGAGATTATATTATTGTAATATCTTATTTTCTAAGATAAATTTATATATTTATTCTAATTTTCTATCTTGCATTATTTCGTCGAATCTAATAAGTTTGAAGTTTCATAAATTGCATCACAAATTTTAGATTTTGTGAACGGACTTCCTAATTGTAAATTTAAGTAAGTTTAGTTTTATAAGGTGTATATTATTTATAAGATGCACAATTTAGCTTCTTTATTTAAGTAAATGTAGTTTTATCCAAGAGGGGGGTGATTTTCATGCAAACTTCCTAGTGTTTTAAAATTTTTTATTTTTATGTAATGTAAATATCATAATTTGGATTGTTAGGGTTTTATTTTTATGTAGTCTCTAGTTTAATTGAATTTTTCTTAGTATGTGGTGTAAATAATATAATTTGAATTGTTAAGTTTTAATCTCAATTAAAAAATAAACTATATTACTGTAATCTCTTACTTTCTAAGATAAACTTATATATTTATTCTAATTATCTATCTTACATGATTTCATCGAATCTAATAAGTTTGAAGTTTCCTAAATTGCATCACAAATTTTATATTTTGTGAATAAAATATCATAACTATTTTATCTTACATTAGTCTAACTGAATAATCTACACATATATTGTATACTTCAAAATTATAAATTGAGGGATGCACAATAATAATCAAATTTATATTTATAAAATTTATGCTAAGTTAAATTTATATAAATAAATTTAAAATTTACAACATATAAAATTAAATAATATAAAATTTCATATTAAATTAAACATACTATCAATTCTATTAATTCATTGCAAATTATTTGAGTAAATTAAATATATTAGTACACAAAAAAAATTATAATTTTATATTTACGTACCTTAATGTTAAAAATCTACTGATCAACTCTGAATACTCTCCACGAACTAAACTAAGTGCTAATAATAACTAACAAATTAAAAGATACAATCTACAAAATTAATACACATCAACATATATAAAAAATAAATATATTAAAATTAAAAAAATTAGAAGAGAGAGAAAGTTCAGGAACTTACCTCAGGTCCAGAAATTTCAAACATGCAAATGAGGAGGGAGGAGGCGCCGCGAATAAATAGCCTTTAGCTTAGGTGATGACACAAAAAATTCAGTCGTCGTTGAAGCTTTCAGCGATGATCAAATTTTTTTTCAGCGACGACATTGTCGTTGCTGAAAGTTTATCCTTCACCGACGACAATGTCGTCGCTAAAGCCTTGATTTTGAATTCAGACTAGGGTTTTAGCGATGACAGAGTCATCGCTGAAAATAAGGGACTTTAGCGACAATAGAGTCATCATTGAAAATAAGGGACTTTCAGCGACGATAATGTCGTCGCTGATGCTGTAACCTTTAATGACGACTCTATCGTCGCTGAAAGTCTCCAATTTTCAACGACGACAATGTCGTTGCTGAAGGCCAAATTTTCATGCCATAAATTTTTTAGGCTTTCAGCGACGACACAGTCATCGCTGATTGTGCAACCTTCAGTGACGACAGTGTTGTTGCTGAAGGCCAAATTTTCCCGTCAAAAATTTTTTAGGCTTTTAGCGACAACTTTTGTTGTCCCTAAAAGCCAAATTCTTCCTGCCCACATTTTTTATTCCCTCTAAAAAGTTTTGGCTTTTTTACCGACGACTTTGTCGCCGGAAATACCTTTAGCGACGATCAAAATTTTGTCGCCGCTACAAGTGTCGTCGTTGTTGCTACTTTTTCTTGTAGTGATTATTTGTGAATTATATTTGAAAGATAATTTAATTTAAAAAGGTCTTTTTCAATGAATGCAAAACGGAAACATATAATGACATATAAGAACAATTTGATGAAAGGTGACCATAATATTTTTAAACCATCTAAGTTACATTTAATAGAAGATTTTTTTTTATAAAAAAATAATTGTTCTCTGAAGATCCTAATTGAGCATTCAAATTTAACGTAATGATATTTCCAAGTGCATTTTTTCTTTTCTTAAAATTGATTAATTCAAAATTTTAATTACAATATATGCTCACAAACTTCTTGAATCACTATATAATATATGTGGGTATTACTTATTGATATTCAAATGTAAGAGTTATAGGTATGACAAGTCAAATAATAAAAACTTAAGAAAGAATTCACAACAAAAAAAAAAAGAACTTTGCGGTGCAATAACACTTTGAGGGCTTTACTTCTTATTATGTCTTTTGTTCACATAGGATCTTGTAGTGTATAAGTCAAGAGGATTATCACTTCTATTATTATACAAAATAAATAAATAAATAAATAAGGAAGCTCTAGCTATGAATATAAGCATACTAATCACACATTTATTTTTAAAAGTAAAAATCTTAGCATTAATAATACTAATAAAAGATAAAAAGAGTACAGGTTATCCAACATTATGTCACATACAAAATATTAACAAAAATTAAATACATAAATTTGATTTTATTTTCCTAATATTTTTATTAGCAATAAAATATGTCATTAATTAATTTAATTAAATTAAAATTTTAGCTTATTAACAAAAATTTATGATAAAAAAAGAAAATAGATTGTATTATATCTTAGTAATATTGGCGTATAAATTATATATAACTGGGTAGATACAAAATAGGATAGAAAAAACATGCAATTTGATTGATAAAAAGAAAGAGAAATAATTTAAAAAAGCGGTAAAGAATTGATAAAATCCAGTATATTTAATTTCAAATATGTTACTTAAAACTTAATATAAAAAATATTAATAAAATTAAAATAAATAAATAAATTTAAAATTTTAATTATTTTCTCTAAAAATAGGATATTTGATTAATTAATTTGATTAATATTTTTATATTAAAATTTAAAATTATTTAAAATATTTAATAAAAAAATAAATATATATAATCTTATATCCATAATATTTAATGATATCAGTATTTGAACTATAAACAATAAGAAAGTTTGCAAAAAAAAGGAGAAAAATATGTAATGGGACAAATAAAAAAACAAAGGAAATATTGCATTTGTAATAAAGTAATAAGAGTCAAAATAGAATATCTAGTTATATTGTCAACAAATTTAATTAAATAAAAAATTTAACTTATTTAAAATATTTTAATAATAAAAATATATATGTATTATATCAATACTACTCAGAGGACTATAAGCCGTAAATAACTTGAGTGGATTAAAAAAAGAGAAATATATAATGGTGTAAATAAAAAGAAGAAAAATAGTGCATAAGCCGTAAACCATAACTAAATCTTAATTATGGTAAATTTAATTTGAAATATAACACATGAAAATTGGTACTAGAAGGATAGAAAATTTTAAATAAATACTTTTTTAATTTTAAAATATTTAGATTAAAAATAAAAAATTCATTCATTCAATTTGTAATTTATAAATTAAAGTCTTAATTTAATTAATAAAAATAAAGGATATCATGTCATACGCATACTATTTAGTTTTTGAGATGTAAACAATAAAAATAAATATAAAAAACATGCAAAGTAGAAAAAAGGAAGAAGAAAATACAATGTTCACCTATAAAGCATAAGAGTTAAAAATAGGATATTTAATTAATTAATTCAATTAAATAAAAATTTTAACATATTTAAATATTTCATAATTGAAAGAAAATTATTATATCATATTTTTATTTTTGTCATTATTCTATTGTACTATATCTTAGATTTAGGGTTCTATGATTTCAACATTTGGACTATAAATAACAAGAGTGGGTATAAAAGAAAAAAGAGAAAACAAAGAAAGAATGCGATAAAGCAAATAAAAAGAAAAGAACTTGTATATTAATTATAAAGTAATAAGAGTTAAAATTAAAATATATTGTGAAACTAATTTAATTAAATATAATTTTAATTGAAAAAAATATTTTTAAAGAAAGGAGTGAATTAAGGTAAGGAGTGCCACCTTATAAAATTGTTCTAAAAAAAACTGGATGTAAAATGGTAATATATATAACCACTATAACTTTAAGAAGATATCCGTGCCCGTGAATTCTTTCAATACGTCACCAATCGCCAATGAAGAAATTTTCAGTTGAATGGAAAGGGAGCCAAATGTTTTCAATGACTCTGAAATTACTATAATGTCCAATTGAGTATTGTTTGAGATATCCAAGCCAGTAAAGATTTTATTTAGTCAGAACGGCCCATAAATAAGTTCTTGATCACATGAAAATAAATATAATAAATATTATATTATTATTACTCTATTGTGTTATTACTGTTCCGAGGTTCAATTAGAAAGAGATATTTTTGTCGCAAGCAATGAGAGAAAAGCCCAACTGTCAATTAAAATAATCTTTCGTCGTAGTTGAATAGCCACAGAGGATGAATTATGTATAATATCCTTCCAAGAAAAGAAAAGGATATTTTCGTATTTTTCCCAACTTTGAAATATCTTCCTATGTAATTACACATAAAAGATTCTAGTGATTCTGTTTTCGTGTTTTGGGGCTATATATATCACATCTATTGGTGGTCCTCCAAAGTCTGCTGGGAATAAACTGGAATATAGGGAGAAGTATTTTTAATAAATTTTGGAGAGTTCACTCTCGTATTAAAATATCACCTAATTCAATTTCGTCTCAGTCGAGAGATTTTATTAAAAAAAAAATCAAAAGATTGATTTGCACAAATAAAGAAGGGATATGCACAACTAAAATAAAACTTACTAAAAATAGAGAGATTTCAGTAGTAGGGAAGCAGATAGATAGTCTGGAGAAAAGAAGAGCTTCATTTTTTCTATTTTTGATGTCAAATGATTCGGTGATTTTAAATATTCTCTTTGGAAAATGTTGTATTGTTCTAAATATATTCTTGCAACTTTTTTATCGAACTTGTAATATTTTTTATAGTAGTTAAAAATTTTAAAAAACTTTTTAATATATTTTGAAATAATGAAATTGTAATTTTTATGTATTTATTACATGTAAAATTTATACACATTTATAAAAAAAATTTGCAAAATTTTACATAAAAAATTACAAACTTCCGCATTAAATTAAACTTCTATAAAAATTAACAAATTTTCTTTTAAAAGAATATATGCACTACAAGAATAAGAAGCAACAATGACGATACTTTTAGCAATGATAAAAATTCGATTGTCCCTAAAAGCATATCTGACAACATTGTCATCGGTGAAGGCCAAATGACTTTTAGAGGGAATCGAAAAATTGCGGCAGGAAAAAATTAGGCTTTAGCAACGACAAATGTTGTCGCTAAAGTGCCTAAAAGAAATTCGACAGGAACATTTACCCTTCAATGACGATAATTGTCATCGTTGAAGGGTCCAACTTTCAGTGATGACATTTGTCGTCACTGAAGAGCCAGCCTCAAAAATTGGGCAGGCCTTTAGCGACGACTCTACCATCATTGAAAGGTGCAGCTTTCAATGATGATAAATGTTATCGCTGAAGGTTTGCCCAATTTTCGAGGAGCACCTATAGCGACGACAATTGTCGTCGTTGAAGGCCTTGTCCAATTTTTGAGACAGGCCTTCAACAATGACATATGTCGTCGCTGAAAGGTCCACCTTTTAACGATAACAAATGTTGTCGCTAAAGGCCTATGCTAGAAAAAAGAGGCCTTCACTAACGATTCTTTACCGATGACCGAGAGTTTTTTATCGTCAGTGAAGGGTCCGCCTATATAAACCATCGACACCTCCTCCCTCTCTCATTCGCGCGGGCTTGCAAAGGAGAAGTAGTGGACTTGAGTAAGTTTCTCTTATAATTTTTTTATAATTTAGTATATTTATTTTTTATATATGTTGATGTGTATTAATTTTGTGTATTTTATATTTTAATTTGCTAGTTATTATTAGCACTTATCATTATTCATGAAGAGTATTCAGAGTTAATCAGTAGATTTTTGCCATTGAGGTACGTGAACTAAAATTTATAATATTTTTATTGTAAAATGTTATATATGGGATTAATAGTTTGCAATGAATTAATAGAGTTGATAGCATGTTTAATTTAATATGAAACTCCATATTATTTAATTTTGCATGTTGTAAATTTTAAATTTATTTATGTAAATTTAACTTAGCATAAAATTTGTAAATATAAATTTTGTTGTTATTATGTATCCCTTAAATTATAATTTTGTAGTATATAATATATGTGTAGATTATTCAGTTAGACTAATATAAGATAGAGTTGTTATGATATTTTATCCACAAAATCTAAAATTTATGATGTAATTTAGGAAACTTCAAAATTATTAGATTTGTTGAAATAATGTAAGATAGAGAATTAGAATAAGTATGTAAATATAGCTTAGAAAATAAGAGATTATAATAATATAATCTCTTTTTTAATTGAAATTGAAACTTAATGATTCAAATTATACTATTTACACCACGTAATAAAAAAATTCAATTAAACTTGAGACCGCATGAAAATCAAACCTAACAATCCAAATTATACTATCTACATTACATAGAAATAAAAAGTCAATTAACCAGGAAGTCTGCATGAAAATCACCCCCTTCATGGATAAATTAAATTTACTTTTTTCTTTTAAAAATAATAAAATTTATAATTGATTAATTTTTAAAATTTATTTGTTAAAATTATTTTTTAAAGCTAGACCCTGAACACAACCAAAATAAATATAGTTTATATAATTTTTGAATTATATTTTATTATTTTCAATGTCAATTTTGTCATTAACTGAATTATTTTCTTTTTACAATTTCAACTGCTATGTATCTTAATTTTTTAATTGGATTAAAAATTAATTTTCAAAATAAGGAATGTAAATTTTTGAAGATTATGAAACATTTCTTAATTATTTTAGAAAATATATGTTATGTATATAATTCTAATAGCTAAAGTTACAATTACATTACATTAATGAATAACTTATGAAATTAAAAAAAATGTACGGTGAAATATTTTTTAAACCCAATCTACAAATGCTATAATCTCTTGGATATTAATTCAATGTTATTTATTTTGAAGCTTCTTTGAGTTTGCTGAAATTAATTGAAAAAAATATAATTTGGAAAAAATTGAAATGATGAAAATTATTTAATTTGTTTGGAATTAGATTAAAAAGAAATATTGACAAACAATGGTTTCCTATTTTGTGATAGCATCCTCTTACTTTCTTTCAATGTTATAATGATAAATGTTATCATTTAGTTATAATAATATGTGATATATTACACTTGTATAAAAATATATATAATAATTCTTATGAAAAGACTTCTTGACAAAATAATCAAAACGACCATACCATAATAGAAATTTGAAAAGTTCCTATGTCTAATAATTTATAAGTATTCATAAAATATACCTTTCTATAGAGAAGCTGAATTGTGCATCTTATAAATATAGTAGAGTAGGTTACACATTTGAATTCCCACAAATTTATTGTGAAATATAACAATTGTTATGGATATTTAAAAAAATTAATAATCCACGTAATAAGATACTTAAATAACAGTACTAACACTTAAATAACAATTCTCATATAATATTGTATCGTTATTTTTAATTATTGTAAATATATTTTTACAATAATTTTAAATAAAATTGCATTTGCATTTACATTATAAGTTTAGACCCGTCCAAGGGTTGGTTGTTCTCTATACATCAACTAACCCTTGAATTATCTTGAAAAATTGGATAGTTTGAGATATATCATATAGTTGTTATTAACAATTTATCTGGCTCTTGTTTGATATTGTAGGAATATCTTAGCATCCTAACCATTCTCCAGGTATAAACTATACAGGCATATAGTTTAGGCACTTGGAGAACCATGGGAAGATGCTGCCAAAATTTTTACACGAAGCAAATGATGAACATGGATAAATTAGAGAAAATTATAACTATAAAAATATCTCGAATAGGATAGGACCTTACCCTTCAAAGTTGGAGTGATATGGTGTATTTAGGGTACATTTCAAATATTAATCACAACACTTTATTCCACTATATGCAAACATGTAATTTGGTAAAAACGACAATAAATTGCTCGAGTCATACTATGGTGCAAGGAAATGGCTCAACAAGTTAGGATTGGGGTATAAATCAATCCATGTATGCGAACATGACTACGCACTTTTTTGGAAAGAACATGCTTCTGAGGATAATTGTCCAATTTGTGGGGAGAGCCAATGGGTAGATAAAAATACGAAGAAAAGAAGGTGCCTTAAAAAGTGGTTCGATATTTTCTATTAGCTCCTTGGTTAAAGTGTTTGTATGTGTTGAGACATACTATGAAGAATATGATATGACATCACATTGGAAAGTTAAAAGAGAAGGGGGTAATGCGACATCCCATTGATGGAAAAGCTTGGCAGGAGTTCAATAAAAGGTATCCTAATTTCTTTGCTAACCCATGAAACGTTAGGTTAGGTTTAAGTGCAGATGGATTTAATCCTTTTGGTGATAGGAACCTATCCTACAGCATGTGGCCAGTGGTTATGACCACTTATAACTTGCCACCATTAGTATGCATGAATCAGTCTTTTTTCATGTTGACCTTATTAATCCTAGGGTCGCAATTGTCAGGTAAGGATATTGATATCTTCTTACAATCGGTCGTAGAAGAGTTGAAGCATCTTTGGGAGAGAGGAGTTAAAACTCAAGATGCGAATACAAATATAGTGTTCAATATGCGGGCAGCATTGCTATGGACTGTAAATAATTTTCCTGCTCAAAGTAGTTTATTCGGGTGCAGCGGATAAGGATACAAAGCATGTCTTGCATGTAATTTTGATACTCCATCAATTCGAGTTAGAGGAAAAATAGCTTATGTTGGTCATCGCCATTGGCTTCCAAGAAGTCACACATGGAGAAATAGGAAAGAATTCAATTGGAGGTTGGAAAGGAGAGCTCCTCCTCGTCCTTTTACTAGTAACGTTATCATGGAATAATTGGGAAATGTGGCACAGAGACTTCTTGGAAAACATGCTCAATTTGGTGGTTTAAAGTAAAAGAGGGGTGCCAATGAACTTAATTAGAGCAAGAGAAGTATATTTTTTTATCTGTCGTATTGGTCGACAATGAACTTAAGACATAACATTAATGTGATGCATGTTAAGAAGAATGTATGTGATAGCATCCTAGGTACATTATTGGA